>JAJEJO010000320.1:1638806-1771016 GCA_020662805.1 Glaucomys volans
AGAGCATTTGTAGGCATTTTGGAAATCATGCCAAGTGGAAGTTGAATTGAGGAAATATTAGTTTGTAGTGGTCAGGATCTGAGCCTTCCGAGTAGGAGTATATTATTGCCAGCTGTCTGAGAATAGGAGTGGCTTCCAAGAATCCTCCCACAACTCATGCAGCATTGTCAACAATGGTGTGTGACCAGAGGTAGATTGTGATTGAACATATCCTAGGGTACCGGAAATATATGGGTACTAGATGAGAAATAAAGTGGGAAAAATCTAGAGCCAGAAGCCGGTCTACAAATTCATAATTATAATAAGAAAATAACCAGGGCTGGGGATGTAGCTCAGTGGTAAAGTGCTTGCCTAGCATGCCTGAGGCCCTCCAGTACCTAAAAACAAAAAGCAAAACAAAAAGATAATCATGAAAGAAAGAGAAGATAAAACAAACAAAAACATGATCAGATAATAAGGATATCAACAGAAAAGATAAAGAAGTTAATAGTTTCCCAAGGCCAAAAGAAAAGGTAGAAAGAGAAAGGAAATAGTAAAGAAAAACAATTTGTAGGTCAGCTGTGTGTGTAGAAATTTAAACAACAGCTTTATTGAGAAATTAACTGAGTTTGATGATTACCATCCTGATAAATTTCCTTCAGCCCTGTTTAATAATGGTTGTCCCTCCAAATTATGTAAGTAATCTTTACAGAGAAATTAGAAGAACATACAATGAACAAAAAATTAAGTTTTTAAGTTGGTATTATGAACAGCAGCATCAAGAATAACAACCATAAACAATGTTCACACTGCTGTGAGACCCAACCACTGAGTCCAAGGTAAGACATGGGCTACGCTGTATAATTATTAAGTGTTTTAATAAGCAGACATAACTGCTTAAAAGTCAGGGGTACCTTCCCCACAGACACGAAGGTATGGAATCACACATCTATCAATACAAATGTACTAGATGAATACCGTGGACAACAGAGAAACGAAACCAGTTTTATTACTGATGTTTAGGATTGCTTCTAAGCATTTAAAAGAGCAGTTGTGCTGGTCAAATTTTTAGGTGAAAGAGATTTGCCATTCAGAGGGTCCAGTGAAAAATGATGTTCTTTAAATAATAACAATTATTGAAATCCTGAGAATTAACAAATAAATCATTACATTTGATTAACTTTTGCACGTGCACTTAGAAAAATGTCAAAATGAAAAGTTAATTTGGAATAACTTAATTATTCCAAACTATCAGAATTAAATAGTGTGAAGAAGTGTTAAATGAAGTAAACAGACACAAAATATCATTACTTTATTGTAGTGTCTGCACCAAATGTGATTAGTTGGTCATTGTGTGTTGTTGTTCTCACAAACCCCATGAATGACTTTTAATTATTTTGTGAGCCAAAAATTCTTTTGGCGTGAAAGTGATAAAGAGAAGTAATGAATATCCTTGGATTGTTTAATAATCCAATTAATGAAAATAAGTGATTCATGAACACATTGAAAATGACTTAAATTTCTTGCCATTTTGACATAAAATAGTGACTTCGGTGATCATATTATAAATGTATATTCATTACAATGAAGACACCATTGACAACCTGGTAATGGGTGTCATCAGTTGAACGTGTATTTAAAACTGGTCATAACAAAAGAAATGACCTGCAATTTTATAGCTCATACATAAAAGAAAATTGATAGAGGGTTTTTATGAATTTGAGAGTTTGAAAATTTAACATAACTTTACCAAAAGGAATTGTAAAGCTGAAGAAAACCTTTCTAAACTTTCAATAATAGCTAGGCAATTGTACATCAGAATTCCATGGACCCTTGTGGAAGAAGGACTGACTTATCTATATTTCTATAGAAAATACACAATTGTCATTTCAAGACACATATAAAGAATATGAAACTGAAAAAAAAGTGAAATCCACATGATATTGGTGTGTAGGGTAGTTTATAAATAAAAATAGTTATATTTAGGGATTTGTAATATTTTCTATTTTTAAATACCTTCAAAATTTATCATTTGTTATGGAATCTTTTCTCCTTCTAAATTAATTTCCTTCCCTAATTGTATATTCACAACTTTGGATTTTTCTTATTTTTCAGATCCTTAAATTGTTTAATCTTTAGAACTATAAAGCCTGTGGTCTGCCTCTGCCTCAGATCTTATGCTTCCCTATGGTTTGGGGAGGGCTTTTTGTTCTCCAACATGGGACTTCTTCCTTCTCACCAAGAGCCAGTTCTGGTTTACACTTTGGCTGAGCAGGTCTGCTTGGAGACCCCACTAGTGTCCCTTCATCTGCAGGCAATACTTTCCAGGGCTCCCAGTGGCTACCTGCAACTGGGTAGACCTGATCCACAGATGCAGTGTCTTCCTGTAGCCCCTGCAGCTTTGCCACACAGTATCAGAGTTAAGCTGCTCTTCCATGTTGTGCAGACTGGTGCCTCTTTTGTTTCGTTACTTTAAGCTTTGGGGTCATTATTGGGCAAAAAAAGGTTTATCTGAACACAAGCCCTGCAATAGCACCCTGATTGAAAGGTACCCTGGACTGTTGCTCTGGGTGACCAGCACATGAAACACATATGCCAGAGCCAGGGGAAGTCACTTCTGGGGCAGGACGGTACAGGACATTGCAGGATTTCATCATGCCACTCCAAACAGCATGCAATTGAAAACTTACGAATTATTTATCTGGAATTTTTTATTTAATATGTTTGACCTGTGATTGACTATGGGCAATTGAAACCACAGAAAATGAAACCATGGATAAGGAGGGATTGGCATAATTTCATATTTCGTTCCTGAATCCTGGGAAACCAAAAGAGTGTGTTTGGGAGCGTGAGGGAGGGAACGGAAAATATTCTGAGACCACAGCAAGAAGAATACTTCCATCTGTTACCCTGACATGCTGGCCTGCTGATGGGCATGGCTGCCCCTTTCATTTGCTAATACCGTCAAAAGCAGAAATTAAAAGTAACAAATGGCAGCCTCTCTTGTTCAGATGACTCACTGATCTATTTACTGGGCCTCTGCTCTGCCTAAACAGCTCCACACCATCCACAGATTTTGTTTCCAAAGGTCTTGGAGCTCAAAGGGGCTCCTTAGGCAGTGTGCGAAGGTCATAGCTGGGGGTTCTGGTGGCCCCCTGACAAGCTATGTCTTTTTGTCTTCCTCTGCTGGACTTTGAGAGAAGCTTTTCTGAAAGAAGCTGTGTGTTTCTTAGGATTTTTGAGAATCATGAATCTGCAAGGAGTTTTAAAATCACGACTTGTAAGGCTCCTCAGGGTCTAGTTCATCTCCTTTTCTGGGCTCCTTGCTGCTACTTCAAGATCTGCATTCTCTGTTTTAGCCCCAGAGAAGCTCTCCTCTTCCTCAAACACGCCCACCACTCTTGCCTGGCACGTGCTCTTCCCTCTTCCTTCTCCTCTTCCTTCCTTGCAGGAAGAAGTCTCAGCTGGAAGCCCCTCTGCCCGGCACCCCCATCTGCCTTTTCTCTTTTGCTCTGACCAGCCCTTGCAGTGGTTCATTAATTCAGATCAGTTTGGGCACAGGATTGACATTGTCTCATGGTTATTTGTACTGTTTCTTCATCATGAGTTTTACAATAGCACTTGTCTTGCAATCTTGTATCTTTGGGACTTAAGTCAGGACTTGTTACACAGCAGGACTCCAAAAACAGAAACAAAAACAAAAGTTAGATGAAGGGCTAAGCTACATCAATTAAAAAAAGAAGCTGAACTAATTTTGTCAGGTCCAAGTAATACTTCCTCCAAACTGCATTTCCTGAGTTACAGTGCTTAAAATGTGTTTTTACTAAACAAATGAACTGCAGGCTATGCTTCACCTTTATTCTCCCTGTCCTTCCTCTGCCAGCCCTACATATCCACATGACATGCCCTCCTGGCACATCGAGGAACTGCATGATGCAATGCTGCTTCCCCACCAATTCCTTCACCCTGGAACTGAGAGCATGTAGAAAATGCCTTTGCCCCTTTGTTTTGATTCTTTTCTTCCAACATTTATTCTACTGTGGAAAATCTAACCTCCTTCTTCAGGCATCTTAGGAAAATCCCCTTTCTCTTCCTCTGTTACATTTCTGAGACAATATCACGAAATCACTGCATGGCTTAAGAATCATGAGAATGTTATGCTTTTATCAAGAAAAAAAGAAGATCGATTTTAGAATGCATTTGTATTGTATAAATACATATGGAACACAGGCAGTGGTAGGTAAAGGAAACATAGAAGTGACCAGGACAAGCAGTGACCCTGACATTATGGAGCTTGTAGTCTAGTTGGGAAGACAGGATTAAAGAGACCCCTGAATTATGGTGGGTTGACTGAGGACTTTTTGGTTGTGCATAGGTAAAAAGCGAGGTGCATTCAGTGGAAATGGTACTGTGAATTTTGATCTTTTTCTGGCTAGCAAGACACAGCATGAGCCTCTTTCTCAGTGCTGGGCAGTGGCAGTGAGCCACAGCTCCTGTTCAGCCCTGTGATGAGGAGGAGGAAACCACCAATCCTTTTCAGTGAGCTATGTCACTAAGCCATGGCAATCGGTAGACTGGGGGTACTAAATGTGTTTTACACGTACAGTATTTTCAACCTACAGTGGGCTTTTTTTTTTTTTTCTTTTCTGGAGGTAATATTCACATGATTCTTAGACCATGCAGTGGTTTGGGGATATTGTCTCGAAATGTCTCAGCTGAGCATTTGTACTCTGACAATAACAATACCAACTACTAATAATTGTGGCTGAGATAAATGCCCAGCCCAGGTTGCCATGCTGCTTGATGAGGAGGACTGGGCCCCTCGGGATGGCTCCTGCTGAGATGTGACCATGAATAGGGGTAGCTCTAGGCAGTGGGGAAGCTGGGTGGAGGAGAGGGGTCATCAAAACAGAAGCAGCAGCATGTCCAGAGATCCTGGGCTCAGAGAAGCCCCAAAAAAGGTTGGGAAAGAGAAGTATATGAAACAGAACAGAGAAAGCTACACAGCAGGTGGCTGGGCGATGGAAGCTCTTTGGCAGAGCAAAGCCAGGTAACCAAGCAGTGTGGTTGGTCCGGAAGCCCTGTCTGCCATCCAGGAGTTCTTCTTCAGGGAACATTTCTCATTTCCATTGCTTGATTTTGAATCTAGGCATAGTACTTTCCCTACCACCACCCAATGTAGTGATTTGAGCTATTGTGTAGGTGACTTAGGCATCTGTGGGGCAGTGTGGAACTACGACATCATTTGCATTTTTGTTCATGGGGATAATTTGAGTATTTTCCATAATCTTCTGGTGCACCCCATTTCAAGGTGGGGAATACCTGCATCTCTAGACAGGTGCCTTGTCTGCGGTGACTGCTGAGGGGTAAATATCAAACTCATTCTGGGTAGATGGTAAGGCTTTTGTCTGCCAGGAAAACTGTAGTTTCATAATTTTATTGCTGAAGATGTAGTTGTCATGGCAATAATTTATAGAACTTTGAAGAGCCACTGGGTAAGTACTGCTAATATTGTGCTTTCAGCGTACCAAGAAAGCACTGCCTAATGAGGATTTTGCTCAATGCTCCGTTGGAGGGGGTGCATTTCCCTGGTTTTCCTGACATAATTGATTGAGTCTTTAGAGCCTCCAGTGATTTCTATGCCTATTTACTTTCAGCCCTCAAGCCGCTCTTCAATGTCAGGAATTGTCCCCCTGCTTAACCCTGTGCTCAATTACTTCAGTTGTGTGGGTTGGCAGTGTGCACCTGTGAGATTCCGAGCTTAGCAACTCCAATATAATTTCACTGAAGCCACAAATGTTTCTGAGTGCCTACTGTGAGCAGAACACAGTGCTAGGCCTGCAGAGGGCTGAACGGACACTGAAACCTGTGCTTAGAAAAATTCAGCAACCTAAAATTTGAAAATAAACACAAACTTCGATGTCACTCCTTTCTGATTTATTTTGTTATCATTCTCTTTGTGAAAAAAGAGGCCTTGCAAGGTTGTCTTAAAAAAAGAAAATGTGATGCCTCCATTGAAGAACATTTCTATTGTTCTCTGGGACTCAGTGGCCTCTTTGTAAAATAATATTACAAAACTATTTTCTTTAGAGATTAATTTTTTTTATCTTTTTATTTTTTTTATTTACTTATTGATTCATTGAACACAAATAGAGTACAGCTATTGTTTCACTGGTTGTACACAAAGTAGAGTCACACCATCTGTGCGTTCATGCATGTACACAGGGCAATGGTATCTGTCACACTTAGAGATTAATTTTGAGGTTCAAATAAGTTAACATATTCAGAGTGCTTAGAGCTATGACAGTATAGCTAACAATAATGAGAACATTTTTATTGTTGTTGTTATTATTATTAATTATTATTATTATTATTATTATTATTATTATTGGAATGTTCCATTCAGGCAAAACTGGCACATCATCTTGGTTTCCTGGATGAATCCCACTTTGGGTATTTCTAATCAGTAAATTGACTTAGAAACATGGACTCATCTATCCATCCATCCATCCATCTAGTAGTCTTTTATTGAAAAAGCATAAGTTGCAAGCCAGGTTTTTAGGTGCTGGATCTATAGTGAGGAACAAATCATCTGAAGAAGGAGCAAGATTAGTGGTGTGACTGTGTGGGATTTCATGGAGCAGCAAAACTGTGAAAATTCTGTGGACTGGTGTCAGGCTGCCAAGATTTTACTTAGCCAAGTATGGATGTTAACAAGAACCAGCTTCTATTCTGTGTCACCATTTTTAATGCCCCAAACAGTAGGAAGAACATAATATCAGAATAAATTAGTCTTCAAAGTTAAATACATTTGTGTTTGGAAGGGGCTAACTTGGCATACTATAGGTCCTTAGTAATAATTTGTTGAATGAACTTTTCATTTTGAATGAATATTTCCTTGTTTTACTCAGGGTTCTGTAGATCAGTATTTAGGAGTTTTTGGATGGGCATTTAGGAGTGGGGAGAAAGTGGGCTTCTGGTTGTGCAAGTGGATTAGAATCTGCAGGTGCATTTCACTCCAAAGATCTTCAAGGGAAAAGCTAGACACAAAGGTGTCAGGTTATCTGATAACAGGAGGGAATGAATGATGTCCAAATAAAAAGTATCATGGGGATAAGGCTGAGAGTGTTCTTCTACAAATTATGGGAATGAATTTTATTTCATAAATCAAAAGTTTTATGAGCTTTGTGATCCTTCTATGCTTTGTGGCTGAGAGTTATATTTCTGAGAGTTTAAACAGAAACTTTATGGCCGACGGTTAAATATCTCAGGAGCACACAGCTTGCTCTCATTTAAGATGACAAGACTGGACCATAGAGGAATAAATTGACTTTATTCACCACAATGGTCTTTAATCAGTGCTCTTTGCTATGATCTGCTTCCAAAGAACTTTATGATTTTCTCACCCGGTATTCTGTATCTTTCCAGCACACAACCGTAAGGAATCAGCAGGATGCTTCTTCCCAAGTTTATCAGATACCATCAAGTGCTACATTTCCTCTTAATTAAAAAAAAAAAAAAAAAGAAAGCTGGACAATTTTATTTTAATAGTTTTGCTTCACTGAAATCACTCACTAAAATGTGACTATAATCTGATGTGTTTGCTAGATTCAAAGTAACTTTTCTTTACATAGAATATAAATCCATTGATCTAAAATGAGGGTGATTGTACTTTTGAAAATGACCGGCATTTGAAGGACAGCAAATATGACCTCAGTTTGAAAGGTTGCATCTCTCTGCCTAGGATGAACCTTGTAACCTTGGATTCTCAGAGGTCAGGGGAGGCTAACTGATGAGTGGGGTTGAATCTGCTGGGAAGATGTCAACTGAGATGGAAGGAATTAGAAGTCACATTTCCTGGGACTCAGAGCACTTCTTCTTAAGGTCTGCTTTACATGAGCAGTGACAGACACCAGATGACAGCACTGTCTGAAGTCTACCTGTCTGACAGTCCCAGCTTCATTGAGATATGGAAATCAAATTATCATTAATCAAATGGCATTGTGCTTTCTTGGATTTTCTTTCTTTTAAATTTTCTATGATAAGTTATCAAAATTTTAATATGCTTTTAAAATAAAAGTCAAGCTCAGGAGTACACGTCCAAGGCTTGAAGTTCATGATGAGCAATTCATATTTTCACTCAAAGCCTATTTTCCCTTAGTTTGCTCATAATTCTAACACATTCCATGATTTATTTTGTGGGCTTGTATCAGTACAAAAGGAGTAAATAGCAGAGAGCAGAGGTATATAGTTGTAAAGACAAAGCCTCCAAATATAAAATAAGAAGAAAATAGAGGCTGCCTGCAAGAAAAGTGGCAAAATATTCCAAATTACAAGCATAAAAAACAAAAGTAAACAAAGCACCACTGAATGCATTCTGTTGAGTCTGGAGGCATAGACCCCAGTGTTCCTGGATTCTTCCTCTCCCCACAAAAGTAACATATTTAGTACCTTTTGATGGAGAAGACAGGAAGGTACATAATGTGTCAAAAAACTTTTGAAAGCATTTTAAAAGGGGGATGCTGTTTCAGCTCTTCCACTAAGGAATTCTATTCAGTGAAATATGTTTGCAAGGGAAAAAGAATTGTCAATAAATTTATTCTACCTCTATCCCCAAAATCTTTTCCTTCCTTCTTCAATAATTGCACTTCTACTTAGCAGTCAAGTAGAAACAGTCAAAGAAAAAGGTACCAGGACCCAAGATGCCAGCCAATTTTGCATTTTCCAAGAATAGTCATTGTCATTTTCAAGGTACTGTCCTTTAGAATCTGAAAGAAAAATGGGATTTGTGTGCTATGGGTGGTGACCAAATGGACTTCTAGCATTCATTTTCAAAACTACCCTATGCAAGGGTTGCCTCAAGATGTATTTTGAGACATTTTCCTGGTTTGTAGTGTTTCTAGATCTTGGTGACTTTGTGCTATTTTGTTGCTATTTCTCAAATCAGGTCAACTTAGTCATATGGATGGTTGAGACTAACTCCAAACCTCCTTTTGCATAACTTAATCATTTCAGATCTCATAGAACTGTTTTCCAACTTTCTGGAATAAAATGCAACAGAATTTATTCCATGTTGCGTCTTCATTCATAACCTTGACACTGAATCAGATTATGGACAATATAAGGGTATCTCATGTTATTTCTGTATCGTCCACAAAGACTTCTCAGGTCTATGCACCTTGTTTTCATTCAGTAAATAAAAGATATTCAGTTAAAATCTAATTTAAGACTGAACCAGGAAAGGAAATATATTGGCAACTAAGGATGTATATTCACATCATCATATTTTGAATATATTTATATACTAGACCTTCCCTTGCATAAAATAATTAATACATCTAAATATAACTGCTTGTTTTTTAAAAAATCTAGACTGCCTTCTTGAAGTTTCCCTAAGAGGTTATTGAACAGATACCAGGGAATACATCAATGCTTACATTAATATTGTTAAGATGTGAAGTCAAAAAATGTTTCTTTACATTTTGGATCTGCATACCTTTAACAACTAGGCAAAAATCATGAATCTTATATCTGCATGATTGCACTTTTATATCGTGGGAATAATTACACCAGTTATGGTCTCTTTTTATCCTTTCCCTGATAGTAAGTTTTCAATTTTTGATTCAAGAGTAGGAAAAACTGCAAAGTTTCATTTACTCTTCATCTTGAGCCCAAGGTTTTGAAAACTATGGCAAAGTAACGAGAGTTTATTGTTGTTGTTTTTTGTTTTTTTGTCTTTCTTTTTTTGATTGCCAGTCTTTTGAGGACCTATTATTTTTGAAAAATACAATAAAGATGAAAAATGGACTTGAATGTTGTAGTAGTGTTAAATTCTTCCTTTAAAATTTTGTTGTAACCTGAAAATTTATATTTATATAAATTTATGAGTACAAAGTAATGGTATGCTTTATGAGTAAAATGCAGAATAATTAAATTATCCACATTATCATCTCCATCAATCCATCACCTTAAATTATTCAGAGTAAGAACAATTTGAAATTTACCTTAGCAATTTTGAAATGTGCAATGCAGTATTAAAGACTACATCCAATACACTGTGCAAGAATGGTAATGACTTGATCGCCTTCATCTAGGCCTCACTTCTGAAAGTTTCTGCCACCTCTCAACATCACTACACTGGAGACCAAGCCTCCAACAAATGAACTTCTGGGGGAAAAACCACATTCAAATCACAGTAGTATTGCTTAATTTTCATCCTTATTTCATTGCACACCTGCAAGAATGCTGAGATTTTCTCCAGCTGGAGATACCTCCCATTGGAGAGGATTTCTCTTCTGTCCTAGATTCTTCTTGATGGTGAAAGTTGGGGAGGGGTGGGAAATCTGCAAGAACAGTTTGCAACTGGTGTGGGTCTATAGATCACTCAAAGCCATAGTGATTTAGAAGACATTAAACTTGAAGGCTTCACCTGCAATTGCCCTATTAAAATACTGAATGTTTCTGGGATGCTTCAGGTTCGAGTTTTGGGGTCAGACAGAATTGGGGGACTAATTCTCTAAAATAAGGATGATAACTCCATCAGTCAGTCAGGGTCACCTAGGAGAGGATTTTAAAAGAATTTTAGTACAAAAGCAACTTTAAAAGAAATTTAGTATAAAAATGATAAACTCTAATAGGGATTTGATATAGTGAGAATCGGTTAATAGGAAATGAAGATAACTCTAAAGAATGCAGGAATAGCTCCTTAAAGAGCAGCCAAAGAAAGGACCCCTCCAGGGCTAAGCCCAAGACCACATTATAAAGGACCCTCCAGAATTGTGCCCCCAGATGGCACAGAAGTCACTGCAGTACAACATTGTAGAACTTGCTGGAAAGTCACCTGCTGGTGTCCTAGGGGAATTTTCTATGAATCTACCTGAGGAGGAGTCAGGGGAAGCTTCTGGGGACTTGAGCAGGAGTCTCTCTAGCCCTGTTGTCTACTTCCTGTTTTATCTTCTGCTGTGGTTCCCCAACTGCAGCTGCACTGGTCCCTGGGTAGGGTGTGATAAGTTCTTAAGTCTTCTGAATCTGTTTTTGAGAATCTGGGGGCAGTGAGGAGAGGGTATGGAAGGTGATCTATTTATTGGAAACCCTGAGACTTTTCTCCAGGAGGATTTAGAGCTTACTTTCAGCAATAAGCTAAAAATATAATTAACCTGGTGATTAAACTCCATCCCAAAGGAAATACTAATTTCATTTCTTTAGGTTGCAAGAAACAGAAACCAATCCTTCCTAGCCTCAATAAAAAAAAATTTCACACGAAAGATATTTGGGAAGCTGGTGACATTGAAGGAAGAGTTGACCAGCCTGGAATTTGGAAGGACAGATCCTGGTGCAACTATGGGGTCTTAGCAGTAGAATTAAACTCTTGTCATGAACTCAACTCAGCTCCAGTGACCATGAGTTCCCAGGCCTCATCATTATTAGCATAGGAGACTGACCCATCCTGCTTGGGATGAAGACCAAAGGCATGGGGTCACATAGTGTGGTTGTGACCAACAGAAACTTGAATTGATTATCAAGGGCAGAGCCAAAAATACCATCACACGGAGTCAGGTGGCTCATGAGAGAAGGCTGCATGAATGAGAAGCTTTACCTGTTGCCCAGTATTACTATTAAAATGTTTGAGAAACTTTCTGGAAGCAGCCAGTCCTATTCCCTCAAGTAATAGCTTGTTTTCATTTGGGAACCTTCAGTTCATGACTAGCAAGAAATTCATTTCTATCAGATAAAGGCCAGCAATAATGAACATCTTCCTGATAACTCTTGTCACTCTTTTCCAAGGAGCTGAAAATGGTAATTAATGCAGAAGCTGTGTTTATTGGTTCGTGAAATTGAGTGTGTGCACTCCTTTGATACTGGATTCTTCTTGATGGTGAAAGTTTGGGAGGGGGCGGGAAATCTACTGCACATTAAAGACTCAATTTATTTGACAAGATATTACAACAAAGGCAACCTCATGTATATGAAAATCTGGGGCTTTTGTTCGCTTTGCCAAAGTAGAGACAACAGAGCAAAGAACAGATGTTCCCATTCCCCTCCTCTCCAAGTCCCAACTCACCCTTTCGAATTTCTCACCTTCTTAATCAGGCACCCACAGGGTGGAACGACATTGTCTGTTGCATGCAAAGACAGCTCAGAGTTGGGCCCTGAAAACTCCTCTCACTCAGAGTTTTTGGGGAGAGCCCAGTGTGAGAAATTATGTCTGAAAAATTCCCTAAAGCCCTAAGAAGGGACCAGGGCATGTGGGCCAGAAGGAGCCCACTGCAACAGAAGAAATTAGGAAGCTGTTTAACTTACAAAGATTCTGGGTCTTGGAGTTCTGTAGCTGGAAACCATGTTCCTCTTTTCAGGTTTTTTCAAGTTGTGAGTTTTGGCTGTTGCTAAATCTGGAATTACAAGGTTTTTGATCAAGTATTAGTCATGATGGGAGTGAAAGAAAGCTGAGCTGAGGCTTCAAGGAAACTTGCACACACACACACACACAGTTACATATTACATGTGGGTACAAGTATACAACACACCATGAACACAATACATATATAAACATGTACCATGCACACATCTTGCAAACACATTACCTGCACATAGAACCGTAGTACCACAAACACACAAAACGCCCTCACAACTCACACACGTGGATGCACCCTCACATACCACACAACATCACAACATGACTTAAGTGCATAGTTATAATACATATACCCAACAAATCACATCACAGACACACACACAATACTGATGAGTGTCCTTCCCTATAACACTTATTACACTACAAAGATAAAAATAAACAACCACACGTTGCATGCCATCGGGTATATTCATATCACATGCCCAAACACACATACCACACACAACATACACACAACAAAGATAATATCCCCCACAAACCGCAGATACAGTTATTTCCTACATAGCCCAAAGAATATAGATTCCATAATATTCCTTTCATGCATACACACTTACACAACCCTGCATGCTTCCTCATCAGATATGATGAATGGCCTACTACCTAGTGGCAGGAGGATGAATGACAGCCCCCCAAATCTCAGGTCTTATTTCCTGGGACCTGTAAATATTACCTGATTTGAAGAAAGGTTGCAGATGCGTTTAAGTCCAAGATTTTGAGATGGGGAGGTTATCTTGCATTATCCGGGTGGGCTCCAGTATCTAACTTTATAAAGAGAAGGCACAGGGAGATGTCTCCCTCACACACATAAGTGTGCATGCATACACACACACATATACACACAGGGAAGAGGGGGAGGCAATGTGTCTACAGAGATCCACTGGAGTGATGGGCTCAGAGCCAAGGTGTGCTGGCAGCTACCAGATACTGGAACAAGAACTGAATTCTCTGAGCAGAAGTTTTCAAAACTTAGGCAAGTTTAGACAAGAACTAAGAGCTAGAGGCTCAAACAAAAATAAGAGGGAAGAAACTTGAGTCCTCAAATTTGGGGTCTTTTAGGACTGGAAAAAAATCAATGACTTTGGACTCCAGATGATAAGTAATGAGAATGGCAATGGAACTGAATAACAAAAACCCACTGGGGCTTTTCAGTTAAACCAGAACTTTACTCCTGCTTCAAAGAGCATATTAAGGATGCTTCCGTCATGCTCCTGTCTGAATTTTAGATGGCTGGCCTCAAAGGAACTGTTGTAAAGACCAAGAAGAGTCATAGGGGTGTGAATGCTATGAAATTATGCTGTGGATCAGAAGTCCACCAAGGTTGTTTGTTTGCAGTACTAGAAATTGAACCCAGGGGTGCTCTACAACTGAGCTAGTACTCCTTTTTTACTTTTTCTTTTGAGACAGGGTCTCACTAAGTTGCCAAGGCTGGCCTTAAACTTGTGATCTTCCTGCCTTAGCCTCCCATGTCACTTGAACTTCAGGCATGCACCACCACGCCAATCTCCACTCAGTTTTTGAGGGAATCATTGGCAAAATCAACATACCTGAGGATTTTAAAAATCTCATGATTATAAATCAGTCCAAAGGCTTCCAAATAGTAGCAGTAGGACATGGGTTGAAGAGCTATGTGGTCCTTTAGGAAGGCACATTTCCCAAGGCTCAATTCAAATGTGGCCATGGAAGATAATAGACAAGATGTTCCTGGAAAACAGAACCAGGGGCCATGGAGAGCTGTGGGTAAAGGAGTTCCCTGGAGTAAGCAAAAGCAGAGTCAAAGCAAGGCATGGTTTCCATTGCTGTGGTGAGGGGTCTTCATTCTTGCTCTCTGTAAGAATTCCTTATTACTGTGGACCAGGGGTGCTAAGAAGCTCCCATTCTTCCCTTTCCACAAATGAAATTTTAATAGGACTGCATAGGCCACTGACTTTGGAGGAGGCTTATCTATCTGTCCCTACTGGAGAACACTGCAAACAAGCAAGACATCCTGTATTTTGTCCTAGGCATAGCCACTGGGAAGGACTTGAGATTGACATCTTTGGGGTGGTATTGATTGTATTTTCTATGTAGGAAGAAGGGTGATCCTGGGTGCATCAGAGAGACAGGCTGTAGTGGTGGTTGAACTAGAAGAGGTGTGGTCTGCCAATACCCTATTTTGTAATTATTCAATGTGACTGTCTACTTCCCAATACAAGAAGTCACTTAAATCACACATCAGGGACAAGTAAGTTGCTTTACTAAGAAGCTTATTCCATCCACTATGGATACTACTCAGAGGTCTCTTTTCCCAGACTCTGTCCAAGTGGCAAAGGGGAGTATAAGGCCCTTTCCCATAATGGACAGTCTCTTTCCAAACATTGAAGAAGAAGCTGGGCCTTGAGTTTGCACCTGCATCTTCTTACAACTTCTCAGAGTCTTGTGGACAAGGACTGACTGAGGAGACAAATCACAAAGTAAAAAAAAAGGCTTATTCCTAGGGGAAATTAAAGTTATTGATAACAGCATCTCAGAATCCTTGTAAGCCACCATCATCTTGCTCTATATAGCTTCATGAAAGATTAAACAGAAGGTGACTAGGGCCAAGAATAAGTACTCACTCTTTGCTCATTATGGAATTTATTATTTTCTTAAACAGTGTTTTCCAATTTCCATCTTTAATATTTAATTTTTTAACCTCATTATTTTTGTAAGTTTAAATAAATATTTTAAGTGTACTGTCTGCTTTGTCCTCTTAGAATTCTCAGCAGATGACCCTGGACCCTGGTATATTAACAAGGTTTCTTGAGAATATCAGACATGGGATTTTTATCAGGATTTTAAAAATCTTGACTCCTCCAAAATTGTCTGAACTCCCCCTTTTCTTAATTAATTTCAGAAGAATAAAAATTCTTCTTCCTGCCTAACTCTAAATTCTACATCTGTGCACATAGTTCCATTTCTGTCTAGCTTTTCCTAGAGACTGTATCATCAAATAATCTCAAATAGTCTTTAATATTTTTCTTTTATGTTTAAATTCTCCTCTTAGTCTGTAAACAGGCATTTATCTCTTAAAAAACAATCCAAGAGGACATACCAAAAAATGGAAAGACAACCTGTGATCATGGATTGGATGAATCAATATTATCAAAGTGTCTACACTACTCAGAGTGATCTACAGATTCAGTGCAATCTCTGTTGTGATATCCTTCATGGAATTAGAAAGAAAATACTGAAACGTTTTATGGAACAACAACAACAAAAATCCCCCAATAGCCAAAGCAACCTTGAACAAAAAGAACAAAGCAGGAGACATTACACTCCCTGACTTCAAAATATTCTGCAAAGATGCAGTAATCAAAACAGTGTGGGACTGGTGTAAAAACACATAGATGAATGGAACAAAATAGAGAGTCTAGCATGACTCCATATACCTCCTGCCAACAAATTTTCAACAGAGTCACAGAACATACTGTGAAGAAAGGATATTGTTTCCAATAAATGGTGCTGGGGAAACTGAATATCCACATGCAGAAGAAGGAAACTGGACCCTTATTTCTTTACGGTTCCAAAAATCAACTCAAAATAGATTTAAAAATGTAAGATCTGCAAGTATGAGACTACTAGGATAAAACTCATGGGAAGTGTTTCAGGACACTGGAATGGACTTCCAAAAGCATAGGAAGCAAAAGCAAGAATCGCCAAACTAGAAGTATCAAATTTCATTAAAAGTGTTTACACAGCCAAGAAAACAATCAACATGGTGAAGAGGCACCAGAGTATGTAAGGAATTCAAAAAATTGAATGAGAGAGAGAGAAAGAGAAAGAGAGAGAGAGAGAGAGAGAAAGAGAGAGAGAGAGAGAGAACCAAACAAATTCAATAACCTAATTTAAAAAGCAGGCAAAAAGACTAACAGATATATGAAAAAATGGTCAATATCACTAATCATCAGGGAATGTCAATCAAAACAACAATGAACTATCACCTCACCCCAGTAAGAAAGTCTATTATCAAAAAGACCAAATATAATCAGTGCTGGCAAGGATGCAGAGAAAAGGGAACCTTGCACATTTTTGATGGGAAATATCAAAAAATAGAACTACCTTATGATCCAATAATCCAACAATCCCATGACTGGCTATATAACCAAAGGAAATGAAATCAGTATATCAAAGAGACATCTTCCACTCCCATGTTCAATGCAGAACTTCACAGAGTCAAGAAGTGGAAACAACCTGAGTGTCTACTATGATGAATGGATATAGAAATTGTGGTATATATACACACATAGAATATTATTCAGCTCTAAAATTAATAAGTCCCACGATTTGTGACAGTGTAGATGGAACTGGAGATCCTTCTGTTAGGTGAAATAAGCCAGGCACAGAAAGACATGTGCTGCACAATCTCACGCACATGTGGAATGTGAAAAAGTTGATCTTATAGTGGTTGAAAATAAAATAGTAGTTGCCAGACACTGGGGAGAGTAGGGGGCAGGTAGGGTGGGTGAAGGTGGATCAGTGAGTACTAAGTGACAGGGGAAAGAAATTGGGGAAAGAAATGTGCTGTACATTTCAAAGCGCTCAAAGGAAGGATTTTGAAAGTTTTACCTTAAAGAAATGGAGAATGTTTGAGCAGACAGATATGTTGAAATGGATTTACACGTTACTCAGCTCCTATGTGTATGAAAACATCACATGGAACTCCATTAATATGTACATGTTTTGTTGTCATGTATCAGAAAGAAATTTAATTTAAAAACATTTAGAGCATCCTGCTTAGATTCAATGCAATGAAAATTAGATTCATTGAGTCACAGTACCAATGGTTATCATGGGACTGTTGTGTTGATTATATTTATACTGATACATTTTTGATTTACTTATGCTAGACTTTTTTTAAGTTGTGTTCATGTCACACTTTAATTGTCAATAAAGCACTATATTTAAACAAGCAAACAAACAAAAATTTCCCCAGGTAAACCTTTCAACCCTGGCCCTCTTTCAGCTAAGAACTTGTCTTTTTTCTTCTTCCTTCCAAGTTCTTGAATTTTCCATCTTTACCCTCTCCACCTTCTGAAATCTCCTACATGCCTTACCTCACTGTAGTTTGGTTGCTTTTCCTAAAGTCACCAGTAGCTTTCTAATTGCAAAATTGTGCAATCTTTTGCTCCCATCACCTTGACTTTTCTGTGGCACTTCTTAGTGAGTATCAGTCCTTTCTTTTCTTAGCTCTCAAGATTCTCCTTCTAACTCTCCCACTGCACTTTCTCCATCTCCTTTACCACTTCTTGTTCTTGGGATTCAGAGTTTAAACCAGGGATACAAATAATATCAAGTTCTCAGGGTTATTATATAAGTGGAATGACATGAGTCATGTAAAAGGCATGAAAAGCACTGAGGACAGAAGTTCTCAAGAAAAAAAAAAAAAACACAGTCTCTGCTAATGAGTTCATTTTAGACTAGCCAAATTGAAATGCATATGAAATCCCAAAGACAGATAAAATAAGTGTCTGGATTCTAGGAGTGAGAACTGGAGCTGTGGATCTTGATTCATCAGTATATGAATGCCAGCTGAAGATGAGGGGATTTATATGAATTCACCCAGGAAATACATATCTTTCGGGATAGGCTAGGATATTCTGAGATAACTTTCCAAGTCTTAGTGACTTTGAACCACAAAAGTTTGATTCTCACTCATAATATGCGTTTGTCCAATTTTTATCACTAATAACACAAGACCACAGGCTGGGTAAATCATAGAGAAAAGGTTTATCTTGGCTCACAACTTGGTTCTCAGGTTTAGGCATTGATTGCCTGAGGCATTAGCCTTCTAACTGGTCAGAGTTCTGCCGGGCACACAGCATCACATGGCAAGAGACAGGAAGCACTCCTGTGTGTCTCTTCTGGCCTGTCTCCCTCTTCTTACAAGGACATTGGTATTCCATTATGGTGATTCCACTCTTGCCGGGGTCCAGCCCTAGCACAAAGGGTCGTGGTGCTCTCTGGTGAGTGGAATGTCGTCGGCGAGGTGGAGAACAAAGCAACACAGACTCAATGATCTGAGGCTAAGTTCTGTTCCAACTTTATTTTTTCCACACACCATTTTTATATGTTAACTTCTAGCTTGAGTACAATATCTTGAGGCCACACAAAAGAAAACTGGTGCGAACTACAAGACAATAGGCAAAACGTATTAGCAGATTAAATATTATCAACTCTTCATAATGTTTTTAAGTATTCTTCTATATAATCTTAAAGAGAACATCGTGCACAGAAGTCATTTCTATGAACAACATATAAGTTTACACTTATGATTAATAACTAGATTAACAGGAACAATAGGGAGTTTCTTTCTGAGCTTTTTCTGGATCATTGAAAAACTGAGCTGCTTTAGGCCAACTGGAAGCAGTACACCTCCTACTTTTGCCCAGTAAGCATCAGCCGGTCCTGCCCAAGAAAGCTGTTCAGAGCAACTAAGCAAACACCAGCGTTTTACATATTTTAAATATCCTAAAAAGGGGAGATGAGCCTTCCATGTACATTTTTCATTATAATATACTTGATGCCAACCAGGGTGTATTCTGCCAGTGGGAAATAAAGGGGGTCTAAATCTAAGGGACCAGAAGCTGGTTTCCTAGGAGGATACCATAGTTTTCCATTAACCAAATAAGCATGACCAAATGATGTCTGAATTGTTGGGACTATTTTTCTTGCCTTAACAACTTTGTTTGTGACTTATTTGTCTGGAGTTAAGGTGGGAACAACGTGTCTTTCTGCCCTAGGTCATGTGGGAGTAGTCACCATCCGCGGTGCCATTTAGCATAAGTTGCTGGAAATGAGCATAGCATTCTTTCCAAATTATACTTTTATCACCCCAGAACAAGGGCCTTTCTTGGTTATATCCAGTATGATTAGCTGTTTGATTCTTGTTTTCTAAATCCCCTAAGACCCTAGAATTCCCAAAAATCCAATATAATATTAATCCCAAGCATAGGCAAATCAAACAAGACAACAGGAAACAGCAGCCCCAATTCCCAGGAAGATGAGACCTTTCAAACATCTTTATAACTCAGTGGAATCCATGTCAAGCACTGAGGGGAATTGAAGAGGGCACAGCACACCCTGGTGAGGATATCTAATCCTAATGACTTCCTCAAAGGCTCTGCCTGTAAACATCATAGCCAGATTGAGTTCCTGCCCTATTGCTACCTCACAATGGAAATCAAATTTCAACTTGAGTTTTTGGAGGGCACAAATCACATTCAAACTATAGAAGTGTCCATTGTGAGCCAAGCAGAATTCCGCTCACCGTTATGATTTACGAACTCCAGGGGCCTATCCAGTCACCAACTCAAATGTGGACAGTTGCAGGGTCTCAGGGAAGACAGCCCTAGAGAGTCTTGTATTAGCAAGGAGATGCTGGTCAGCAAGTGGCAGGTGTCCTTTTGCTCACCATTTATTGGATAAAATTCAGGAGGTGCATTTATCCTCCAGAGGAGGTAAAACATGTGACTCTCCCACACACTGGGGAGGTAGAGACCAGGAATATTTGGTGCATAACACCAATCACTACCAGAGTAGGTTGAAAATGGAAAACAAAGAGGACATGCTACCTGGGAGGATATGCTCTTTTGCCATTTATTATCTCCTTCTTTTCCCTTCTATGAGGATTCATTCTATGTTTTAACTTGAATGGGCTACAAGATGCTGGTAAAGGATTATTTTTGAGTGTGTGTGTGAGAATGTTTCTGTAAGAGCTTAGCATTTGGATCAGTAGATCAAAGAAAGAAGATCTCCATATCCAAGGTGGTGGGGTATGGTCAAATATGGTGAACAATGCAAAACAAAAAGGAGGAGAAAGAGGGAATTCTCTTCCTCTTGCAGAACTGGGACATTCATCTTCTCCTGCCTTTGGACTTTAGAGCTCTTGGTTCTCAGCCTTTGGACTTGAACTGAGTTATACCGCATTGGCCTTCCTGATTCTACTGTTCTTATGGACTTCTTGGCCTCCATAAATTGGGTGAGCCAATTTTCATAATGAATCTTCCCTTATAGATTTCTGTGTGCCTAGTTGGTTCTGTTCTTCTGTAGAACAATGAATAATATAACTTCTTGAATCCAATGCCTACACCGTGTTTTGGGCTACAGAGGTAGCTTCAGTAGTTGCCTAGATTCTAAAGTCTGTTATCTGTAATTCATTTGGGACTCTCACTCTTGGTCCGTAATGTGAATATAAAATTCCATAAGTTTAATAAGCATCATACTTCCTGATATTTCCCCTTTTCTCTACATCTCTGGGGTCATTATTAAAGCTTCCAAACGTCTTTCAGTCAACCAACTTTCTGAAACAGAAGTGTTGTTATCCTACATGGCTTTTAAAAATAGATCTTTTCTAATAAATATTATGTAGGAAAGAATAAAGATGGAATTATGGTGATTTGCATGATAGTTTTTACTTATCAAGATTAAGGATAAGGGTAGAAAGATTATAGAAATAAGAGAAGTATAAAGAAACAAATTTGCATATCCTCTTGTGGCTTTTGACATGGTTACCTACATTTTTTTTGTGCTACCGGAGATTTTTTTTTTTTTTTGGTTCAATGTACACAAATGGAGTACAGCTATCATTTTTCTGGTTGTATAAAAAGTAGAATTATACCATTTGCATATTCATACATATACATATGATAATGATGTTTGTCACATTCTATTACTTTTCCTTCCCCAACCCCCTCCCCTTACTTTCCTCTATACAATCATCCTTCCTCCATTCTTCCCCTACCTCCCCCCACCCCCGTTATGTGTCATCAACTACTTATCAGAGAAATCATTCAGCCTTTGGTTTTTTGGTATTGGCTTATTTCACTTAACATGATACTCTCCAATTCCATCCATTCACCTGCAAATGTCATAATTTTATTATTCTTTATGGCTGGTTCCACAATCTCGCTATAGTGAATTGGGCTGCTATAAACATTGATGTGGCTGCATCACTGTAATATGCTGATTTTAAGTCCTTTGGGTACAGGCCAAGGAGTGGGATAGCTGGGTCAAATGGTGGTTCCATTCTGAGTTTTCTAATGAATCTCCATACTGCTTTCCAGAGTGGCTGAACCAATTTACAACCCCACAAGCAATGTATGAGAGCACCTTTTTCCCCACATCCTCACCATCACCTATTGTTGCTTGTATTCTTGATAATAGACATTTTAATTGGGGTGAGATTGTATCTTGTATTCTTTATAATAGACATTCTAATTGGGGTGAGATTGTATCTTTGCATTTCTCTTATTACTAGAGATGTTGAACATTTTTTCATATATATACATATATATACATACATTTTTTCATATATATCTGTTGATTGCTTCTAGATCCTCTTCTGTGAAGTGTCTGCTCATTTTCTTAGCCCATTTATTGATTGGGTTATTTGTATTCTTGCTGTAAAGTTTTTTTGAGCTCATTATAAATTCTGGAGATTAGTGCTCTATCTGAAGTGTGTTTGGCAAAGATTTTCTCCCACTCTGTAGGCTCTCTCTTACATTGATGATTGTTTCCTTTGCTGAGAAAAAGCTTTTTAGTTTGAATCTGTCCCAATTATTGATTCCTTCTTTTATTTCTTGTGCTTTGGGGGTCATGTTGAGGAAGTCTGGACCTAGGCCGATATGATGAAGATTTTGACCTACTTTTTCTTCTATTAGGTGCAGGATCGCTGGTCTAATTCCTAGGTCCTTGATCTATTTTGAGTTGAGTTTTGTGCAGGGTGAGAAATAGGGGTTTAGTTTCATTTTGCTGCATATGGATTTCCAGTTTTCCCAGCACTATTTGTTGAAGAAGCTATCTTTTCTCCATTGTATGTTTTTGGCTCCTTTGTCAAGTATGAGATAATTGTATTTATGTGGGTTTGTCTGTGCATCCTCTATTCTGTACCATGGGTCTACCTACCTATTTTGGTGCCAATGCCATGCTGTTTTTGCTACTATTGCTTTGTAGTATAGTTGAAGGTCTGGTGTTGTGATACCCCCTGCTTCGCTCTTCCTGTTAAGGATTACGTTAGCTATTCTGGGTCTCTTATTCTTCCAAATGAATTTCATAATTGCGTTCTCTATTTCTGTGAGGTATGTCATTGTTGGGATTTTAATTGGAATCACATTGAATTTGTATAGCACTTTTGGTAGTATGGCCATTTTGATAATATTAATTCTGCCTATCCAAGAACATGGGGAATCTTTCCATCTTCTAAGGTTTTCTTTAATTTCTTTCTTTAGTGTTCTGTAGTTCTCATTGTAGAGGTCTTTCACTTCTTTTGTTAAATTGACTCCCAGGTATTTTTTTTTTTGAGGCTATTGTGAATGGGGTAGTTTTCCTAATTTCTCTTTCAAAGAATTTATCACTTATGAATAAGAATGCATTAGATTTATGAGTGTTAATTTTATATCCTGCTACATTGCTGAATTTATTTATAAGTTCTAGAAGTTTTCTGGTTGAATTTTTCAGCTTCTGTAAATATAGAATCATATCATCTGCAAATAGTGATAGTTTAAGTTCTTCTTTTCCTATTTGTATCCCTTTTATTTCTTTAGTCTGTCTAATTGCTCTGGCTAGAATTTCAAGGACGATGTTGAACAGAAGTGGTAAAAGAGGGCATCCCTGCCTAGTTCCAGTTTTTTGAGGGAATGCTTTCAGTTTTTCTCCATTTAAAATGATGTTGGCTGTGGACTTAGCATAGATAGCCTTTACGATGTTGAGATATGTTCCTACTATCTCTATTTTTTCTAGTGTTTTGAGCATGAAGGGGTGCTGTATTTTATCAAATACTTTTTCTGCATCTATTGAAATAATCATGTGATTCTTAACTTTAAGCCTGATGATGTGATGAATTACATTTATAGATTTCTGGATGTTGAACCAACCTTGCATCCTTAGGATGACAACCACTTGATCATGGTGCACTATCTTTTTGATATGTTTTTGTATGTGATTTGCTAAAATTTTGTTAAGAATTTTTGTGTCTATGTTCATTAGGGATATTGGTCTGAATTTTCTTTCCTTGATGTGTCTTTGTCTGGTTTTAGTATCAGGGTGATAATTGGTTTCATAGAATGAGTTTGGAAGGGTTCCCTCCTCTTCTATTTCATGAAAAACTTTGAGGAGTATTGGAATGAATTCTTCTTTAAAGGTCTTGTAGAACTCAGCTGAAAATCCATCTGGCCCTGGACTTTTCTTGGTAGGTAGGCTCTTGATGACTTCTTCTATTTCATTGCTTGAAATTGGTGTATTTAAATTGTGTATGTCCTCTAGATTAAGTTTGGGTGGATCATATGTCTCTAGAAACCTGTTAATGTCTTCAACCTTTTCTGTTTTGTTGGAATCTAGATTTTCAAAATAGTTTCTATTTATTTGTATTTCACTAGTTTTGTCCGTCAGTACTGTCCGTCATGATAGTTCCTTTTTATCTCGAATTTTAGTAATTTGAGTTTTTTCTCTTCTTCTCTTTGTTAGTGTGGCTAAGGGTTTATCAATTTTATTTTTTAAAAGAACAAACTTTTTGTTTTGTCAATTTTTTTTAAGTTTCTTTTGTTTCAATTTCATTGATTTCAGTTCTGATTTTAATTATTTCCTGTCTTCTACTACTTTTGGTATTAATCTGTTCTTCTTTTTCTAGGGCTTTGAGTTGTAATGTGAGGTCGTTTATTTGTTGACTTTTCATTATTTTATTGAATGTGCTTAATGCAGTGAATTTTCCTCTTAGTACTGCTTTCATAGTGTCCCAGAGATTTTGATATGTTGTATCATTGTTCTCGTTTACCTCTATGAATTTTTTAATCTCCTCCCTGATGTCTTCTGTTATCCATGCATTGTTCAATAGTGTATCATTTAATCTCCATGTGTTGGAGTAGTTTCTGTTTTGTGTTTTATTATTGATTTCTAATTTCATTCCATTATGATGTGATAGAATGCAAGGTGGTATCTCTTTGTGGCATAACATATGGTCAATTTTACAGAAGGATTCATGTGCTGCTGAGAAGAAAGTGTATTCACTTGTTGATGGATGGAATATTCTATATATGTCTGCTAAATCTAAATTATTGATTGTGTTATTGAGATCTATGGTTTCTTTGTTCAATTTTTGTTTGGGAGATCTGTCCAATGGTGAGAGAGGTGTATTAAAGTTACCTAGCATTATTGTATTTTGATCTATTTGGTTCCTCAAATTGAGGAGGATTTGTTTAACATACATGGATGTGCTATTGTTTGGGGCATAAATATTTATGATTGTTGTGTCTTGCTGATTTATGCTTCCCTTGAGCAGTATGAAATAACCTTCTTTATCCCTTCTGACTAGCTTTGGTTTGAAGTCTGCTTTATCTGAAATGAGAATGGAAACCCCCGCTTTTTTAGTGAGTCCTTGTGCGTGGTATGTTTTTTCCTATCCTTTCACTTTTAGTCTGTGGATATCCTTTTTTATGAGATGAGTCTCTTGAAGGCAGCATATTTTTGGGTCTTTCTTTTTAATCCAATCTGCCAGCCTATGTGTTTTGATTGCTGAGTTTAGGCCCTTAACATTCAGGGTTATTATTGAGATATGACTTGCATTCCTGGTCATTTTGACTTATTTTTGGCTTTTAACTTGACTTGGTTTCTCCACTAATTGGCCATTCCTTTAGGGTAATTCCTCCCTTTGCTGGATTACATTATTGTTTTTCATTTCTTCCTCTTGGAATATTTTGCTGAGAATGTTCTGTAGTACAAGTTTTCTATTTGTGAATTCTTTAAGCTTTTGTTTATCTTGGAAGGATTTTATTTCATCATCAAATCTGAAGGTAAGTTTTGCTGGGTATGAGATTCTTGGTTGGCATCCATTTTCTTTCAGAGCTTGAAATATATTGTTCTAGGCCCTTCTTGCTTTTAGGGTCTGGGCTGAGAAATCTGCTGATATCCGTATTGGTTTCTCCCTGTAGGTAATCTGATGTTTTTCTCTCGCAGCCTTTAAAATTCTATTTTTATTTTGTATGGTAGGTATTTTCATTATAATGTGCCTCGGTATGGATCTGTTGTAATTTTTGTGCATTTGGTGTCCTGTAAGCCTCTTGTATTTGATTTTCCATCTCATTCATCAGATTTGGGAAATTTTCTGATACTATTGCATTGAACAGATTCTTCATTCCTTTGGTTTGTATCTCTGTGCCTTTCTCAATCCCAACAATTTTTAAATTTGGTCATTTAATGATGTCCCATAATTCTTGGAGGTTCCACTCATGATTCCTTACCATATTCTCTGTTTGGTAGACTTCATCTTCAAGATTAAATATCTTGTCTTCATTGTCTGAGGTTCTGTCTTCCAAGTGATCTAGCCTGTTGGTAATGCTTTCTATTGAGTTTTTAATTTGATTTATTGTTTCCTTCATTTCAAGGATTTCTGTTTGTTTTTCAGAATCTTTATCTCTTTATTGAAATGACTTTTTTCCTTCCTGCAATTGCTCTTTTAGCTGTTTATTGGTGCAATCATTCATTGCCTGCATTTGCTCTCTCATCCCCTCGTTCGCTTCTCAGATCATTCTAATTATGTACATTCTGAACTCCCTTTCTGACATTCCTTCTACCATGTTGTTTTTGTGTTCTGTTGATATATCATCTTGGTCTGTTTGGGACACTTTCTTCCCATGTTTTCTCATATTGCTTGTGTATCTTCCCCTCTAGCTGTGTGAATCAGAGGAATTGCAGTTTCCCTATAAAGACTTATAGTCCCTGCAGATTTCCAATACCTCACCTTGAAGAGATTATTATTAGTAGCACCCCATATAAAGAACCTATTTAGATATTAACTGTGTTATAATATACAGAGATGAGGTCAAATTATTATCTATTGCATAATCAATAGGTTTTCAATAAGAACCACAATTTCAAATAGCGGAAAAAGAGGATGCAGAGGGGTACAAAATATGACGTTAATGAAATAGGATGTGAGTTATAGAGATACTATGTTGTAGGAATAGTGAAAGTGGAATTAAAGGAAATAAGTTGTTAGTATGAGAAAAGAGAATGAGTCTCCAAGGACATAGCTATTTTAGAGGATGATAGGATGATAAGAGTATTAATAAGAAAAAAGTGGAAATGTAGTAAGTATATTGGGAATAATCATAATAATACTACTATTTAAAAAAAAGAAAAAGAAAAAGAAAGTTCTGAGTAAAATTATACTGTATTATTCAAACCTCCTATTGTTCAGTATAATGCGGTGTCCCAAGAAGAGTACTGTCCCACTGACTCCAGGTCAGGGATAATCAATGTGGGCAAAGGCAACCCGGTGTTGTTAGATGGTCAGCAACAGCATAGGTGCAGGCCTGGGACTAGACTAGACAGGACGCAGGCCTGTGCTTGGAGCTGGATATGGCGAGCCTGATGACTCAGCAGGTATGTGTTCACAGCTGGGGCTCCACAGAGTCAGGCCTGAGCCCAGCCCAGCGGTTGGTCTGGAGCGGCTGGGGTCCCGCACTCCTGGCTGGTGGCTGCCCAGGGTCCAGTAACAGAGATTGAAGCCAGGGCACTTAGCCACTGAACCACATCCCCAGCCCTTTTTATTTTTATTTTTTTTGAGATAGGGATCTTGCTAAATTGCTTAGGCTGGCTTTGAACTTGTGATCCTTCTTCCTCAGTCTCCTGAGTTGTTGCTGGGATTTACAGAAGTGTACCTACTCTTTTTTGAAACTACTCCTGTGCTTCTAGCAATATTTCTACTTTTCTTTCCAACTGTTTATCTGTTTTTTGTTTGTTTTTTAATCAGTTTTCTGTTCTTCTCCAGCAAGTTTAAATATTGGGATTCCTGGGGGCCCTATTTAGGCCCCCTTTTACTTTGCATATTATCTCTAGTGGTTTCATCAATATCTTATCAATAGCATATTCTCTCACCCCTGATTTTCTCTCCTTCTTCCCCTCCCTCTGTCATATATACAACCAACACCATTGTCTCTGCTAAAATATAAACTGTTATCTCCAACAACTGCCTTCTGAGCATTTTAATGTTCTCTTAGAATGTTAAGCACAATTGCTTCAACTAATTTTTCTACAAATAATCCAGTGTCCAATTTCTTACCACTTACACAGGTCAAACACATATGGATTATTTCCTTCCTCTATTCACTTTATACAATTAGAAGTATAAAGTGCATTTTCTTCTAAACAGACTTACTGAGGTCTTCTTATTCCTTCTGCCATCCCCACTGCCAGGGTCTTAATTTAGGCCCTCATCACTGCAATAGCAACTCTTTGGGTGTCTCCCTGCAACCACTTCTTTCCCCGTAACACTAAAACCACTAACATGTTGAAGCCTTGGTCCCTGATGCAGCCAAGTTCAGATCTTTGAGGAAGTGATCCAACCACAAGGGCCCTCACCTCATCAGTGCATTCATCTGCTGAGAGCTGAATGGTTAGTGGAAGTGGTGAACACTGGAGGCTGTGGGCATGGCTGGAAGAAGTAGGCCCTCAGGAATGTTTCTGTCCCTGGCCCCTTCCTCACACTCGCTTGCTCTCTCTCTTTGCTTTGTGGCTGCCACCAGGTGAGAAAATTTTAACTGCCCTGCTCTTCCACCATCCTTTTTCTTCTTTGGAGCCAGCAGAGCAGGACCTGAGATCTCTGAAAGCATGAGCCAAAGTAAACATTTCCTCCTTAGTGTTCCTCAGGTATTTGTCACAGCAGGGAAGAGCTAACACAAGCCTCACCTACCTATACAGTACTAGACATCCGTCAGTACTTTAGAAAGTTTCCCTGAAGTTATCTAATTTGAAATGTTCTGTATATTTCAAAATACTATTCAAGGTAAGGATTTATCATGGTGCTTAGCATAATAAAGCAGGATATATGACACATTACTATTTTAATAGTGACTCTGCAATGTTAAGACAGGGAGAATCTGGCACTGATTTTAGGTGGACATTCTTCTTCTTTGATAGTTATTCTAATTTTCTTAGTTTTTCAAGACTGTTCCTAACAATTATAAGAAGTTGAATCATATCATCCTAAGGAGAATAGAAAGGGTAAGGAGGATATAAGAACAGAGGAAGGAAAAGAAAAGAATGAGGAAAGAATGACGGAAAAGGAAAGTATAAACAGATACAGGAAGGGAAGTTTACACATTTATAGCTCAGATCTTCCCAAAATATAGAAATTTGTAAAAATACTAATTATTCTAGTGTTCCATTTCATGAGAAAGATTTTAAGATATATATATATATCTTTGAAACACATCTAAATATTTATGCGTTTGAAAGGACTGATTAACGAGTGCATAAGATCTAACACTATTACTTACAAATTTAACATTTGTTAGCAGAAATAAATGTGTTTTATTTCCCCATTGATTAGCATCACCCTTTGTGATATGCCACTGTGAAGGGACACTTTGTAATGCTGAAATAAAAGAAACAATTAATGCTCCCAGAACATCTTAAATGCATATTGACAGTAGATGAGAATAGCAAGTAATTTTTAAGTGTATTTTTTTTATTCTATATGTTCCCTTTTTAATTTTAACAAACTCCTTAGGTTTTCTGGTTAAATCTATTCCACTAGTTTTGAATTATTTTCTTGGGGGAAATGATTAGGGGGAAAAAAGACTCTGTGAGGGGGAAAGTTTGCAGTAATATGAGTGAATCAAAGCACAAATGAAAGAAGATTAAATTCAATGAGGCAGCTACAATTCTAAATATTTTTTCCATCTCTTCAATCATGACAAGGGTCTTGTTCTTAAGAGGGTTATAATCTAATTGGAGAGACAGAGCACATACATAAAAAGATGAATAGCTCTATGGAAAATCCAAATGCATATTCTGGATAGTAAATGCTTCAGGTTTCAGAACTGGGAATAGTGCCCAAAGGCTGGGAAAGTTGGGTCTTGAATTGATTTTCAAAGAAATGGGGAAGGAGAATCTTTACAATGGGGAGTGGGAGTTAATGAGCACACACTTTCTTTGGGGAGGGATGAAAACCTTCTAAAATTGTAGTGATAGTTGTGCAACTCTGTGACTACAATAAAAATCATTAAATGACATATTATCAATGGATGGAAGTTGTGGTATGTGAATTATATTTCAATGAAACTATATTAAAAACACTAGCTATGGACTTGGCACTGGTTTCAGATATGGATATTATTATCTCCCCATCCTTTTTCTCTCCTCTACTTTTTTATAAAAGGAATATTGTCAGTGCTTAGCTTCAAAATTGAGTTAATAAGTAACTGGGCCAACAAAAAGTCACATTCAAAATAGATATAAATGCCTGCATATCATGTACTGTTCCTGATTTTATTGAGCTTAAAATAGGGACTGAAGGGACTTTGTGTCTCCTTTCTTTAAGGAGAGTATGACAACAACTTTCTACAGAGAATAATTGCAACATATTAGGTGGAAGCTTCATGGTGTTATGGGAGAGCAAAATACAGTAGAAGGGTAAGAATGAAGGCAGAGTGATCTATCTTTGGCCTATTTTGCCCTTAGATTCATTCTCTACTCTTTAATTTTATTCCATATCATGGAGGTGGGGAGGGAGGAACAGCTTCTGTTGATTGTGCTTCTAAGTTGTATTGACTATTGGCTCCATATTGGTTTGACCAGTAGGAGACACTAGGCCAAGAAGACTGGCAGACAAGAAGAATTGAGACTCCAGGGCATTTCTTACCCTTTCTTCTGGATGTGAGCAGCCTCTCTGGAAACAGATGCATTTTCTCTGTCACTCTCTGTCACTCTCTTGTTATGGTTCTAGCTCCTTCAGGGTGATTTTTAATATTTATCATTCCATCAAAATCTCCTCATTCTTCTATCCAAGGTTAGCTGCTGTTCATTTATGCACTGTCTCACCATCCCCTGTGCTGTGGTCTGAATATCCTTCAAAATTCATATGTTGTAATGTAATCCCTTCTGTGGGAACACGAGTAAGTAATGGACAAGTGCCTTTTCCTCCTTTCCACATTCTGACATGTAAGGACACAACATTTATCCCTTCCAGAGGTCACAGCAACAAGGGGTCATCTTGAAAGCAGAGACATCAGGCTCTCACCACACACTGAAAATGCCAACATCTGGATCTTGGACTTTCTCTTTTCAAAACTCTGAGAAATACATTTCTATTATTTATAAATTACTCAATCTTTGATATTTTGTTACAATAGCATATATGAATTAAGATGTTTGGTTGACTTCTTAGAGTATTCTATCACCTCTGTAGTCAAGTTCTTGTATTAATTATCCTCTGTTCAAAAGTATTTGAGTAGTTCTTGGTTTTCTGTTTGAATTTCTAAACTAACACAATATGAATGTAATAAATGTTAGTCAAAAGAACACATTTAGTAAATGGAGAACTGGAAAAATTGTAGGGTCATTAAAGACAAAAGAAATCTGTGAAGTGGAAGGCAATTAGTGAAAATCATGATTTTGGTTTTAGATGTGTAAAATTTAGGAAAATACATTGGTAATGGATGAATGGGTAAAATATGGGAAGAGGATTGGGACTAGAAGCACAAAATTTGAGATCTATTTCCATAAAATGAACCCTGAAGTAGAAACAATAGCAACAGAAGATTTAAGAAGGAAGAACATATAGACGATGAAAGAAAATAAAAGGATGTGAAGAGAAACTTGAGAATCATAAAGACAGCCTATGGGGAACAAATAACAGATTAGAAAAAAGTTTTTGAGTCACAAAGTTAGGGAGAGAATCTGTTTATGCAGGGTAAATGTAAATGAAGGGTATTCAGGGGAAAGGAGGACTGAGAAAGTTTACAGAGTTTGAGAATTTAGGAGAATATTCATGACCTTGGAAGGGTGGTTTCATTAGTAGTGTAGTGACTGATTAGACATTGACAAAGAATTAAGTGGGTGAATAAAAATTATGTTCAAAAGTATGCATGTATAATCTGATTATAGAAATTGTGTCAGAAATTAAAGAGAAAGTGGATATAATAAAAGAGATAAAATAGGTATTTTTTGAAAGAATTTTAAGATGTATTAGTCAGCTTTCCATATACCTGAGATAATCAACTTAAAATGAGGGCAGGTTTATTTTGATTCACGGTTCTGGAGGTTTTGGCCCATGATCAGTAGGCTCGGTTGCTTTGGGCCTATGGTGGCACAGTACATCATAGTGAGAGCACGTGGTGGAGGAAGCTGCTCACCATGGCAGCTGGGAGGTAGAGGAGAGAGAAAGAGAGAAAGAAGAAGTGTCTGTGGTTCCATTGTCCCCTTATAAATACATGCCTCCAGTCACTTAGGTTCCTCCCACTTGGTTCCACCTCTTAAAGGTTCCACCACCTCTCAATAGTGCCATGTCTGAGGGGCCAAGCCTTCAACACATGGGTCTTTGGAGAACACTTATCAAACCACAGCATAAGATCTAGACATAGTTGTAGACCAGGGGGAAAAGTACCAATGGATATTGCATAGATGGAGATGAAGAAACTACAGAGGATAAATGATAGAAAAAACTATGGGGGGGAAAGTGAGCAAAATCAGGGTTCAGGACACAAAGGAACTGATGCACTAGAAGTAATGAAAAAAGTATTTGGAAATAAGAAATAATAGATATACTTAATGGTGGATGTAGCAGCAGATATTTGGAGATGGAGAGCAGGAGAGCTTAAGGAGCTTGTGATAGACAGGTAGCCTGGATCTTATCTGGTGAGATGAGGAGTTAGGATGTGAGAGAGGGTGCGAGCAACATTGGCATTGAGGAAATCAATGGCAGTTCAGCTGCAGAGGAATAACATGCATGAACAGCATTGACAGCCTGGGCGAGGCTAAAGAGCAAGAAATCCATGAACGACGGGTGTCAGCCAAGACAGCGTCTGGTGGGAAAGGACAATGGAATGCTGGAGGATCAGAAGTAGCAGGTGTGGTGGGAGAGTCCATGACACTTGATTACTGAATGGATGAATCAACCCAGAAAGCATTAGGTGAAGGCCAACACCGAGGGTTTATTTCCACTTACAGAAAACTTCCGTGGGTAGGAGTCGCTGTGAGATGGCAAACTTGGTTTGTGATATCTTGAGATTAAGTAAAAAATGTCTAGCAGGAAGTTGAAGATGTTGGACTAAATCTCAGAGAAGCAGATGTAAATTGGGAGTCAGTTGGAAAGGACTGATAGGGAGGCTTAGAGAGTGAACTAGAGTTCTGTGGTTGACAGTGCAGCACGAGGAAGTTAGAATGCCAGGGGCTAAGTGTACATCCACATCTGGGCATGGGAGAGGAAATGGAGCCAGAGAATATGCAGAAATGAAGAATTAAAGACCTTTTCTCAAGTGAAAAGTTACACTGCTTTCTCTCTAAGCTAAATTCCCCCAGCCCAAATGTTTCCTAAGTGGAACTACTGTTTTCGTCCATATCCTGTACATTTGCATTCCTAATAGACATCTTGCAGAGCGCGCTGAATGGCCCTGATGTTTTTCCACATTTAAGAAGATGAGCCCATTCACAGAAGCACATGAACTGAAAGAGAAATTTCTGCAAATGGTTCGGAATAGGCACATTCATGGGTGACAAAGCACGCTGAATATTCCTAGACCTGTGTGAATAAGAGCAGAACAGATAAAACGTGGATGGTTGAAAGACAGAAAACATGGCGTTGCCACAGTTAGGCCTTCAAATTCTTTCTTGAGAATTGAGAAAGATGACTTTTCAGTCCCAGTTTCTTTGAAATAGATTACCACACTGCCAGGTTCTCTCTGAAATTCATTGTGGCCTAAGGCTGCACTACAGTGGTTAAGCCTTCTTAGTCACATCTGACACATAGATGAGACACAATATTATTCTATTCATCTCGGATAAGCTCTTTACTAAATAAAAAAATCTCTGGTTGTGCAGAATTGACACATTCTTGAAGCTGTTGGTAATATTTTAATAATGGTCATCAATACAGTCCAGCCCAATTGCTTAGATGGGGAACTAAAAGTAGGATGAAGACAGAAGTAGGAGTCATATAAATTACACTTAAGAAACTTCTGAATATACTCTGCTCTGGAACCATTCTCCCTTCCCCCATTGCACTCCTCCCAAGATAGAACCAACTTCCCTTTACCTTGGGATGCTCCATTGAAATTGTTTAAAGGAACCTACACATTAATAATGGAACTTTCTACTCTAAGTTCCGGTCCAAAAACATAGGAAGCATCTAAATATTTCTACAACAGCCAGTAAGCAATTCTGATAATCTAGGTTATTTTCCAGTTTTGGAATAAATTTTAGGCACTTAAGATGAGGATTCTACTTCCTGATAGAGCTCAGATATGCCGTCTTCTCCATTCTCACTGCTGTGTGCGGCTTCAACCACCAGCTTCTCTAGATGATTACCAAAATTATCTCTTATCTGTTTCTTCACCTTTAATGATGTACATGAAAGTCTGGTTTTTCATATTGCTATCAGAATGAACTTTATAAAATGCAAAATTTTAATGTTGTTTATTCAGAAAAAAATTATTTTATAAATCATTAGGTGGCAGAAAAACAATAATGATGAGTCCAGTTTGAAGGACGCACAGTCAAGTAATCGCACCAAAGAACATATGATCTGATAATGAAAGAACTTGACCTACATGGGTTGTTGGGAAAGGTTAGCCTAAGGAGTGGCAATGGATGAAGGGGGTAAAAAGCACAGAGAGGGAAGGCCAGTTAATCCAGTCAGAGAAAACAGCCTGTGCAACAGGGTGGAGGGACAGGTGTGGGCACATGATGTGCTTGAAGAGCTGACAGAAGACTAGCATGAATGAAACCCAGACAGGGAAGCATGGGAGTTGGGATAGGTAGCCTGGGCACTATGCAGTTCTTATGGGGCTTTATTGAGATGTTTGATTTTCAAGGTAATAACATTGTAAAATAATAGGTTTTAAATACGGTAAAGAGATTAGATTTGCCTTTTGACTAATTCTGGTTTTGATGTGCACATCAGGTTGGAGAATTAACAGCATATATAGGGAGGTAAGGTTGGTCTTTACCACCATAGTTGAGATGCGAAATTATGGTAACTTGGATTAGGATCATGACAGTGGAAGAGGAGAGAAATTAATGGGTTGGAGAGATATTTTAGGAGTGATTTGGTGACAAAACAAATATGAGAATGGATTAAGAAGTTTTAATTTCAAGGATGTTGCATATTTTTCTGGCTTTTAAAAGACAACATGGATTATGGTGATATTCTCTGCAATGTGGAACTAGATGATAGCTAATTTTGGAGGGAAACTAGGTGTACTGAACTTCAATGTATTGAACATCAAATGACTTTGAAATATCCAATTTTAGAAGTGTTTACTGGCTTCCCATTGCTAAAAGAGCTAAATGAACTTATAAAACCTTCCTGACCTATATCCGACACTCATATTCACATATACGCCAGGTGTCAATCATTCTGAATTGGTAGAAATGTCGTGAATGTCCCAAAGAATTTCATGGCTTCATTGCTTTGCAAGTACCCTGGTTTTTGCCAGGCAGCCCTGTCCCTTTCCTCCCTTCCAGATGCTGAGTTAACTTTCCACTCTTCACATGTCAGCTTAAATATTACCTACTCTGGAAAGAGTCCTCTTTAGATTTCCTTAATATCTTGATTGTGTGTATATGCATGCATGTGTGTGTGTTTGTGTGTGTGTACAGGAATTAATTATGATTGTCAATTTAGTAGTCTCCCCCACTAGAACTGTGAGTACCTTGAAGTTGGGAGCTATTTTGCTAATTTTTGTGAACCTTGTGTGCAGCAGTCTGAATAAATGAATTTGATGAAAGAATAAGCAAAAAAATTAATTTTGATAGAAGGGACATCAGTGGAATAGAGAAAGGGAATTGGGGGAGAAGTATATGAAAAGGAGGAACTATAGAATGAAATTGATCAAATTATGTTATGTACATATATGAACATGCCACAGTGAATTCTATCTTTTATATACATCTATGAAACACCAATTAAAAATAAATAAATACATCAAAGGAAGACCAGTAGAATAAAGGAAGGCATATGGGGAGAGAGGAGGGGAGGGAAAATATTTTTAAAATATAGACTATTTTTGGTTAACTATTTAGGAACTACCAATAAGACTAAAATATCAGAACTCTTATACCTATGGAAGATTTACATTAATCATACTGAACTAAAGAATTAATCAATCTTTATTTCTGTCATAATATCTTTCATGAGATTCATTGAATATCATTTGAACATGAACATGAACTGAAAGACAAAACCAATGTTAAGAAGCAGCATTTAAAAAAATTTTTTTCCTGGTTATAGAAATGGTATATGTCCACTGGGAAAAATACAGAAAAACATAAGAAATATAAAAGACAAATAAAATTTCACCATCCAAAGACAGTCACTTTTAATGTATTATTTGTACATCTTTCCAATCCTTTTTCTGTGTAAGCACATACATTTTAACAGCTCCAGTGGAGAAAGTCTTAGATTTGCCAAAAATCAGTATTCTAAGGCACTTTTTAAATGGTCATAAGAGTCATTATATGTTAAAAAATGCATGGAAGTTTCCTAGTTCTCTCCAGGGCCTGCATTTCTCCCTTTTCCTCTTTAAGAGTTTAGAGGACTAGTCAGGGCCAGACTCCCCTAGGGCAGGTCGACTATTCCCTCTCCCCTTGCAGAAATAAATGCCCTTGGCAGATCCGAGTCAGGGTGGGAGGGAGGCTGTGAGAGTTCGCCTTGGTCCTCAGTGCTACTTCCTGCAGCTTTTAATAAGCAGCCTTGCTGGGGTTACTATTCATCCACTGGGAGTTACTGGCTCAACTACCAGAACTGCCAAGTCACACTGTGAATCAGATTTTGTTTCTCAGAGTGTGTACCTTCCTAAAGAGGTGCGTGGGGAGTGCAGATGGCTGCTAAGAAAGTACGTGGTCATTTCTGGGTTTGCAGAACACGGTACCATTTAAATGCATTTGCAATGTTTCATCTGTGCTTTAACTAACACCATACATCTCATGAGATCAAGCGATAAACTGGTGACCACAGCAAACATGGTGCAGGTGAAAGCAAAAGAAGGTGCAGCCCATGTGCAATTTCAGCACCAATAGTGGCTGATGATATAATCACTGAATCCTATGTGCATATACACACACACATATATATATAATTTATGCACAAATACATATATTCTCATACATTCCCCTTCACACTCTTACAAGCAGAAAAGTAAGGTCTAGGATATTTGTCATAGTTATTTCTATTTATTTTAAAACAGCTTTTAAAATTCCGAGTATGCTTGTTTTATTTTTGTTTGATTTTACAAAATGATGGCACTTTAAATCATTCGGCATAGTTTAATTCTAACAGGTCAGCATCGTTTGTTCATTATTAGACGTCTCCTCCCCAGGTGTTCGTTCACTCTCTTATTACTCACTTGGTTACTTGGCTGAGGAGAAATGCCACAATAATTGGCTGTGAACTTCTCATTTGGTTTTCAAGGCAACATGAACGCTGTCAGGGCTTCCCGTGCCTTGTCCATGTCTGTGTCTCAGACAGCCATCTGCCCGGGTTTGGGTTTAGCAGTTTGCATATGCTTTATTCATGACTCCAAATCCCTATTTGCTTTCCTATTCTGTGAGTTATAGTGAATTTTGTGGAAATCAGCAAAACACCAGACCAGCCAAACCCCTTCAGCTCTCCTTCCAACCCTGGTTGGAGCCATCCTTAAATGGATCATATCATGGCTTTATTTTTCCTGAACTTATCTAGGAGGTTGCTGAAGATTAGTAGGTGACAGTTAAGGAGCCTCATTCAGGGGAGATGGCAGTGTATTCAAAGGAGTCCAGACTTCCGCAGCCTTCAGAGGATCTGAGTGAGCCACTGCCTGTGAAGCATGGGTCAACAAATGAGTCTAAAAGGTGTCTTTATCAGGAACGTTCTGCCATAGCTCAAAGGTATCTTCTCCGTCAGGAGAGCCCTTGAACAAAGGGCTCTATGGATCATTTGGAATTTCTTAGCTTTATGCTACTTGGGAGCATTATTAAATTTCCTCCTCTATTGTTCTTTTTATGTTCTTTTTATGTCTTTGTCTTAGTTTCTTTTGAAACAGTAATTTTGAAATTACCCAGATTCTGTTATTTTTATGATTGTTGCTCCTTTCCCTCTAAAGTATAAGTGACTTTCATTTCATCCTTGGTCCTGCAAGCTAGCCGAATGTGCCAGGCTAGAACATGGAACTTTGGCATAGGGATTATTTTGAAAAAAAGGCATTTTGAAAACAGCAGATGCAAGAAGGTCATTCTGACTTCTCTTTTTCTTCCCCCAAATAGGAAATAAAACTCCCCTGTGAAAAGTGTCAGGAGGAAAGAAGACATTCTGTGTCTTCTTAGCAGAGATGGGAAAGAGAGGATCAAGAGAAATCTGGACCAATAAACCTTGTTAAACCAACCCTTATCTTCCTAGTTCCCTTTCCACAACTGACTACCCTAGTCAAGCCATCTTGTCATGGTTTCATAATGTGCTGTTTGTCCAAATGAGCATGTAAGCTTTTGACCCCAACTGCTTCTTTGGGGCTTTTTCTAGTGAAGCCTCCCATTTAGATTTAAAAATTAAACTTTTGTTTTTTTTCCTGTTAATCTGTCTTTTGGGGTTTTAATTTACAGAACTGCAGCCTGAGCCTAAGAGGCACACATTAAAAACATTTTTGTCTCCCTACAAATGCTCTTTGAATAATTTTTATACTCATAAAGAATCTAATTCATAACATAAATGCAGGCATGTTCTTAAGCTACAGATTATTGTTTCATATCAGTCACCTTAATTTATTTTTCTGATTAAAGGAAGGTATATACCCATGATTTTATCATCTCAGATTTGGGAATTTTGAAAGATGCATTTTTTTCTGTTCAGTTTTTTACTTATTTCTTATTTTTAAATTGACAAATAAAAATTACATACATTTATCATGTGTAACATTTTATTTTGAGGTATGTTTACATTGTGAGATGGCTAAATAGAGCAAATTAGAATATGTTTTACCCCCTCATTCTTTGAGGAATTTTTGTGGGGAAATCTATTCTTTCAGCAATTTTCAAGAATACTGCACATCTTTTATAGTCACAGTGTTGTACAATACAACTCTTGAATTCATTCCTTTCCTCTACCTAAAATTTTGTATCATTGACCAATATCTCCCCACACCCACCTCACTACTGATAGATATCAAATAATGTACAAAATTGTGTCTATGTAGACTTTGTATCTAAAAGCTTTATATTTTAAAACAAAGTAAAACAAAATCCTTGGGCATAAAGATTTTATCTCCCCAAGGAAGAAATTTATAGTAGATTCAACCTGTTCAAATTGTCCCTCAAGGACAAAAGTGCATATTCATAGAAACAAGCTCTTTCATTTATTACTTTTTGAACAAATAAGTTTTGAACATCTGTTACATGGCAGGACAATGAAGGGACAGATATGGTCCTTTCCCTCATTTACCGTGGACCCACCAAGGTGGTTGCCTGTAGAACAAGAAATACTCTTAATGACCAGTATGAAAAGAAACTCAGGTAAGGTAAGAAATTTATACTGAAGATCAGATTATAGTTTTTGCTTCTATAATTATAGAATAGTCAGAAGACAATTTTATGAATTTGGAAGAGTTTCATTCATTGTTGTAAGTTCCTTAGAGCCAACAGAAATACAATGATGTTTTCAGGATAGAAAACAAATATAGCATCCCAGTAAATGGCATCCAGTTCCAGATGTTTTGTGTCTGACCCTTTTGTTCTAGTTTCCTCACAATTGACGTCAGCCAATTCTTCAGAACAATGCTCATTCCAGGCCTTCTCTGACCATTCATTACCCACCTCTTTTTCATCTTTGCACCATTAAACCATTCAGCACTTAGTTATTGTCTCCCACACCCAACCCACCACTACGTCTGCACACATACCTGTTTTATTTGGCTGTGATTATCAACTATTACTATTATTATTGTGATTAGCAACTATTACTATGTATACTATGTGTTCTAGTCAGCTTTTTTGCTGCTGTGACTAAAAGATCTAACACGAACAATTTTAGGAGGAGAAGTTTACTTTGGGACTCATTTTTTCAGAGGTCTTAGCCGACAGACAGCAGGCTCCATTCCTTGGGGCTCAAGGTGAGGCTGAACATCATGGCAGAAGAATGTGGCAGAGGGAAGCAGCTCACATGATGATCAGAAAGCAGAGAGAGAGAGGCTCCATTCTCCAGATACAAAATATATACCTCCTAGCCACACAGCCAATGAACCACTTTCTCCAGCCACATCCCACCTGCCTCCAATGGATGATTAATCCCATCAGGGATTAATTCACTGATTAGCTTAAGGCTATAACCCAGTCATTTCTCCTCCAAACCTTGCATTGTCTCACACATAAGCTTTTGGGGGACACCTCAGATCCAAACCATAACAACATGTAATCTACTCTGAACAATTATTTGATGATGAATGGATAAGAAAAACCCATGAGCCAATGAGACAAAGATGAGTTTCTGGTTGCTTTCCAGAATATGAATGATGCTCCCACCTGCTTGACTGCTATGTATTAAACTAGAACCAGTGAAGATCCATGAGATTTTACTAGTTTCAAAGGGTTCATTGTTCAGATAAATTGGGCAATCATTGAATTAAACAATCTGATTTCCATTCTGAATTCCTCAGAGCTTTCAAAGTCATAGTATGTATTGAGATCCTCTAAGGGAGGGATAATGTGTTCTGGATTCTGAGAATTATTATTTTTTAAATTTATTTTTAATTTATTTTTTAAATTTTTACAGACTTCGTTTTGATTCAGTGTACATAAATGGGGTACAGATTTTCATTTCTGTGGTTGTGCATGATGTATAATCATACCATTCATGTAATCATACATGTGCATAGGGTAATGATGTCTGTCTTTGATGTGAAAACTTTTCTTTCAGGAAATACTTAAAATTCCATGAGATAGAGTTTGGCAAATGCTTGCTTACTCGATTAGAAGGTGGGACCTTCAAAGTGACAGATCACAGAGTTTTGTAGTTCAGTTTAACAGTTACCAGGACTTAGCATGCCTGGACTTGATTCAAAGATGGCCTCAGAAAAGCCTGGGGGATGAATTTACCAGACAGCTTCTGTTCCCAGCGTTTTGGGACTGGTGGACTTTTGAGTAAAGCTGCTTTTAGTCACAGCAAAGGTCTTGCATCCTAGGTGGGTGCAATTTCATAGAGAAATGACTGATCAACTCCTGCTCTGCCCTGGCACAGCTGGCATGCTGCCTATACTGAGCCCCTCAGGTTTCTTGTGTTCAAGTTCCATCCTGTTTAGACTCTATCCACCAGAAAATCTGTACAACACAGTTGATATATTTTCTCTCAAATGTAGTTTGCTGGTCTTACTCCTCCTCTCTGGGAACCCAGATTAATATACTGTATAGCCAAAGGTTCTTTGAGATCAAGGGAAGATGTTCTCTTAGCATCCAACATCCAGAATTTATGCTCAGTCTGGGTCTCCTTCTAGTGGGTCCCTGCCAAGGGATGTTCTCACTTTCCAAGTCTAAACATCAGACCTCCTGAATGGCAGAGACACATCTGTCCATCTGATCTCCCCTCATGCACATGGTCCAGTGGGCTACTTGCTGAGCCGCTCCCTTGGTGGCGAGTTCTTCCATGTATTTGCTCCATGTGGCTACCATCTAGACATCTTCCCCTTTCCTGGTGACACAGTCTTCTGGGTAAATTTGTGGGACTCATTTCTTCCTCGAGCTATGCTTGCCCAAAACAGAGGGGCTAGTGAAAGGACAGGGGCCTTCTAGATGCCTGCTGCTTTCATTCAGCTTATGCAATGCCACTCTTATTCCCAATGCTTAATGATAGCCTTCTTGCCTCTGCTCCAGAGAAGCTTGTATTCATGTGTTATTGGGGAGCTAAAATTTAATCTGACATTAGCAACAATCTTCAAAATCTTTACCAGCTTCTATCTTGATTCCAGCCTGACTGGATCTAATCTTATCCTGTCTTACGAAATGAATTCCTCTAGCTTGGTGAGAAATGGCATCTATCAAGTGAGGGGGTCATGGGTCACTGCTTCCTCCTTTTTCTGAAGGTACCCCTTAGCAGCTGGGACGTGTCAGTGATCTATTCTGCCTTGAGACATTTTGACGTCCTCTTGTGGAATACCATTTTCTTGGAGTTTCCCTTAGCACTCTGAGCTTTAAGTAGAGATGGTTGCCTTTGGCCACACATGCAATTGACCCTTCATTTCATTTTTATCTTTAAATCAAACACAAAATGTTGCAATTGTAAATGAGAGTGTCCTCAGTGTGTTTTAACTTTATGAAGAATTATGATATTTGCTTCTTATAATAGGGTTATTACAAGGAGGTAATCAAATACTTAATGTGTCTGGCACATTGTTTCATATGTATTAAACACTCAATTTTAATTCTTTCTCTTTCTCATACATCTAATGCAAAGAAAACTAATTTTGTATGCTTGCTTGAATATCTTGTTTTTCTGTACCAGAACCCTCATGCTCCTGGGTCAGAATTCTAGCAGTTGTAAACTGTAGATTAAATTCTTTTATGGGTTACATTGAAGATAGCAAGCTGGGAGTTTCTCATTGGAACTATGGTTTTTACACCATTGAAGAAAAATGGAAGAGCCACACTGTACAGGCTGATTATTCTCTTCCCTGTGTCTCATTGATAGGCCGTGGAGTTAACACCCTCAGCGTTCCCAGCTCTTCCATTTCCTGGCCCATAATCTTTTCTTTCTGTGACGGAGGCAGGTAGTATTCTTGATCCTGATTACCTGGATTAATACTGAAAAACCTCCTCAGGCTGATGTCCTAGAGAAATTGAAAAAGTTCCTTCTGTATTTGAAATGGCTTAAACAGTGAGGCTGGAACAAAGGAGTCATCTCTGATAATCATCTCACTTTCTTGTCACTCCAAGTCCAATTAAACAAATGACCACCTGATCTTTTGTCAATTGTTGGCAGATCTGGCTTTCACTTTTAATCAGCCCACACATCAGGTGGCCTTTTAAATTCTCTTTTTGCCCTTTCCTTTGTCCATAAATTTGCTAAGAGTGGGGGTTGAAAGAGTAGGCTTAAGAATAAGATAGATATGCAGAGTTCTCTAGGCATTCCTCATATTCTAACTCCCCTTTTTTCTCTTTCCTCTGCAAAAATAATTATGCCACTGAATTTAACTTGTCAAGATCATTGAACGACTTCTGAATACTGTGTGAGACTTCCATTCAGGAAGATGGTCTTAAAAACTTTATTCTCATTTTCACTTCTATTTCCATCTTCAAAGCACATAGCTTCCATTTAAGCAAAAAACACTCTTTAACTGGAAATCGGTTGGGTAAAAAAATGGTGCTTGAAAACAAGGATGCATTGTCTCTTTTTGAAAGACTTAGGAGTCTGTCCACCTCATCTGTGGGTACAGCCCTGTTAGGAGTGCTTCTGGACTATTCAGTTGTATGAAATATCATCCTTTTTGTTGAGAGAAAAGTCCTTGACTTAAAGAGGGATGCAAGCCAAGGGGACACTGTAATAAGTGGCAATGTAATAAGTGTGACAAATAAAGATTCCGTCACAATGACAGCGTTAATCTATACTCATGTAACGGTGACCCTTCAGTACTGTACTGTCACAACCTTCAGCACAGGTAGCAACAGCACCTTTACAAGGGAGTCTCTGGAAGACCAAGTGTTTCCTGGCTGGAGTACAGATGTCCTAGCACCTGGGAAGGGAAAAGTTTATCAGTCGTCCTTCCTTTGCCTTAGACTTAGATGAAAACGGCAGCTTTTGATTAGTGTGTGTCAGGACAAAGAGCAAAATGACAGAGGAGAGTTTAAAAGCTTGTAAGACTTTTATTTTTAGCAATATGACCTCTCAGGTATCCCACTACCCTTCTGAAAATGTTGCTAGGCAAAATGGAACAGGACACTTTGATTGCAGGGCTGAGTTTTAGAGAGAGGGAGAAGGAGAGGAAGAAATAGAGGGAGAGAGAATATCCCCTTACTAAGAGGAAGCTTAAAGTCAGAGAGCAGCAGTAGGTGGATTTAGTGTCCTGGTATATTGCCCTTTGGGTGGGAGACAAAATTCTTGGCTCTGGAATACAGAAAATCAGCCAACTCCGTGTAAAGCCAAAACCATAGTGAAAAGATAGGCTAATAAATGATACATATACTTACCAGGAAAGATAGGCTAATAAATGATACATATACTTACCAGGAAAGTAAAGTATGAGAGAACCAACTGTCATGTTATTGGTGGCATACAGAGAATTTGTAGCCCTACACCTGGCGTTATCCATTCAGAGTTTTGAAGAAAAGATGCTGTTTACCTGTTCAGAGGCTTCAGGTGATAATGCATATTGGTGCAGCCCCTTGGGGGAACTAATCAGAATGATTGGAAATTCTTCCAGTTGGTCCATGCTCTCTACACAGAGTGGTCCATGAGTGTCTTGGAAGTAATGAAATACAAATGTAAGTTCTGCAAGTACTTCAAGAAATGCTTTGCTGGAAGGTCTGATCTAAATAGTAACAGACATAAAAATATGATACATTAATAAGATTATAGAACAAAGAAGGCAGGTTTGGAAAAGAAGAAAAATACAGTCTCTGAAAATGAAAAGTATAATTGTAATTCAATACTTAATAAATTAAAGGGCAGATGAGACAGAGTAAAGTCAGAATTTGTGAATGAAAAGCTAGAAACAATGAAATCCATCAGAGCACAGTGAAAAGAGAGAAAAAGATAAAACATGATAGGTGAAAAGATGCAAACAGAATGACAATCCCTCACATGTACTTAACAGAGTAAACAGAGAAGAGAACTGAGAGACAAAATTCAAAGAGATAATGAGTAAGAATTTTCCAGAATTAAAATGTACTCTGAGGATGGTACATTTCTTTTTAAGAAATCTCCACACAAGTAAATTGTCACACATTGTTAGTAGACTAACAAAATTTCCGTTATTGGGAAATGTGATTTTTTTTTCCAGGAAAATACTAAGAATTGGTCTTCTGCTATCAATAAAAGTCATATTCATTCATTAAACAAATATTTATTAAGTGCTTACTATATAGTAGACACTGTTTTCACTAACAGGTACCACGTGCAAGGTATTTTTTATAAGATACCTGTGGATAGTAGAATGAATCTGACATTATTACCCTATGTACATATATGACTACATGATGGATGTGTTTCTACATCTGTACACATAGAACCCGAAGAATGAGAAATTACACTCCATTTATGTATGATGTGTCAATGTGCATTCTATAGTCATCTATAACCAATTTGAACAAATAAAATAAAAGATAAAGTGTTGAGCTTAGGATATTTTCTTAATTTTCCTTTAAGAAATCTATCATTTTTATTTGTTCAGTTCAGAAGATTTCATAAAGATAACAGAAATCCATAACCAAGATCAGCACTATACTTTCCTCATATCATCACTGTTTATAGAATTTTTGTTGTCAAACTAATGATACCTGGAAGGTTTCTGGCAATACACCCTACTAAGAGTTGAGGAAATATCACATAAGCAATTTTAATTGAATTATTAAGTCTATTAGGTAATTCTATCTTGCTGGATAAAGAAGTAAACAGGTAAGTAAGAGAGCAAGTCCCAGGACTCTATATCAAGTTGGCTATAAATCTGCCTGAGAGTGCTTAGAGGCAGGGATGGTGTCTGTTTTACTTTTGGTATTCTATGTCTAGAATGTAGCACAGTCCCTGGCATGAAATAAGTGCTCAGTAAATATCAATTGAATATCATGCTGTGAATGAATAACCACTGCAAGTTAACGACACCAAACTATAACACACAGGCCAGTCAAAAAAAAAAATTAAAATCAAATGTATTTTTCCTTGCTGTATTCTAGGAGATTAGAGAAAATAAACCAGAAATTTGGAAAAAGCTTTGGATTCTAAATGAGAACTCCATATGAATTGAACTGTAATGATTACTCAAATTTTAATTTCATAATCTGAATTGGCTCTTTACCTATCTGTATTAAATATCAGCACAGGTATAGAAAATCCAGCGTCTGACCACTCTTGCCAACTAGAATTGCTCACTGGCAAATCTTCTGGGTTTGGTATTAAATGGATAAGGCAGTGCGTATAATGTAAAAGAAAATTAAATACAATGGCCGTCTAGCTCTGATAAAAATCATCCTTAACGTTTGCTGATCTCTTCATTTTTTTTAGAAAGAGGATGAACTCTGGATCAGCGTAAAACAAAATACATTTAAGTCATGTTTGTACCATAAAATTCAGTCTGTATTTTCTACCAGGAATGATCATATTGTAATCCTACTTGAGATCTAATTAATTTTAAACAAGAAAGCCCTGAGGGACCGAAGAGCACATCTTTTAAATTCCCTTGTGCACCTGGCCTGGTGGGCAACATTGCAGGTCCAATCTGTTTTCTCTGTTGCAGCCCCTGATGGTGAAGAAAGGCCCAGTCAGGATGGGAAGCAGTCCCCGCTCCACAAAGGCTTTGCAGCAGCAAATATTGCCACAGAGAGCAGAAGCTCATCATTTAAAAATCCTAGGGTGAGAAATGTCTTCAATAAATACTGAGGCTCATTAGCAATTGGCTTGAACATAAAATATATTGAAAATGAACTTCTGTGGGCTTGAAGCTGATTTGGGTTTCAAAAATGGATGCCTCATGTGAATGCACGCAGTCATGCCTACCCAGCATGCAAGAAAGGAGAGGGAAATGGGTGGGTAAAGGGATCCTGACACAGGATGCTAAGGCAGTTAGGTGGTTCAAGTCAAATCAAAGAAACAAACAAACAAATAGATACTAAACTGGCAATGTAGGCCTGTTACCCAGAAGGAGTATAATAAGTGGGGAAAGGGTAAACATAAGTTAGCTTTTAATTACTAATTTCTTAAAAAATGAGCATTATCAATGATACTAGGGAGACAAGAACTTGGAGCAAGTGCTAGTGTTTTATGTATGGGGCCTGAGATCCTCTGGGGGCTTCGGGGGTATTGCAACACCCATCTCTATTGGGTATCATCATTGATAAATGTTGAAAAATATCTTAACTTTCCCAGAAGACCTAGAATAATCCTAAGAACTATTAACTAATTCATTGTTATAAAGATAGGGTCTTTTTCTTTTTCCTTTTTAAAACTGTAGCTAACAGAATTCAATTACTTTTCACAATCTTTCATCACTGCCCTGTTGTAATGGCTGTAGACACATTGAGTTTTTAATTATTAGTTGTCTGGCTAGCACTTCATAACAAAGTCTCTTTGCTAATTGAGATGAAATGTGTTTTGTCATCAACAAATCGGAACAATATTGTGTCTGCTTGCTGCAATATTTGTTTCTTTCTTTTCATCCCCTAATAGGAAAACATCATTAGCTTAGCACCATTTGGTCATCATCCCCTGTCTGAGTTTCAGAGCAATTCCAAAGGAACCTGATATTCTGCTACAATGCATTCAATATGTTGAGCTCCACTCATTAATTTTGGAAATTAAATGGTTATGCTTATTAATGTGAGCTTTCACCACTCTCCACACTTTCAAAGCTGAATTGAGAAAATGGCATTACGTGAATCCACATTGGGAAAATATGAGTAATGTCAGTGTTCTTTTTGGATGGGGAAGTGATTCTTCAAGGACAAGCCAAATTGTTTCTGTTCTATATGCATAGGTTGGAGAGAAGCAGCTTATCACAAAGACAGGAAATAAAAGAGCAGGGTAACTATTACAGAACTTCAATTTAGAATTTTTGAATTCTTTGTGCTCAGCTTATTGCTTACAGTGATGCATCTGAAAAAATGCAAAAATCAATATTGAGAGGGTTTTAGGAGGCACACAACTGGATGAACCAATCTGTGGGTTTGGATTCCTTAATGCCAAGTCCTCAGGGCTGGGAAGGAGATTTGTCAATATATATATATTTTGGAGTTTCAACGTACTTCAGATTAGGATACCTTTGCATGGATATGATTAGATAATTGGTCTGCATGTCACTGCTTGACTATAGTAAATCTGTTTTCTTTTAAAATAAATGAACCTAGAAAAAAACAGCAAAGGAATACCCTAGAAACTTTTTATCTTTAAAAAAAAAAAATCTTCACTTTCCTGTATGCTGACATAGCAGGAAAGAGGGACGTGCTAATAGAAGTGAGAAAAAGCCAGTGTGAAAGAGTTTCAGATGAACCGTGAACCCTTTCCTACTCTTCTGATATAGTCTTTCTTTGGCAAAACTTACAGTATTGAAAAGTCAGGCTTTTTAGTTTCTGGAACTTTCTGTAGAAAGAGTTCATTGGCCTTACCTGGGAAAAGAATCATGGCAACAGGCAATAGCCTGTAATGACCTGAACACTTTGATCTTCCATGCTCTCTGTCATCTTATTCCTTAAAGAAATCAGACTGCCATCTTCTGGTGGTCTTCAGTGTAGTTGGGTTACTATCATTAATGTCATTTTCTTTGCCACGCAGATGACTCTGTCATTGTTAATATCATTGAAATATGATTGTTTTGGGTTTAGGGAATAAAAATTCATATTTGGTCAAAAAATGGAGAAATAACTGTGTGCTAACATTTCAAACATCTTTATTTTAGTCCTCATAACAACCCATCTGTGTTCTGGGCATTGCTATAGAATAAAAAATTACTGATCATTCATTTCTAGAGTTAGCACATCAGGTAAATACCGGATATAATTAAAACTATCTCAGAAAAATTGTTTTAATTGCTCATAAAGTATAATATACATGAGTATGTATCTACAATCATGTGTAATAACAGTCCACATTGTATTGAGGAGAATATAAAGTACATAGAGGTAAAACAGAATTTTACAGCGTTCTCTAATGATGTAAAAGAGCCTTACAGCTAAATATCCAAATTTAAATATAATATAATATCTCTATTTTACAAAAGAGATCTTTTAAACTCACATGGGTATCCCATGTTATATAAGATGCAAAATTCAAATATATTTTAATTCAGAATAAATTCTGAATCGATAACTAATATCAATTACCTGTAGAAAAAAATCAAATGCATTGGAGGGCAATAATTTTCAATAAGTAACTGTATAAATAAATTTGATCAATACTGATATTTATTGATTTGCTTAGTAATTCTAAAATTTTTCTTGGGAATAATTATGCTTGCCATTCCATGACCTTCTCTTTTTGAATAGATACCATGTTGTCTCATCTCATTTCTTCTTTTAACCAGAGAGTATTTGGATAACATATATCACAAACTGTGCTAGAAAAGACTTCCCTAGCTCTTACACTAGTTGTCTTTCCACATTTATATACTACCTTGCTCCAGAAAGGATTTGTGTTATCCAGCAGATAACATGAAGGTATGTCTACAGCTCAAAGGCAAAACCCAGCGAAACAAAAATACTCTGTAAAGACAGACTTTAACAATAAGCATGACATTTTAGGAAACACTGCCTGGAAATCATGCAAATTGCCCTTTACTAAGGCAGTTGACACTGCAAAATGCACTGAATAAAGAACACCAGAAACACACCTATCTTAAAGTTAAGTTCATCAGTGTCATCAACAAGGTAACTTGAGGATGCTTCAGAAAAGAAGGAGTTGGGCGAAGGCTTCCATTCAGACGGGCTAGGCTGGTCCTCAGAAGTACTGATGAGAAGTTGTACATTAGGGAGTTTTTCAAACTATCAGAAGCCTTAAGGATCCAAGCACAGTTAGATCCACCAATTCGCCTGTGGTTTTATCTTGTAATGTTTGGGTCTGGTTGAGGTGGAAAATTGGATCTTAAATAATTTGCTTGCATGTTCTGGTTTGCTACACAATTCACCTGTTTTGTGAGTCAGAGGAAAGTTTTGCTGTCTCTGTTTCTCAGTGATGAAATCATTACATTGTTGGAAGCTCTAACTCTACACAGACAAAATTTGTGATTTTTCTCTTTTACCCTCGTCATTTGATTCTTTCTTCAAATATTAATCAATTACCAGATATATGGCAGTCACCATGCTGTTGCTGTGTTGGGTTTGCAATCTAGCTGGAGAGTGATTTACTTATATGATTAAAGCAATTGTAATTTGGTTTTGCCAGTTCCATCTCCATTGTTTTCAATATTGTTTTTCACTGAATTGTTTTCTAGTTCATTTGAAAAGACATTTGGAGTTAGGTTACTGTGACTGGGCCTGATGACTGACTTAGCAATATATATCTTAATTTTTAGATAGGCACATAGATGAAAAATTACAACTTACAACTTAATCTCCCTACTTTATCTTTCTTCACTTCATGAAGCTATGGTAGTGAAAGTGGTGTTAACATTTTGAGAAGCATGTACAACTCAAAGGGAAGGTGCATGCTCTTTCAAAACTTTCCCTCCTTTTAAGATCTGGAATACAGATGTGATGTGTGGAGATCTGCAGGCCATCTTTAACAATGATGTAGAATCCATGTGATAAAAGTGACAGGAACAAGATAGAAGAAGCCAGGGTCCCAAAGAATTGCTGAGTTCCATGGATCAGTTACTCCAGAGTTCATTTACTTGTTTAAGAAATACATGTTTACATTGTTTAAATCATTTCTACTTTGGGTTTTTTGTCACTACTTAAACCGGCTTTGTTCAAGAATAAAATGAACAATAACTGAAGTTATGGCATATTATAAGCCCTTCAGAGAGGGATAGTGGTTGGAATGCTGAATATTTTAAGCTTTCAGTATTCCATCATAAGAGTGTACACCACTTGGTATATGACACCTCATATTTTAGAAAGTTTGCAGATGTGAACTTATTTGATCCTTATGGCACACTTGTAAGGGAAACAGGAAAAGTACCAATGACCTCATTTTGGGGACAAGGGAACTATGACTCAGAAGAATTATCACATGCCCAAACTTCCTGAGTGGATGATTAACACCTCCAGAGCTAAAATCCAGGCCATCCCTGCCTGGTCCAGAGATACTTCTGTAACTGCTGAATGACAGCTCCCCCTTTGTCTGGCACTCACTGGTGATGAGGGTGTTTTAGTCAGCTTTTTCACCAATGCAACTAAAAGATCCAACCAATTATAGAGGAGGAGAAGTTTATTTAAGGGCTCATGATTTCAGAGGTCTTAGTCCATAGACAGATGGCTCCATTCCTCTGGGCTTGAGATGAGGTAGAATATCATGGTGGAGGAGTGTGACAGAGGGAAGTGGCTCACATGATGATCAGGAAGAAGAGAGAGAAACTTTACTTTCTAGATATAAAATATAAACCCCAAAGCCTCACCCCCAATGCCTACCTCCTCTAGCCACACCCTATCACTTCAGTTACCACTCAGTTCATCCCTGTCAGGAGACTAATTCACTGATTGGATTAAGATCTCTTAACTCAACACTTCTCCTCTGAACCTTCTTGCATTGTCTCACATGTGAGCTTTTTGGGGTACACCTCGCATCCAAACCATAACAGAGGGTTAATAAGTTCAACATATTTCTGTGGTATAATTTAGTATTGAATCTAAATAACAACTTAAGAAGAAGTTTTCTCTTTTCCAAAACGTCTCACTAAAAAGGATTATTAGATCAGGGTGTTTTGGATTCTGAGTCTGTGTTCAAATGTGACTTCTTGTCTATTAAATGAAAGAGAGAAAAAAATAATTATCTCTAGGGGATACATTCTCACTAGGGTTGCACCCAGCATGGACACCCTGCAGTTACAGATCCTAAAAAGTATATAGCTTTCTGTTTCCTATTTTGGGAGAAACCATAAAGAATTCAGAGAATGCTTATTGGCTTTTTGAACAGAGAAAATGCTTCTGTTAGAAACTTAAGGCCACTCTGGTGAAAATCATTACCTGAGAATAAATGACAGCAAAGCTTTGATTGAGGAACAACTTCAATATCGGTTGGTTTCCGTGGCAGTAGGTTTGTCATATCTAGCAAATAAAAATTAGGATGCCCAGTTAAGAGTGAATTTCAAGTAAACAACAAATACATCTTTCGTATAAATATGTGCCTTGTAGTATTTGGCAAATACTTACACTAAGAATTATTTTTTCTTCATCTGAAATTCAAATTTAACAGGACATATTATCTGGATAACATAACAGGATAACATATTATCTGGCAATCTTATATGGCAGGTATTTGGAGATTAGCTAGCTCACTCTCTAGTTCAGCCTCTTTCTAGAGTCCTAGTATAACACGGAAAGCTGGGTCGCATTTTGCATTCAAATACTGTCAGTCTGAGGCACTTGCTCAAGACTTGAATTTGGAACCTAGTTATGTGGCAAGAGAAAGAAATGTTCTCCTGGGGCTAACCCTGGCAAGCAATGCTTTTCAGTTTTGTAAGCTGCTTCCTGATCGTGGCAGGAGAAGCAACCCTTTTGGTGGCCTAGTTCTAAGAAGAGCCTTGGGAACCATTGAGAAAACTCAGCAGAGAGTCTGTCTCTTCAACCATTGTCTTCATCCTGCCATCAGTGCTGTCCTGCTTAATCTAGCTGAAACGGTTCTCTTCTTTCTAACTGGACCATGACAGAATCAGTTCCTAAATTATTTTAAGTAAGCCAAAAAAGTATGGAAAAAATGGTATGTTCTCTTCCATTTTGATCCTATAAACAATACCATACAAATAAACGTTTATTAAAGAAAGAAATAGAAGCTCCATCAGACCACTCTAAATAATTCTGTTTCCATTCATCTGACAAATCTTTTTTGTTTCTTCTAGTCCTAATTCATGTGCATTGCTTTTCGTATTCTAATCATAAAGCACATATAATTGCACATTTGACTTTTCTCCCTTAACATTTTGCCATAAATACTTTTGGTATTGTTACATAGTCTCCATAATTATTTTAAAGGCTGTGTAACAGCTTCTCTGGTTGATAGCTCATAATTCATTTAATTATTCTTTTATTTTGGGATATAAAATTTTTGCCTTTATAAATAATTCTCTTGTTAATAAGAACTCTTCCCTCTACTTCTGGATTATTATTTAAAATAAATTCCTGGCAGCGGGATGATTGGGTCAAAGCCTTGATAACACTCTGTGTCTCTTAAAATGTTTTTCCAAATTGCTTTCTATAAGGAATGTGACAATTTTAACTGGGTGGCGAATTTACTGATGCTTAAATTAAGGTACGTCTGTGAAAGCTAAATATCATTCAGAATGGATGAAGGTCCACCTCAACCCTCTCACCCCAACACAGGGGACCCTGTGGCAGTAAGTATGAAACAAATGAGAAACAACATCAGAAAGCTTTGTTTTTAACAGAATCTGACTCTGAGTCTTTAAATGAGGTAAATCTTACTTACTTTAAAGTCTTTTTTAAAAAAAATGTCTTTGTATGATGAACCAAAAGTAGCTTTTCTGGCCTTAAATCATATGTTTTTATTTTCCCATCCTTTGTTTATTATTCAGTAAATTCGGAACCTTTAAGAAGAGATTACTTTTATTAATGCAAATCAATATCAAATGCCCACCTTAAGGCTTCAGATTTGGCTCAGAGATATTGTCATTGATTGACATCCAAAATGTATAAGAACCTCCTATAACTCACTGGCAAAAAAACCAAACCAAACCACCGAAACAAAACCCAAAACAAATTATAACATGGGCAAAAGAACTAAACAGGCATTTTTCCAAAGAAGATGCACAAATAGATAAGGATTATACAAAAAGGTCCCAACATGATCAGGAAAAGGAAAATCAAAACTGTGAGGTAGCATCTCACACCTTTTAAGATGATTTGCAAAATTAAAAAAAAAAGTGCCAACAAGGAAGTGGAGAAAATGGAACCCTGTACACTGTTGGTGGACGTGTACCTTGGTACAACCACTACCCAAAACAGTAGGGGGGGTTCCTAAAAGCAATTCAAAATAGAATTGTAATTTGATCCAGCAATATTACTTCTGAGTGCACATTTAAAGAAAAGGAAATTCATTTCTTGAAGACATATCCGCATTCCAGTATTCATTTCAGCATTTCTCACGATAGTCAAGCTATGGAAGCCACCTAAGTGTCCATCCATCAGTGGATGAATGGATAAAGAAAACAAGATTATGTACATTTTTGTTTGCATAAAATGCAATGTTATTCGATATAAAGAAAAAGAGAAGGGAATCCTGACATTGAGGACAGCATGGATGAATTTGGAGAACATTATGCTTAGTGAAATAAGTGAGACACAGAGGGACAGAACCTACACCATCCCACTTACATGAGGAATCTAAAACAGTCAAACAGTAGCAGTAGAGAGCAAAATGTGGTTACTAAAGGCTGAGGGAGAGGCAAATGGGAGGTACTGATCACAGAACACAAAGTTTCCAGTATGCACAATAAATAATGCCTAGAGATCTACTCTACAGCATGGTGTCCATAGTTAACAATACTGTATAGCACACATACACATTTGCTAAGAGAACAAATTTTATGATAAATGTTCTTATTGCAAACTAATAAATAAAGAGGGCAGGTGGAAATAAAAAGAAATACAGTTGTTGACTCCCCTGCAATGCATAGTTGGCTTCTTGTGAGGGAAAGAGAAGCTTTGCTTAAAAAAAAAAAAAAAAAAAAGACCTGTTTTTAAATTTAGTTCTAGAGATTCCCAAATTTAGTGTTTTGCCCTAGTTATTTAATCTAGTCTACATGAGATTTTGATCTTATTTTCACCTCAAAATTACTCCCAGTGAAACTTTTTAGGTATTCATCTCTAATTTACCAAGAGTGGTTTCTTGAACAGGATGTTTAAAGTAGAAGAATTTGGATGATCCCCACTATGCTATCATAATTTTGCTCCTATTTTGAATTACTGAAATGGAAAATGTTTGTAAGTAGCAGAGCTCCTCACAACATGTTACTATCCAGGCAGGAAACTTTGGACAAAATTGATTACTTAATTACCCTGATGTTAGCAGATCAACTTTTCTCTCACTGGTCTGAGTCCATGGGTGAATGTCAGCAATTTTCTTCTGTGAAGGGCTGGATGGTAGATATTTTCAGCTTTGCTGGCCATACAGTCTCGGTCACAACTATTTAATCTGCTCTTGTAGCATGAAAGCAGCCATAGACATTCTGGAAATGGATGACTATGGCTGGGCTCCAGTAAAAGTATATTTACAAAAACAGGCCACTGACCCATTTAGCCAGCTGGTCATAGTTTGTCAACCTCTGGCTTCAGGAATCTGGTTTCAGATGACCTCCACTAGTAATCTCATGTTTTCATGCATCTCTTATCATTCATAGGTTTATCAATTTTAATGGGAAAGAAAAAAATGCAATAGGAAAAAGAAAACGGTTTAAAGATGAATTCTGATAATGTCTTTAAAAGAATGATGGTTGTGTATAAGATAATCCAGAAGTAATGAGAGTCACTGATCCTTAGAAACAAATATGGAAGAACTAATAAGAATTTGAAAGGACTTTGGAAAATGGGTTCCCTCAAGCAGGCACAATAGAATCCTAGGAAGGGATTTATGTAGTGAAATGGAAACTGTCAGCCCTAGGAATAATACCTAGGTCCCAACCTTCATATTGTTGCAGTGTTCACTCTCTCCAGACCTGTCAATCTAAGAACAGTTGATTGTAAACTAGAGTTAGTGAGCTCTGCTGATGGATGCTTTTCACCGCCAGAGTGGACCAATATCTTTGGAGCTCATGAGGCAGTCGACACCACACCCCAGACCCCTTGTTTATGTGGAAACCCTGGGGGACTCTGAGTTTCTGGAGAGCAAGTAGGAAGGGGGTGGGAATGGGAAGCTCCAGGGTTTAGAGAGCTGTCCTTGGTTATCCTTAATGTAGGACACTAGACATCTGGATTCCTTCCTTGTAAGGCTCTAGGTCAGGTAGAAAGCAAGATCTTTTTCTTTTTCCCTATTATGTCAAATAAGCAAGTGGGCAAAAGTGGAAAATAGACTACTTCCTGTTATTATTCAGGGTAACTAATACGCTAAAAATGTCTCATGGTTTTTATAAAAGGCCCATGAGAACACTGAAGAGGAAGCCTGTCTCGGTATCTAGCCATGCTGCCTGTTCACAAAGGAAGAGGCCCAAGCAAGCGTTCTGCCACCTGTAAAACCCCAAGTGGTAAAAACAAGACAAGGGCCCCAAGGGACAGTGATTCTGCTGGTCCTGTCCTCAGGAGCAACATTGTACACATCCTTGTCAGCTTGACTGCTGTCCTTTGGCGTGTCCTCCATGTCATTAGACTCTCTGACGCTGTTTTTCTCCTTAGAATCATCTTGATTCTCCCTCCTGTCAGCTGTGCCCTGGAATCTGTCCTTGGCTCCCTCCTGGCTTGATCACAATGACAGCATCAGTTTTTCCTTTAGGAGTGACTTCTTTCCAGATTGCAAAGGTGAAGTGAGTGTGGAGGTGGAGAATGATGGAGTGGAGATTCTGTGTGGTCTTCTCCTTCCCCTGTCGCTCTCTATGTTTCCCAGAACTTTCCTTTCTGGAGTCCATGAATGACCAAGATATATAACCCAATAAACCAAATAAAAACACAAATTTATTACCATTACCACAATCATCCCATAATAAATATAGCATGTTTAACACCAGAACTGGACCATAATCTCTGAAGAAAGAAGTGCCTTAAATTGAATCCATTTTGCTTTACAGAAATTCACTACATCGTCCTTATATTTTTCATTTCGCTTCTGACAGCTTATAACTTAATTTTGAACTGGCCCTTGTCCAAGTTCTAGTGCTTGGGAAGCGCTGGTGTAATGGAAAGAAGCTTATCTTTGGGGTCAGACAGATCTGGCTTCAAATTCTGACTCCTACACTTGACCTTGAGTGAGTCAGACATGGGCCTGAGGCTGTCCCAAAGGAGGGAGTGTGTTCTTGGCCTTGTGCACAGGGGTCAAAAAGCCTATTCCTGATTCATGTCCTCTCTTGGTCTTCTTCTTCTTCTCTATATAGCACAATCACAAAACGAGAAACAGAGCAAGCTCACCTTGAAAGCTGTTTCCAATTGTTGTATTTTTATTGATATAAGCAAATCAGTTATTTGGAGCACAGCCTCTCTTTATATTGGCAAATATCAATTACTGAAAATGACATAGGCAATTCCTAATTCATGCCCTACAATATTTTGAACACTTGGCAAATAAACCAAAATAAAATAAAACAAACAAACACAAACACACATGGGGTAGATCCTGGCCATTTCTCAGAGCCTGGTATGTCATCTGACAAGGACTTGTTCCTTGACCCAACCTCAGTTGGGCTCCTCTCATGCTCTTTCTTCTCAGCAAGGCCTCATCTCTGGGTTGTAGGCCTTGGACTTCAGCCAGATCAGACTCCTGCTGAGAAAGTTTAGCATCCCCTCTCCCCTAATCTAACCAAGTCCCTCTTAGTAATTTTCCATCCACTCCCTCCCCGCCCATGGTCGTAGATCTCCAGTTGCCTGTGTGCACTAGAGTTGTGTCACCTCTACAGCAGACTTGACCCCTTTTGCAGAAGCTTGAATAAAAGCATCCTTGCCTGTTCAACTCAATGCAGTGCAAGTTTCCTTCGACATTTCCCAACACCACACCACATTGACGGAGATCTACCTAGAAGGATTCAGAAGGCTACGTAAGAGAAATTAGCCTCAGAACAGGCAGTCCCCGGTTTATAAATTACAATTCTTATTTCAGAGATTAAGACCACATGGAATTGTCCTACTTTAATTATTTTTGGAAATAGGGAGAGATGCCAATTTCCACCCCTAATGGATAAACCACTAATTTGGGAAGGGGTTGCAAGAAAAGAGAGTTATTTCTTTTTCATTCATGAAGTGTTTGTTAAATACTTCATGTTACCATAATTATTTTCCTCCTGTAGGAGACTTTCAAGGACACTTCCTTAGGTGCCTTCCCTGTGACAGGGAGTGCCAAAGTTTTCTGCACCAGTGTTAGCTGCTATTAGTAGTAACCCAATCCCCCCAGCCCTTTCTTTTCCTGCTGCTTCATATTGGCCTCCATAGTTACTGAAAAGAAAGGAATATGGTGTTGGGGATGCTGGGGAAAAATGGCTGCAGAGTAGCTCTACATGCCATTTGATTTGCACTGGACTGTTATGTCTCAAAGTTATTTGTTTCAAAGTCAGTGGGAGTGGGAGCTCTGTAGGCATGTGAGTTCGGTGAGCACACAGTGGTGTGTTCATTTGAGTGTGCATGCGTGTGCAGAGGCCTCCTGGGCTGCTCTCCATGCACACCCTCCTTGCACTTCAGGCAGGCCCTGACAGACTTCTCAGCCTTGTTCTCAAAGTCGTTTTCCCAGCAATATCAGACAAGGATAACCCAGAAGATTTCTTACTACAAACTGGGTGGCTTAAAACAAAAATTTATTTTCTCACATTTCTAGAAGGGAGAAGTCTGAAATGAAGGTGTTGGCCAGCCATACGGTCCCTGAAGACTCCAGGCAAGAATCCTTCATTGTCCCTTCCTGGCTTCTGGTGGTTGACGGTAATTCTTGGCTTGTGGATGCATCGCTTCAACATCTGCCTCTGTCTTCATGTGGTTTTCTCCTTATGTGCAAATTTCTCCTGTGTCCAAATTTCCCTCTTCTCATAAAAATACTAGTTATTTGATTAGAGACCACCCAAACCAGTACGACTTCAGCTTAGCTTGATTATGTTTCTGAAGACCCTATTTCCAAATGAGACCACATCCACAAGTCCTGGTAGGATGCTGTTTAATGCAGTACAATACATAAAGAATCTTTCCAGATTTTTTTTTTGTAGTTATTTTTATAGCTCCAACACCTTGAGATGGCTCAGGAACCAGGATTAGAACTACTTTGGCTTTCTCGTGGCTCTGAATTAGAAGCTTAACTGTCTTGATAGCCTTGACTTTGCCTGTAGTGCTCTGCTACCCTGCTTCTCAGTTTTATGCTGAGGGAAATGGCTTTGTGCCCCACACGGCTCAGTTAAAACCAGGGGACAGATTACAAGATCCCAAGGGCCTGCCTCCCTAATGTGAATCCCTCAAGACTGCCCTTTTTCAATTAGGATGAATAATTTTCCTTCACAGACTTCTACCTCTTCTCATATATGTGCCCTTTGAAGTCTGGAGCTGGTGTAAATGCTAATTGGAAATTAACATACAATTTATTTCTTCACTCACCTCTCTTGGCTTATTTCCAGCTTCTTAACTAGGCCCCTCACAAATACCTCAGGCACCGATTTGCTTCATTTTTAAAGAATCCAGAACCCTTCAGATCATGTTGAAACACTGAAATCCTCCCTGGCTCTTACACATGTGTGGGTTGGTGGCAGCGTATGGTGTGCAGGTGTAGGTGAAGAACAAAGGAACTGATGGGGAGGTCTGTAGGGTCCTGTCTGTCTCAGGTGCGGATGAAAGCAGCACAAAGTTGTTTCTCAGAAGCAGCCACCTTTCTCTGTCCATCATTGAATTTCAGAAGTTTCTGGCAAGCCTCCTTCTTCTTTAGGGGTCAGTGCAGCTCACAAGACACTAGAGCAGTTGGTCCCATAGGGCATAACTTCAAAGACCATTCCTTTTGCCAAGAAGGGTAATAATTTCTGTTTGTTATTGTGACTCTTTCCATTTGTGTATGGCTGTAAGGTAGCTTCCCTCTGATTATGTGACCTCTTTTTGACTGCTGCACATGATGTCAGGAAGAGTTCAGCTGCCATTCCCAGGCCTCAGCTCAGCTAAGCAATACTGCCTGAAGACATTCTTCCTACCTACTTGAGGAGGAGGGACTCTGGTGCATTTCTTCTTGCGGGGACCCTCTCCCTGCCAGCTCATCATGCCTACTCAGGGTTCACTGCTATTTGTATTTCCCTCATTTTTTTCTTCCTCAAAATATGTATTAAGTTTCTACTATTAACCAGGCCTGGGGCTGGAACCTAATGAAAAAAATTAAAACACGACATAGGATTTGCCCTGAAAGAACGAATGTACAAATGGGCAATGATCAGACTCTACGTGACAACAGATCTCAGACCCATAACCTCTGAAATGACCAGGGCAGGAAGCCAAACCACAGCCTCAGAATGGTCAGAACATCATCAGTGATGGCCATGTTGCCTATTGTTTTCTCTGCTTCCAATTCAAAACTAACCAGAAACCTAAATATGCTCCCTAAGCCAACCACACAAGAAGTGTCACTTCTATCTCGTTCACCCATAGCCTTTCCATGCCAATAACCTCCAATCAGTGCACATATGAAGTTTTCCATCCTGGGCTCCATAAAGCTTTCCTGCTTCCTGCCTGCTTTTCAGTCCCTGCCAAATGCAAGTTATAGTGGCCAACTCTCTTGTTAGAGCCAGCTCTGAATAAATAGCCATTGGTTTTTCTCCTTTTAGGTAGCCTTTACTTATTTCCATAGACCAACAAGGAACTTTTAAAAGATAAACTTAGACATATTATAATTTTAGAGGGTGCATTTCAGCATTAACAACTCATGAGTTAGAAAGTACCACATCTCTCCACTTGAAAGTGGGGAGGGAGATGATGAGAAAGAAACTTTTATAAGATTTTAGTGGAAGCAAGACAAAGAAAATATATTTGGTTGGTTAGAATGGAAAGTCCCTAGTTAGAGGTTACTTGGCAGTTTCTGGTGGATGAAGTTCTAATTTTATTTTACCATTGGGTTTTGATGTGCTTACATACGAACTTAAAGTACAGTAGTCTAATGTTCTTGCAATTTACTTCATACAGTAACAAGCAAAGCAATATAATTACTTACTAAAAGACAGGGAGGAAGACAACAAAGAAGGGAGCAATAAATATTTCCCTCTTACCCCATCACTGACTTAATATATTCCATTACTTCATTTTTGGTAAAGAATGTTGGTGTGGAATTAGGATTCTAGGGAATTCCTTGGGAGATTTGTGTTACATTGTAGTTCAAGAAGCCAAGGACAGAGGATGCCATGTGAGCTTTGTGAGGGACAGTTGTGGCCTCATGAACACAGCCTCTGAGAGCACTCAGCCCACATCTGCAAAGCAAGAAAGGACATCACAACCACCAAGATGTCAATGGGCACATGTCAATGAAATGGCTTGCAGAGAATGCTCCTTGCCAGGGCCTGACTGTAGTAGAACATGGTGGCCGGTGACTGAAGGCTGAGCTGAAAGCTTGCACATGGCTCTCCATGGATCCCTCCTTCTCTGTGCAACTCCTGACCCAGTGGAGATGTTTCCCTTGCATTTTCTATCTTTTCCCTACTAGTGCAGATTGTCTTTGTCTTCCCTATACTCCATTACCCATTCTCTTCTTCTGTATGGTCCTTAGCCCCTCTTCTTTCTCCTTCTTTTCTATCTCCATTATCTTCTCTCCATTTCCATGAGAAGTATTTCCTGCTGCCTGATATAAACATCTCCATAGTGTAAGAAGAGGCATCACAGACCCATTTAAATGAGTCGTAAAGATAAAGGTTTAAAAAATCTGCTTAGATGTTCGCTTAGTTATTTTAAGAACAATTTTTCTTTGAGTTGACTAATAGAAATTTCTCTGTTGAAAAGCTAAGAGCCTCATAGACAGAGCTGGATGGGAGAAGGGCCTTCTGAGGGAGATGCCTCTTCACAGACTTGCTGATCCTAGAGACAATCCAGTGGTGAATGCACGGTCTCCCTCCAGTGGGATTTCTGCAAAGGTTGAGTATTGTTAAAGAAATCTGAGGCTTCCTCAGAAGAGAATGATGCAGATTTTGGTTTGTCATCTCTCCCAGAAATTGAAGCTTTCTGGAATAAGCCCACCTATCAGTCTGTGCAAAGCAAATGGCCTTCTCCTGCCATATGGGCCTCATGATAGTAACTGCTCCTCCTATTCTGATGCCAAGAATACACTGCATATAAAAATTGAGATCCTAAAAAAAAAATTCAGTGGCTGGGGAAGTTCCACCAAATGTTTTGACTGCCATGCACAAAAGACAGGATGGTGTGATCATCTCTTGTGGAATGTGGTGGGAAAGGGGCATGAGGAATCCTGTTGGTAGAATTTTAACATCATCATCATTGAATAGAGTTTATTTTTGTAAGGATGTTTGATGATGTCAAACGAGGATGGCCTAAAGCATCCATTTTCTCTTTTGGAGATGCCTCTGTCTGGACTGGGCAGGTGCTTCCTAGGCTGGACACACTCCACTGGGGACCACATTGGCCTGAAAATGCCATTGTTGTTGAAGCTACTGATTTTCTCCTTTCATGGCTGACTCAGTCCCTTTAATATGGCATGTTATTGTTTTTTAACTGTGATAGTATTTTTATTTGGTTGTAGCTAAAATTTATAGGCCTAAGTATATGACTTTATAAGATGAATTTTTTAATACTTTTCTGATCTTTAAGTATTGATTTTTAGGTTTAATTTCAGGCAATAGTTTTTCAGAGTTTGTAGAGATTCTTCTCTCCAGCTCATAAGAACCATCAAGAGCTCTTACTTAAAAAATAATACCTTTTCTTATTCAATGATTGACCTGTTTCTTGAGTGTCAATTCTTAGAATTATTCCTTGGTGAGAAAGATCATAGCTGTAATGAAGAGTATGAGAAATTTTATTCACATATTCTAACAGAGATACTTGATGTTATGCTTTTATTATTGAATCTTTTATTTGTCACATAAAAATCTTCAGGGGTTCAGTGGAAAGCAGTCTTAATGTGTAGTCAGATGGTGTGGGTTTTTCGTTATTTGATACTTATACAAAAGTCAAAAGTGCCAATATCAAATCAAGTGAGTGACACTTTTGCTAATTTAAGGGATTAGCTTAAACTCTCTGAGCCTCAAGATTTTTCAAATTTGTAAATTAGAGGTATTAATACTGAACTTGACAACTTCAGAGAGCTATTATGGGGCAAAATATAATTTGTCCAAATACTTCATGAACAGTAATGTTCTTTAGTCACATTATTTCATTAATAGTATTTTCAATAACAAATCTGATTTTTATTTGCTAGACATGTTTTGTCAAATTGGGTACCGGGTCCAAGAAAGCGGATGCTAAGATAGGATTTTGGAGCTGGATCACCCACTGCCCAGTTGGAACATGGAGCTGTTGATTTGTGGAATACAGTCATTGGCACTAACAATGCAATCTTTTAAATGCTCACTGGTGGTGAACTGAGATGGTATGTTCATGAATGTAAATTATACCGTTAGTTGGTGCCATGTGTCAGGCATTTGGGAACTAGTAACTATAATGAAAGTGGAACTGGGCACCTATTATGATTGCACTCTGAAAAAAAAGATAATGCAAGGCAAAGACTGAGAAATTGGCAATAAAAAACAATTGTGAAAGCCAAAGACCTCCTTGAGAGCATGAAATGAGGCTTTCATTTCCTGCAGTAGAAGGGCAGAGAAAGTGTTCGAGTTTTAATGATAAACCTCTAAATGAATGCTGGTGGCCTATGCCAAAGGTAAAAGCACTGGTTAGAAGAGCATGGGATGTGAGTTGGATGCATCTGTGAGACCCACATCTCTAGATTCCCTGGAGCCTGCAGATGTGAAAGGCTGGTGCTTCTCCTTTGTTTGAAGAAAAGTCAGTGGCTTTTCACTGGGAAGGCAACATGTGCTCTTTTAGGATCTTTCAGTCCTGTCCAATAGGCCAATAACAAGGGTCAAATCAAGGAAATTGCAGGGTATTCTAGGAAGGGAAAGACAGTTGATATCAAAGGAAATGTAAGACCTAGACAATAATGTAGTGGCAGGAGCTAGAAGAGTATGTATGAGGATGACAGACCAAAAGGAGAAAGAACATAAATTTCAATTAAAGAACTTATCATCATGACAGCACTCTCCCAGGGAATAGAATTTAACATCCCACAAGCACCCAGGAAATGCTATAAATGTTTTGCTAAGATGACTTCAAGAATCATGGAAAAAGCTATGGCCTGCACCAAATACAGAAGAAATGCCAAAATTGCTTAGTAAACAGAGAAAGAAGGAAGCAGAAGTTTCAGGAAACTAGGCTCATTGGAAAGAATGTAATATGCAGTTCTGGAAATTACACTAGAAGATTACATTCCTTGGGAGGGCCTTAAGGACATGCCATTTTCCATAGTAATAAGGAATGCACTGGTAAAAATAGAATAGCAACCCTGAGAAGGCCAGGGAGTCAATGGGAGATGCTGTTACAGTTCTGGGCTCAACAATGGAAATGGGAATTATAGGGACCTGGAAAACTAATGAAGTCAGACAGCAGCATGTAACCATCTCAAGCCAGATGGTTTCAATTATCATAATTAGTGACAAGGCTGGAGATGATGAAGGGGGCCTAACTCATAGAGAGTGATCAAGCCCACCAAGGGATAAAATAGATGGGCAGCTAATAATTGTACTTGAATTTTTATAGTCAATGGACAACACATTGGATGAATGGGAGACTGAGCAATTGATGCCATAAAATGTCACAATGCCTTAATTGGTTCCTGGACCTAAGACAGTTGAACATGTAACACTAGCCGAATGTACCTAGCAATGAATTCTCCAATTCTTCCATGGAGGTACCTAATATCTTTTGTTGAGGAAATTGTATACTGAGGAAAGGGGGATACCTAAATATTTTGAGGCTTATTGTACAAGGACCTGGTTTGATTACTAGGGAATAGAAACCAGTTAGAGTATAGGCATTCTGGGAATCCAAAGAAGCTTATGATGAGTACACTGTATCCTTGAACCAAAGGATACAGTGGACTCACTGTTTATTTTCCTGATACCCAAATGCACAATTAGAATACACTGGTAATTGGCCCAACCTTCCACCCATCCCAACCTTCAAGAACCATACCAAGTCATTGTCCTATCAGGTTAAAATTAAAAAATTAACCAAATTACATTGCAATAGGATGTTCATGTACAAATATGCAAAATGAATCCCATTATTATGTACAGTCATATTGCCCCAACAAAAAATAAAAATGAAGAAAAAAATCACGATGGTAGGAATGGCTAGGCAACAGCCTCTAAAACTCCCTCCTATACTCCTTTATGACACAAAATCGTAAGTACAATGAAAAAAAATCACATCTTGGGTTAGAAGTACCATCATATCTCCATTTAATTTACCAGTTTGGTCTGTGTAAATATCAGATGAGTCATAAAGGATGATGATGGATTACTGTAAGCTCAGCCAACAAATAGATCAGTTGCAGCCATTGTGCTTGAAGTGGTATCTTTTCCAGAATAGATTAACTCAGCTTCAAATACACACTATCTGACCATTGATCAGGAATATGAATTATTTTTCATCTCTACCTAAAAAGAGGAACAGAAAATGTGTATTAGCTTTGACTCTTAAGTAGTATTTACTATTCTTTCCCCAGTGTTATGTCAGTGCTCCCTCCAGATGTTGTAATATGAACCACATGAGTATCCTATAGAACATTACTATCATTCCATACATTGATCATGTCATGCTAAACAGAATAGATAAATAAGAATTGGCCAACATATTGGAGAACTCTGCAGGGACTCATATACTCCAGAGAATGTATATCAAGCTAACAAGCATTCAGAGACCCTCCACTTTCTCCACCTCAGAACAACTCTAAAATAAAGGACATGTTAATCATTTTGCAACTTCTACCATGAAGAATAAAATCCAATGCTTGGTAGGCCTTTTTGGATTCTGGAGGTAGTATATTCCCCACCTGAGAATACTTCGTTGTCCTTTTATATATTGAGAGACACCAAAGGTTGCCAATTTTGTGTTAGGCTGTGGCAGAAAAGGGTCCTGTCCAATGGTAGTATGAGTGCCCTGTAACTTGGACTATATGACTTGGCATATATATATATATATATATGTGGTATATATATATATACCACTTGACTGTGGTATATATCAGAACTTGGAAAACATATAATGTGGAATTTATGTTAAGCCTCTACTGGAGAATCCACAATGCAGGTCTGTATGACTTGAAGCAAGGATATGACCTTTGAAGCAGAGAAATACATCTTTTGAAAAACCCTAACCCATGCAAAGCACCTGACCATGAGATACCAAGTGCTTATGTAGATATAACCACCCATTCTCAGAATGGTTTCATCTTATCCACTGAGTCATACTGTGATGCACATCTAGAAGCTAACTTTTCACGGAATGGAAGATGTTCATGTGAGATCAATCATAGACTGAATCCAGGAAAATAAATAATCTAAATGGGCATGCAGGCTAGACACCCGTTTTCTACATCACTATTGTTCCAATACTTCTCTTTCTGTCTCATCTGTGGTAACATGGGTGACCCTTTACTCCAGCTGATAGAAGAAAAAGAAGTCCAAGCACATTTTACAAGGACATCAACTAAAAATAGCCATTAGCACACTACAGTACCACTTGGGAATGCACCAGGCAACATATCTGGTCTTCTACTTTGTGGCCCAAGGATGAAATATCTACAAACAAATGAGAAGAAATGAATGACCTGTTCGATGAGTCTGGGTCCTGGAAGGAGAAAGCTTAGAAGACTTGGGACAGAGACCTGGAGGTAGAGGCATTGATAGACCTGTAGTATGAACACCAAGTGTGAGGATATTTGTGTGAGTCATATTAGTACTCATTAGAGAATATTCACTATAGAAGAGGCACTGAACAATCAGAGTGTTGAAATCAGTTAACCTTTGTTCTCATTTATTCCAGCACTGTTAGATGCATGAAATGAGTAACCATGATTGCAGAGATCAACACATCCAAACAGCATTTATGAGGGCTGATTGATGTGACATGCATGTTTAAACTTCTAGTAGAGGAGGCCAATGTTGAGTCACCAATACAGTACCATCCCTCAGGAAGATCAATATCCACTTGGTGACATGTTAACTTACGTATGAACCCTTCTACTTAGGAAGGAGCAGTAACTCATTTATACAAGAATAGATATATACTCCAGGTGCACATGGCTTGCCTTTATTGCCTGCAGAACTTTGGCCAGCACCACTGTCAGGGACTTATGGATCCCCAAACGAGGATCTCACTGCATTAGACCAATGGACACACTACTGCAAAGTGTGTGTGAGTGGGAGTCTGGGACCATAGAATTCACTGTTCTTAAGGAATTCTAAAACACCCACTAATTTCAGAATGAGAATGGAAGGCCAATATATTATAGGCACCACTGAAGGATTAGCTCAAAGGCGATGCTTAGGTAGCTATGGCTTCATCCTCTGAGATACAAAATATCTTAAACGAAATTTTTATAATGGTACTGCATCCCAAACAGGTAGAAGATACAGGTTCAGGAACCAAGTATAAATGAGGAGAGGTGATTCCACTAGCCATTGCTTCCACTGACCCATTTGGAAAATGTAGGATCCCATCTCTGTAAGCTTAGATAAAGAGAAGACTAGCCACAACTTATTTAACTTGAAAGCAAAGCTTTCATTTGGGTCCTTCATGTCAAAGAATAGCAGGCAAGAGAACCTATTTCTATTTTGGCAGAAATAATGGATTCTGATCAGTTGGAGAATATGGCTTCCTGTTATGCAAGGAGACAAGAAGGAATACATCTTGCACATAAGGGATTTACTTAGGTACTTCTTGGTACTCTTTTGTCCTCTATTGACCATAAAAAGACAAGTGCAGTGACCCCCAATCAGGGAAGGGCCTGGTAGTCAGCTCCCATGATGAGGGTCTGAGCCATACCTTCAGCTCAGTTACTGGTAACAAAGAAAGTGCTAGCTGACAGTGAGAGGAACCTAGACTGGGTGGCAAAAGAGGGAGACTAGTAGGGTCAATGTGGCCTTGTAGTCCACTCCAGTCCTGGGGGCACAGTTCTTCTCATTAGCTTTCCTCTTCTAAGCTTTCTTTAGGAAAAGAGGTTGCTAGAATCCTGGAGAAGCAAGGAAGAAGTGCATCCTCATGGTGCAAGGGTAGCTGTGGTGGATGTGTGATGTACTACCCAGATGTCCTTTCAGAATTGAAGGACTTGCTCCCCTTAGCTGGGAGTGCAGCCAGAAGATGGTGCTCAGGTGTCACTCCTCTTTGACACTGTTCTGACTGATGGAAACTGACTCACCAAAGGTCACACTTTTTTCCAGGGGCAAAACTTGTCTGATGAATGGGATTTGGTGGTATAATGATCCTGCCCAAACAGGGACAGCTCTGGATTGTTGCCCTAGACTGACTGAAGCTGTCAATAGGCTTCCATTAGGTTCTGCTTCTTTTTCTACATTATTCTGCTTCCATTGGTGTTGCTCCCACTAGTCAGTGGAAGATTGGGTTTAGACTGGCATGTTTAGTATGCATAATTAGTTCTAACCTCCACGAAAAGAAAACAGAAGCTCAGGGGGAAGCTGAAATATCAGAACTTTCTTCTCCTTTTCTCTTATAAATTTAAAGTTTGGGCAATGAGAAGATGGGACAAACTGTGAAGTCAAGATGAAAAGTCATGTATACTGTGTGTTTGGTTGGAGTGGAGGGTGAGCTTGGTAAAATTATGGACAGAGATTGAAGAAAAAACAAATATTTAAGTTCTTTTTATGGTTTCTTTTCAACAAGTATTTTTGGTGAAAAGAAGCCATAAAAAGAATCTTTCTCTTGGTAAGAGAGATTGAAAAAGTCCCTTGTCTATCTTCCATTTTCCAAGTGTAGATAATGGAGGCCCAGTTGTACTTCCTGTGTATTATTCTTGAATCAGAGACCCACTCTTCCTGAAATCCCAGATATATACAAAGAAACTGGTCTGTTCTAGCTAGCCTGAGTTGATTACTCAATCAGCAACTAAAAGAGTCTTAATTAGAATGATTATATCATATATTTAGTTTTAAAACTGTTTTTACATGTGTCTTTGTCATCATAAAAGAGTAAGAATCTGAGCTAATGTTTTAGATACATAGAATAGAAGTGAATTAAATGTGCATTAGACAGTTCTCTGTAGAGAATATTCCAGTACTATGGAGTATAAATTTTTGCCCTAACAAGTGAAATAGAAGTAGGACATAATCATCATTCACATAATTTTTTTTCCATTTAAATGTCTTTGAAGCAAGGAGAAGTCCATGAAAAAGGAAAATGTGCTTCTTTCTCCCTACTGAGACATTTTCAAAGGGGCAGGATTGGAGTTAGGAACATAGAGAGAATAGTAGTAAAATTGTACTAATGCCATTTAATAAGATAAAATTGTAATTAGAATTCTGATGAATTTGTCATTTCCTATTTGAAAAGGCAGGCTTCAGAGGAAAAATCTTAGTGACAGTTGAGGAATGATAATGTACTAGTATCAAAATAAATATGGGGAAGTTATTTTAGATATTGCACCACCATGTAATATCTAAGACAGGAGCAGTGGCATTCTGCATGATTTTGGCCTGTCTGGAAACCATACTGCCATATGTGAGTGGGGATGAAAGTTAGAAAGGAGTTTACTGAGATCCCCAGAACACCATCAGTAGCAGCATCAGGCAGCTTGTTAGAAATGTCCTACTGCCCATTTGTACCCTGGTCTATGTGCCTGAAACCCTAACCTACTGAAAAGAATATCTCATGATTCCCATCGACTTTGGACATCACCTGCTAAAGTGATTTGATTTTCTTTTCCCAGATTGTTGAAGCTTTGGAAGAAGAACTACTGCTTCATGTTTAGGCATATAGATTGTAAGTGTTCAGTGCCTGTGGATTCTAGAAAAGGAGACTCCATGTCTCATTTGCAGCCAGATTGTAGTATATGATATTAGCTAAGGTCTATACTCCTGGAAACTTTCTCTGTAGAAGTCAGGTGCTAAAAGATAGAAAAGGCAGAAAGGAGATGTAGAGTGGGAAATTACAAATTGTAATCTTGCCTTAAACTTTTTCCTACTTTATCCACGCATTCCCTTGATATTTAATATGCTTTCTTCTTTTTTTGTGTGTGTGATAAGAATGGTAAAAAATCTTTCTGGGACAAATATTTTAATTATATAATTATATTGTCTTTTAATCAAATTTATTTTCTAGACATGTTTCTACTGGAAAACAGCTAGAATATATACCTGGTACAAAGTGTCTATATAAGTTACCCTGACTTGCTAAGTTAACTAAATCCATTAGAACAGCTATATTCAATCTGGGACAAAATAAAAATCACCAAACTGAATTTAAAATGAAGTGGTAGGGCACAGAATATGTATACATTTTCTCCCATCTTCTTTAAGTCTTCATGAATATTTGGGGGTATTCTTAAATCAGTCAACCTAGAACTCGTTCTAGTTTATACTCCCTTATTAAATGGTCTGTCTTGGTATGAGAAAAATAGGCATTAAACCACTTTCATCTATTTTCAAAAAATAATAGTGTAATGATGAAAACCATTATATCTTCATTGAGTCCTAAAATTCTAGTGCACTAATAGTAAAATAGCATATCGGTTACCAAAATCAACTGAATCATTAAAAACAATTAAGTCATTTAAGTCATTATAATACTTTACTCCCAAAGTCACTTAGGAAGAGAATGGTTAATGAAATACAATTAAATATATACATATCATTTAGGATTTATAGACTTTTCACACTTTTTCCATGTGCTTATTTTATTGTTAATGAACAAATGTAAGGTTGATTTTAGTTTAAATCTGATTTCTCAAGTCCTAGAATTTCATTAGCATTTGGTTCTCAGTGTGGTATCTAGAGCTGGCCAACAAAAATACAAGCTGGTTTAACCAAGGGAATGAATAAAAAATGAATTTCAAAGTAACCATCATCATAATCAATATATTTCACCTAGCTCCAACTTGTTCAAGTATCCATGCAGACAGCAGCCAATTCCTACCTTGAAATTTTTCCTGATTACCTCAATCCTGTGTGATCCTTTGTTTTCTCTATACATGTGTTGTGTACCATTTACTTAACATCTGCTGCTTTAAATTTTATATCTATTAAATTTTGTCTGATATCTGGACTACAGACCCCAAACGGACAGGAACACTCACTTTTATCCTACACATGTTAGCATATCACATACAAGGGAGCCAAAATAAGGATAGTAGCAGATTTCTCAACAGAATCCTTGCAGGCCAGAGGGAGTGGGATAATATATTCAAAATGCCCAATGAAAAACAAAACAAGACAAAAACCCAACAACCAAGAATATGTTGCCTGTAAAGCTGTCTTTCATAAATAATAAAGAGAAACTAAGAATTTCTGAGAAACATAAAATAATGTTTTTTTAATTTTTTCATGTTGATTTTTTTCTTTTTTCTTTTTTTAATTTTTGATTCCTTTTACACAAATGAAGTATAATTATCATTTTTTTGATTGTACATGAAATGGAATGATACCATTTGCGTATTCACACATGTACATAAGGTAATGATGTTTGTCTCATTCTATTATTTTTCCTTCCCTGCCCCCTCCCCATCCCTCATTTCAGTCTACACAATCCATCCTTCTTCCATTTTTCCCTTACCTTCCCCCACCCCCATTATGTATCATCAACCACTTATCAGAGAAATCATTTGGCCGCTAAAGGGAATTTTTAAAGCTGAAACAAAGGTTGCTAATTAGGAACATGAAAACATATACAGGTATAAAAGCAAATATGTAGTCAATTCAAAATTTTCAAATATTAATCTGCACCTGTTAGAATCTTGTAGAAAAAGGAAAAATCAATTTCCTTCTTACCTCAGTAAATAAACATTTATTATTTTAATGTACTATGCTTATAACACTACTCAAAGGTTTTATCATAGAAAGAACAACAAAATGCTTCCCCAAGATTCTCAAAAGTCATGCAATTCAGCAATATTCTGGAGGATGTTGCTCTCTAAGGCATGCTTGAAAAGAGTGCTATAAAGACAGAAAGAGAATATAAGAAAATTAAGCAGAAGCAAATAGTGCCATAGCTCTAAAGACTGCGTACTTAAGTAAAGAAAGCCAGATGGTCTTCTTCATTAGAAAGATATGAAATTTGGTAGCAACATGCAGAAAGAATTTTGGTTGTCAGCTGTTTTTCTTTAATTCAAAACTTCATCTTAAATTGAAAAGTTAAATTAATTCTCCTAGAAAATTCTTCAAAGTGTTTTATGAAGCTGTGGAATTTGTTTGAGGGGAGGGGGATAAATGATTGTTTTCTTTATGTGTGTCATTCATTCCTGGAATTCTGTGCTCTGTTTTTTGTAAAGTTCTATCTTTTAAGTTTCCATAAATATATAATTGAAATCTTCCTTAAATTCTTACTTTCTGTATTTTTCTCAGTGTGTAATGAGTCAAAGTTCCCTGTTTCTCCATCTCTGTTTCTTTTTCTTCTTGTGGACTCATTGTCCTTTCTTTTCCTGTTGTTTTTGTGTACTATTGCTTTTCATACCTTAAGACATTATTTACTTCATTACTTAATGTCGATATAATACAAAATTAATGTTAAAACTCCATAATTGGGGTTGAACAGCATGTATTTTTTAGAATATGAGATTCAGAGCTAAATTTAAAAGTTTCTATAAAGACCTTGTCTGTATTGATTGTATAATACACTATCCTTATAACTTTCAAGGATCTGAATGGTATATTTTCAAAGGCATATGTTGTTGCATAGGATTTAATAACTAAATATCCTTGGGTTCCTAGGAATTTAGGACATGAGCTTTAGGGTGCCCAGAAACCCTCTGAAATACAGATTTTTGGTATGTAAAATATGACAAATATTTGTAATTCTTAAGAGTTGCAATGATGTTAAACACATGGAACTTTCTGTTCATGAGCTGGCAATAAGTTTGACTTAAATTTAGTTTCCAATATTTGAAACATGAAATCTTTTGTGATCCTATGGTTCAATCTTTGTGATACTATATGTCATGCTTGAAGTCTGATTACTGGCCTTTTTGGACTATTCTCTTGCATTTTCCAGGAGAATGTGATTTCTGCATCTCAAATTTGGATCAAGGTATGTGACTGAGTGTAGCAGAGGTGCTAATTTTTAGGGCCCAATTGCAGAGAACTTAATGATATAGGTATTTCCAGAAGCAAGGCAGTCATGTAGGAGTTAGGAACTATATGTTCAAGGGCCCCTACAAAATCCATCTGTGGACTTCAGAAAGCCTGGGAATAATCTAAAATATTAACTATTTGTGCGTATGTTCATTTTTTCTATACAGAGAGTTTATCATTATTTTTTCAGATTGATTCCAAACAAGATTGAGAGTCAAAATGTTAAAGGGAGTCAGCATAGGATGACTTCATGAGACTTTAATCTGAAAACCTGTGTTAACTCATTGACATAAGAGCCTCAGCCAATGGAGACTTACAGGAATCTGGAAGCCAATGCCATTTATCCTAAGCAACATAGTATTTACAAATGTATGGGTGCAGGGGGTTGCAGTGGTGCAAACAGTTCCATACCTTATCATTCCCCAGCACCTGGAAAACCTTCAGTACTCAGGGATGACATTTCTTTTTAAGTTGACTTAGTAATCTCCAGGACCTCACTCAAGGGTTATACAGAGGTGAAGAAGAAAAACTACTCTTCCTTTCAAGCCACCCAAATTAGCTCAGAGAGAACTTTCTGGGTTTCAGAAAGTGTTCTAGAAAGAGACTGCTGGCATTTTTGGTGTCCGTGGTGTTAAGTGGTTCATTGGAAGATCCCCCACAGAAGTTCAGGATGGTTTGGAAAAGTAAAGAATCCAGTTTCAGGCAGAGAGAAGCAGTGAAAGTTATTTCTGGGTGTTAATCCGTCCTGCCTTTTGATAGGAAATACAGGCTCAGTGAAACCTTTCTTGGTTGTCTCTTGGTGCTTAGAAGTTTTCCAACTCCATGCAATAAATAAGAGTCAAAGTGCCATTTTGCCTAGAGAAGGGAAATAACCTAATATTTATAGGATTTGGAACACTGGGGATTTTAAGGCTCAATAAAGAATTTTGATGCTGTCTGAGCTATTTTTCTTCTCCCTCTTTCATTTTCCTCTTCGTTTTTCATTTTCTATATATATATATATGTATCATATGTGTATATGTATCATATATATATATATATATATATATATATATATATATATATATGTATTTTTTTTGTGCTTAAACAAAATGAAGAAAGTTCCTGGGAGGACCCTGGATTTACCCAATAAAGTTATGGGATAGTTACTCAAGAAAGTTATTCAGGTCAAACTCCTACCAATGTGTGAATTTATTTTAAAGCATCTGAAAACCTGATTGTTTTAAGATATGGTTAAAAAGCACCAAATGAACCCATAGGTTACACATGCTTAACAAGGTTTTTAGGGTTGGAGGGTGATTCCTAGGGAGCCTCTGTGCAAGGGAATAGGGAAGGGTCTGGGACATCAGACTTGAAATCCCCGGGCTGAGTAGAGGAATATAGGCTGATGCACTTGGTCACTTGGAGTTATCAGTACCCTTCAGATGATCATGGAACCAAAGCTATCTTCTTTCCTATCTTTCCCAAATGCAAACACAGTAATCTCCAAAGCTTAATTACCCCTTGACTGATTCCTTCCTAAGTATCCTGAAGCAGAGCAGAGTCTGAGTATTTGGAATTGTTTTGATATAACACAGGTTCTCCGTTGGTGAGTGTCCTTCAGAGGGTGACTCAGATGGGGGCTCCTTTCTTGCATAATGCCAGCCTCCTCCTTGACAGCCTAACCATGTCCTAATCCCTCCACTGCAACCCTCTTTAACCCTTCACAATCCAGTGTCTCTCTATTCTCTCTGTGGACCCACCAAGTCTCTCCAGAGTCCTTGCTCCGTCTACATGCAGTTCCAGTTTAAACTTGCATGTATTGGCTGGATGTCACTGAAGCTTCTCTTGCTCTAACAGGTACTGTGACCTCATGGTTGGAGCATACTCTCTGCTCCTAGGAAAGATGAGGTTCAGGTTATGGACAATGCTGAGACTCTTGCCCAGTCTCTACACAACAACAGAGTTATGGTCATATTTTCTCCTGAAGTTTTTCACACCAATAATATAATAACCATAGAATTTTTCTTTCAAAGCATCCTGAGTCTAATTTACATGACACATTTACTTTCATTGTATACTCCTATTTTTTAACTCCTGTTGTTAAAAAAAGAAATCTTGGTCACAGTTCTTGTGAAATATAAAATCTGGCTTTATTGTGTACAATAACACATGCATTTTTTTCAAGTATCCCTCTACCTCCCACCTCAATGAAACACATATGAATTGACAATACTTGTATAATTCAGATAAATGGCATCTTGTTTCCAAATTTCTAATTCTCAAGCTTTACCCTTTTAGGATGGAAAGGAATTTGGTTCTTCCTGTTAAATTAGAAGTTATGAAGCACAGATTCCTTAGGCAGTATGACCACGAAGGCTGCCAAGTACTTGGTATATTGGGATTTTTATATTCTTTCCAAGGAAGGGCTACAGTATGGAGGGGTTACTCTCTTCGAAGTGTTGGTTGTCAGTTTCCATTAGCTCTTCTAAAGTGGATTTCAAAGAGATTCAAAGTAAAGACCAAGTGTTGAATTAAGTTCAGAGTTAGCCATTGTGATATTTAGTGTTACCCGTCCTTAAGCCAGAGCTTCCCTCCTGGTTGACAAACCCTCAGTGAAGAACTCTATCTGCTTTGATGATGAACCAAGTACATAGAAATGTACTTGTATGAAAAGGTGAGTGCTCTCAGAATCCTTTTAAAAATGATAAAAATCCACCTTATCTTACAAATCTTGAGAGGTATTTGCAATGAGGGTGATTTGAGAAGTTGGAAGAGAAGGCAGATTGAGAGAGGAAGTACCAAGTCCGAAGTCCACAGAGCACAATGGGAAGGCTGAGGAGGGATCTGGCACTGTGGCTGAGGGGGGAAGCAGGCTGGGCACAGTGACGCAAGCCCAGCAAATTAGGAAACTGAGGCAGAAGGATCACAATTTTGAAGTGAATCTTGGCAACTTATTGAAACTCTGTCTCAAGATGAAAAAGGCTGGGGATGTAGCTCAGTGGCAGTCCCCCCAGGTTCAATCCCCAGTACCACAGCAATGATGATATGTTTTATAAAACGGACTGTCTTTATAACTGTATATAAAATGCACACCACCCTACATAATTTAGTTTCCTTTTTTGGTCCATGTTTTCAAATGGATTTTTAAATAAAAAGTAATATAAGTAATTTTATATTTTTCCAATTTTCCCAACTCGCTGTGCATGATGAGTATGTACGAGTACTGTGTTCTGAATGAGTCATTGTGTTTAAATGAAAGTGCTCCTGATATTAAAATTTCATTCTTATTTCCTAAGAAGTCAAAGCAACAGTGACACATTCTACGAACTATGGAATACATTACTCAAATGTAACAATATAATAATCAGAAGACCATTGCATTCATAGACTATGATGCCCAGTGACAATGCCTGTAACGATAAAATAATAGGAGTCATGAGCACTCAGGGAAAAAGGAGGATGAATCATTGAGCAGACACTGCTGTCATTAATAACAAGCACTGGGATTAAGGTAATATGATTTTCATTGTTACTGCTATTGCATACACTGTAGATTTATTTTCAAAGTTTGAATTGATGACCACACAAAACTAAGAGCAAGGACTGAAATAGTAAAATGTTTGTAAGCTAATGTGTTACAAAAGCAGTAAAAATCAGCCTTTACTAATTGTTCTAATGCACAGTCTAGATATTCATGCTTAATGGGTAACAGCTGAAATAATAGAACATTATAGTTGGCCCTTGGTGTCCATGAGTTTGCATCCATGGATTCAATCAGCAGCAGATTGAAAATACTCAGAAAAACTACTGCAACTCTATTGAACATGTACAAATTTTTTTTTGTTGTCATTATTCCCAAATTATACAGTATAACAGCTATTTGTATAATACTTACATTGTATCAGGCATAGTAAATAATCTAGAGATGGCTTTTTCTTTTTTTCTTTTTTTTTGTGGTGCTGGGAATTGAACCCAGGGCCTTGTGCTTGCAAGGCAAGCACTCTAACAACTGAGCCATATCCCCAGCCCTCTAGAGATGATTTAAAGTATTAAGGGGATATGGGTTAATTATTTGCAAATATTATACCTTTTTATATAAGGGACTTGAACATCTGCAGATTTGGGTATCCAAGGTGGGAGGGCTGTCCTTGGGTGTCGTAAGGATGCTGAGAGGCCACTACATTTTCCAAACAGTTCAGGAAGCCTACTGATTCTTGCATTATCCCTGCAGGGCTACTTTCGGTCAGAGCTGGCAGGTGGGTAATGAAGTTGGGTGCCTTCCCCTTGTAATTTCCTATTCAAATCCTAACTTCCTTTGAGTTGTATTTTATGACTTTTCTTCTTCAGGAAGTTTTCTTGGGTTCCTGGATTCTGTGTGCTGTCAGTTCCCCAAGTGCTTATTATTTGGACCATTTCTTTTGACCCTTAGGCACATATCTGCCTGATATTAATGGACATTCCCCAAAACATAAGTGTCTGGAGGTCAGAGGCATTTTGTTCATTTTTAAATCTTCCATACATGGCAGCACTCAATAAAAATTTGCTCAATGCTATGCAAATGATACAATTACACATTTTTCAACTTACAAGACTTTTAGAAATCATTTAATTCAAGCCCTAGTTTTAGAGATAAGGAAAATTAAGCCACGGTTTTTAAGTTCTTGTTCAAAATCCTATGACTAATGTATAATTTGAAAATAATTCAAGCACTTTATTTGCTTGGGAAATAAATGCTTCATTCATAGACTTGCTCACCCTGTTTGTTTTCTTAACAAATTCTCCGTTTTACCAACCTTGCAGAGTTGTGCCTTACCTTGCTCCTGCTGGGATCAGTGAGGATCTGACATGCTTGCTGTTCTTTTTAGAGCTCTCATGCTGTGATTAATATGTATCAACCTATTTTCAAATGCTTATAAATTTTCGTCTTCTGATAGTATTAGGTTTTGCTGTGCATCCTCTATCCTTTGGTCCAATCAGAATGATTGCATCGCTGCTCATGCAGAGCTGAATTTCTGCCTGCTTTGTTGCTTTCCACAATTAGACCTGTACTGTGGTTTGGTGAATAGCTGTTTCTCTCTGCTACTATTCTGGGCTGCTTGAGGGTGGGAAATCACAATAATGAGCACTTTAACTTCTCTGTCGCACTGAACTCCAATTTTTTGAATGGAGTAGAAACTTCATAAATGCTAAAAAAAAAAAATGTTTTGTCCAGTCTAATATAGTGAAATGATAGTTATAAGAATCTATTCCTGAAAATCAAGCATTTTGCATGAAAATGTTAACCAGAACCTATGCCCATTATTTTTAAAGGAGAAAAACTGCAATATATGTCAACCCAAAGCAACCAATCCATTTCCTAAAATATAGCTAAAACCTAGTAAAATATCTAGCTAGAGGTAGCTACCATGTTAGGAAATAAAAACCCTAAATGCTATTTGCTGATCACCAAGCAATTAATAAGTCTACTGGTAATGACTGTGTGCAATAACATGTACAGAGTTTATAGCAGGTCATAAATATTATGTTTATGATTGGGCGTAGAGCTGTTTATATGGCGTATTTCTCTTCAGCAATAAATAAAGTCATTAGGGAAAAGAGAAAATAAAAAGTTACAATAAAAAAAGTTAATATCTGGCAATAAAGTCTCATTTGTAGCTTTAAAAAAGTTGGGCATGGAATTGGGGAGAAGGGTGAAGCAGCAGCCTGACAAGGTTATGACAGGTGGTAGGAGGAGATGTGACCATCGCACTAGTCTGTTCAGTTACCGTAACAGAACACAAGACAATTTTAGTTACCCATTGTCAACCATGGTCTGAAAATCTAAGTGGAAAATTCTAGAAATAAATAATTCATGAGTTTTAAATTGTGTTCTACACTGAGGAACATGACAGAATTGCACACCATCCTGATCCAACCTGCTGAGGGCATGAATCATCCCTTAGTCCAGTGTTTCTATGCTATATATGCTACTCACCTGTTAATCACTCAGTGCATGTCTTAGCTATTAGGTAGACTTCTATAGTATCACAGTACTTGTACATACATAGGGTACTTCTGTGGTTTTAGACATCTATTAGTCTTGGAAGATATTCTCAGTGGATAAGGAATGTCTACTTCATGCAGTCTCTGCTTTTACTTCAAGAAGGATAAGGAATGTCTACTTCATGCAGTCTCTGCTTTTCCTTCCAAGGCAAAGTTCACAACAAAATTATTTCAAGTTTATTAAGTCATTAAAATACATAGAATGTTGGGCTGGGGATGTAGCTCAGTTGGTAGAGTGCTTGCCTCACAAGCACAAGGCCCTGGGTTCAATCCCCAGCACCACAAAACAACAACAACAAAAAACAACAACATAAAGAATGTTGTTAGCCTACTCAAAAGAATTGTGGAGGAGACATAGATAGATCATGTGAGGATTCTGAGATAAGACCTGTCCTGAATCAGATAAATGATCTCATGGGAAAAGACTATTTTTCAATGCAAGGTGCTGGAATGCAGAAGATTTTAAGTCACAGGAGGAATGGCTGCATCTGGAAGGAATGTTGTCATTTTCTGGGTAAAGGTACAATTGAAGCATGGGTCTGAGAAAATCTGCATTCTTGTTTAAAAGCAAAACCGGACAAAAGGGCTTATTTGTGAGAGTGAGTTGGATTTTCAGTAGTAGGTGGTAACTTTACATTGGATTATTCACCTCCCTCCCAGGCCTTTGTAGCAAAGCAAGGGTAGAGCTTGAGAATGAAGTTTATCATAGACAGAATCAAAAGGCTCTGTACATATGAAGTTTCTTTCATTCCTTAGATGAGGAAAGATAGGAGTTAGGAAATTATAAACACAGCATTATAGTATATAGTATGACTCTTCCATGTGGAATCACAGTAACTATATGAATTAATGCTGGCTGAATACTCATCCAGGAACTTTAATCCTTGCAAAGGACTTGCCTGAAGATAGCCTGGTAGATCTAGATTTGTAGGCTGCAGGAACTAGATGAACTAGATGCAGGAACTAGATGAAAGTGTAGGTTGAAATTTGTAGGCTGGAGGTGGTCATTGTCTGTCATTTGATGCCTGGACTCAGTCACCTCCTATATTCCTTTGGCCATCCCTCCCGCCATTCTCAGCCACCGGGTGTGTTTGGGTGTGACCTCACTGCCATCTCTGGAGACCTGGCTTGACTATTTTATGTCTGTCAGCATGTTTCTTTCCTTGAGGTGGAGGGATGGGATCAGGGATATCATAGCATACCATTGGTGGAACAGCATTGAAGAAGTTTCCTCCTTTTGCTTCAGGAAAGGAAGAAAATCATTCTCTTTTTCTCTTCCTTGGATAATGTAGGCCCTAAACCATTATGGTATCTTTTATTGTTACCGTCTATTTTGTTGTTTGTGTTTATTTCTTCTGGATCTGTTTTGGTTTTGGCTTCCACAGGAAGGAAACCTGAAGCTCCTGGAGAATGGAGTCTGTGACACTTGGTAGGCTGGGCTGGAGTCAAACAGCAACCAAAGCAGTGTAGACAGAGACCAGGTCATTGGTGACAGTGTCAGGGCTACAGGATATGCTTCACCTAAACTGGTTCCTGTGCCTGGACTTTTATGTTGTGAACCAATATTTTTGTTCTTCATTTAAGGCAGGTTGAGTTGGACCTCCTATTACTTATAACCAGGAGAATACTGATATTATGCCTGATATTAAGGGAATTTAATCAGTTCTACCCTGCTAGCTCCCAGAGCTGGCATGGCAGGGATTACAAACTGCTTAGACAAGAGCAAGATGAAAGAATGATAAGCAAGTCTTGTGGCCTTTATGACTCCTTTCAAACATTTCAATGTTTAAAGTACTGGATCACATCATCATTCTTCTTCTTTCTTCTTCCTCCTCCTATCCCTCTTCCTCCACTTCTTCCTCTTCCTTCTTTTCTTTTTCTTTGTCCTTGAAATGGTTAATTTGAATTGTCAACTTGATTGGATTAGAAGATGCCAACATTAAGAGGCTTCTGGGTGTGTCAGTGAAGGCGTGTCTAGGAATGACTAGAATGTGGGATAATGAACTGAAGTGGAGCCCCTCCCTAAGCGTGGGCAGCAACGCCCAATAGGATGGTGGTTTGGATGGAATAAAAGTTGGAAGAACAAGGAAGCAGATGCAGGTGCAAGCTCCACTTTTCTTGAATGGGTTCTTGTTGCTGCTTTGATGATCTGAGGATACTGGACTCTGTCTTCTTCACTCTTCCAAAGCGCACTCTGCAAGTGATTCTCAAGGTAGTTTCCAGCAGGCTTAGTCTAGACTAGGGTAGCACAGTTGATCCCTCTTGTTCTGGGACTTCTGCCTCCTGGACTGCCAAGCCGACTGATTCTTCCAGCTCTCTAGCCTGCAGACTGCCTGTGGACTATCCAGCTTCTGGTCGTGTAAGCCAATCTAAGAAATCTCCTTTTTATAATCATACTTCCTGTTGATTCTGTTCCTCTCCAGAACCTTGACTAAAATAGTCCTCATGACCTGTTACAGAGATAATGGTATAAAAATACTTTCAGAAGCCTGTCCTTATCTTTTTGAGGTAATTGCTTACTTAGGCTCTGGAATTAGATAACAACTTTAAATCGAGGTTGCTAATGTTGGCTTCATTTAAAGCAGACCATGTATAGGGACCTCTTACCTTTTAAATAGAATGACTCCATTCCCCTCATTGACCAGATCATTTAGAACAATTCTAGAATGGTCATGTCAGAGAATGAAGAATATTCCCAACATTGTTATTTTATAAATTTTGTAGATGTTGTTTGCTGTGATTATGTATGTGTGTATGCACATTGGTGTTTAGTAGGGTGTGAGCATACGGAGGCCAATCAACTTGGAAATAAGAGTATTATAAAATGAGCATAAATGGCTCAGAGCAGAATGAAGCAAAATCATCTTATAGCAATAAAAGGTTAGTGTCAATACCTCTAAAACTACCTTGGAAAATCCAGGTGAGTCAACTCAAACATTTAAAGTAATGAGAGTTCAAAAGCACCTGAATCAAGAAAAATGCACACAAATCAATACTTCTTCCCTATACCAGTGATAACTGGTAAGCAGTGGGAAAAATCAGTTTATAATACCATATGCAAAACATTAATTGTGAATTGATAAGAAAAGAGATGTAGGTTCTATATAAACAAAATGATAAAAAGCTTAAAAAGAATATAAAAGAAGATTGGAGTATCTTAGTTAAATGGAAAGACTCACTATTTAAAGGCATAAGTTCTTCAATTAACATTAAAACACCATTACAATATAAATTAATATAGCTTATTTTCTTATAAAAAACTTTTCAAACAATTCTAAAGTTTGGAGGAAGAATTTATAGGTGAAAATGACTGTTTTAAAAACTTCCATTTGTGTTTAAATATGAAAGAGTGTTTCTTCTCCTGGTCAACTCCCAGAGCAATTAATAGGGTCTTTTTTTTTTTTTTTTTAAGGCAGTAGGTAAAGGCTTCAGAATTATGAGATGGATATCAGTCAGAGGATTTTTTAAGAGAGATTTTCTCCTTAACATTAACTAAAAATAACACATTACCTGACTCAATTTCTCAGCCCTCTCTTAATGGTAACTTCCCCTGGGACTCTACTAAATGTCTCTGGGGAACTGGGCATTATTTCTCCACCTCATGTGGAACTGTGTGCCAGGCATTTTAAGGTCTTCATAGGAGATCTGAAACTGCACAACTCAAAGAATTTCTTAAGATATGAAGTCTGAAGAACATATCTTTCTCTTTTTCTCATTTGACTTCTATAAGCCATCTCTTAAGAATGAAGAAAAAACCTAAATTGGGGCACTCTGTTCTCAAAGTGACATGTTCACAGTAAAGAATCCAGTTTCATGTGTGTTCACTTAACAAACTTTTGAAGACTGCCCATCATATACCAGATACTGTTCTAAGTGCCAGGAAATGATAACATAAAAGTCAGACTGATTTTCTTCCCTGTAAGTGATCATGTTCTGTTGGGGAGATAGAAAAAGAGGAAGCAAAGAGTTAAATACATCATATAGTATCAGAGAATAACTTTTTGAAGCAAGCAACAAGCAGGCTAGCTCTGAGAGGGATGGAGTGATCTTTAGATAGTACAAAGGAAGGCCGCTCAGGGAGGGTGACATTTGAGTGTCTGCTTCATGTTTCCAGGGAGCCCTGTGGATTTCTGTGGGGAGATAATTCATGCAGAGGGAAAAACAAAAGCAAAGGTCCTGGGGCAGGAATGTATTGATTGGAACAACAGCACAGAGGCTCTGAAGTTTTAACAAAGCAGTTGGGGATAAATGGTAAATTTAGAAAGGAATTCAGGGGTGGATTGCATAGGTCTCAAAGGTCAGTGTGAGGACTTGGGTATTCATTCTTTGAATGAACAAGGATGAGAGCTGGTGAATTGACTGTGGGTGACAAGAGCAGAAGCAGAGATGTTCAGTGAGGGATGATTTCAGTTTCGGGAGGACAGACAGAGCCTGATGAGAGCTGTGCAGCAGGTCTAAGTGATGCCTTGCAGAGCTGTTTTGCAGATGGACTGATGATATCACCATGGATTGGATGTGAATGTGCAAGAGAGAGAGGAATCCGAGGGCCTCTGAGGTTGTGGGGACTGGAGGTCCCATGGACCTGGAGAAGGGAAGACCAGGAGGTGGGGTCTGTTTGGAGACAGAGGGGAGCCAGCAGGACTGCAGTGCCTGTTAAGTTCCAATGGCGATGCTAGAATGGCCATGGCAGAGGAAGCTTCAGGTTGTGTGGGATCTGAAGCCTTGATATTGTGAGAGGTTCTCATTTGGCTATTTAATGAAAGTAATATAAAATTACAAACTAAATAAGGGACAAACATAAGTATTTTATGTAGAATGAGAAAATAAGTAACAATAATTACAAATTTTTAAAAGCTGGAAAATACCAAAATATCCCTATGTTTAGGAGATAAGATGTAGTATTTTAGCTAGTGCCTTGTCCAGCACTGGAATACGTACATCTTACCTCTACTTTGCACCTCACACTCTTTGATCACCTCTTCATATCCTAACACTTTTGTAATAAGTCATGTTTTCTAAAGAGAAAATTGTTTATTCATTTCTCTGGAATGTTGGAGTGAACATTTAGAAGCATGAATTATGCAACTTCATAAAAACCACGTATGGACATCCTATTTATAGTATTTCTACAAAATCAGTATTGGGAATGCAGGGATTCTGAAAAACTGTGGTTTTCATAGTTTGTATCAGAAACTTTTTTGTTTTTCAAAATTCAGTCTCCCCAGAGACTGTTAAAAATTGCCAATGCTGACTATATTGCAAGTCTTCATAGCAGGGTATTGGGAAATGTTTTCAATCAGCAATAATCGCTTCAGATAAACCTTATTGGCTATGATACTGCCACTGTGCAAAGCTCTGTCAGAAACTTTTTTAGGAAGTATGGTACATTTACAATTATACATGCTGCATAAGTAAGGATTTTCTGATAGGAGAGAAATTTCGCTGTGACCATATATCAATGAGAATGACTTCTGCTTACAATTTTATCAATTTGATAACTGGAGGAATTTTCCATAGACTACCCTATGGTTTCATGTGTTTCTTTTTTTAAAAATTACAGATAGTAAAATGCACATATGGTATGCTTTGGTGGGTTTATATACACCTTTGTAATTTTCATTCAAAATAAGATACAAAACATGCCCATCACCCAAGAAATGTCCCTCATGCCTTCTTGGCCAATAGAATCCTTAGAAGCAACATTTGCTTTGATTCCTAACACTATGGGTTATCTTTGGTTATTCTATTTGTAAAAAGATCACACAGTATGCAATCTTTGAGTTAGGCTTCCTTTGCTTTTGGTGCATATCCATGTTTTTTGTATGTACCAGTACTTCAATCCTTTTTATTGGTAAGTAATTTCCCATTGTATGTACATGCTATAATTAATTCTCAAATTTTCTAATTGTGAGACATTTGGGTTTTTCCAGTTTGGGGCTATTATGAATAAATGAGATTTTCATTTTTCTTAAATTCTTAGGATGGTATTGGTAGAGCATAAGGTGAATGCATTTGTAACTCTACTAGAATCTGACAAATAGTACTAAAAAATAGCTGTGCTGTTTTCACTCTCACCAAAATATATCAGATCCAGTTCCTCAATATCCTTACCAACACTAAGTAAAACTGCCAGGATAGTATTTTAAAACTGTAGTCATTCTAGTGGGTGTGCTGACTCTATACATTCCAGATCTTGTTTCTCCTACACTACCCAAAGATAGTGGTGTTGGGTTCTTATTCGACATGTTATCTGTGGTCCCATTTCTTCATGTAGTAATTTGGGGTGAGTCAGAACTTAGGACTTGAATAATTTTCTTGGAAGCCATGGCTTGGGTAGTAATACCTCAGCTGTATCTGCAAGTAACTGGGAAGTACAGAAATGTATTCCACTAAACATAAACTACATAACTCTCACTCTCAACCTCCTTTTAACAAGATCCTCCAAATGGCAATTGTATGCTATATAAGTGAAAATATGACCCACAGGAGGGAGGAACTGGACAGTGATGGCTCTATGACATAAGTGCACTTGCCATGTATGACTGCACGTTTCACAGAAACATATGACCAGGTAAACAAATGTGAAGGCAAAGGATCCTGAAGCTGAAGGTTTTTTAGTATCACAGTTCTGCTGCCAATGGGAAGTCAAATGAAAGTGTCAAGGAGTGGTCAGTACTGGAGGGAAAAAAATCCATCGACTTATTTTGGTATTTAAAACTATGAGACTATATGGTCATTTAGGCAATAAGTGCATTTCAATAGAAAAGAAACACACAGAATGAGTCCTGGTGTACACCATCTAGGGATTGAGAAGAGGAGGAGGCTGCCTAAGGGAAAGTGGCCAAAGAGTTACAAGAAGAACCAAGTGCAAAAACCATTTTGTAAAGAGGGGATCAAATACTGCTAAGAAGATGGTAGAAGTGAGGTAGGTGCACATGACTTGGAATAATTGTCGGTCAATAAGACTACTGAATAAACTCTACCACATGCAAGAATTTAAACACCAATATTCAACCACGAAAAATTATGAAATTTCAGATCTATATTTGTTATACACAGAACGTATGCTGTTAAACTTAAAAGCCTATTAAGACAGTATGCGTGGTATAATATCCAAGTGCTGAGTGGCATGGAATATCTGATGAAATATGGAGTTAAAATATCAACTTTGGGTCACTGTATTCTAGATGATTTTGATTTTTTTTCTTAATGTTTTTAACACAGAAAAGTCAACTCTTTTCATTTAGGCAAATAAACTCTGGTTTTCAAAGAAATGCAGATTAAAATAGAGGGATAAATTCTTTTGGTTGATCCATTTTATAAACGGAGAAGATGGTTACTTGTAAAGCAGATGATGGCACAACAGAAAGAGGACACTGTGTTCTGGAGGCAAGGGCATGATGGGAGCAACTGTTCTGGTGGACAATCCATCAAAGTGCATGATGATACTGATACTGAAAAATGGCCCTCGTTGGAAGCCCAGCAATTATACTCTGAGGGTTGGGTCCCACGAACAAAGGTGCCCACTCAAAGATGTGTTAGGACTCATTTTCCTCATAAAGTGGCAAAATAAGGAAATATAAATATTAAACCATTAGCAAGGAATAAATTAGTAAAGGGTCATAATAAAATGACTTCCAACCCTTAAAAATTAAGCAATAATTTATCACTTCTCCTCATTTATAATATTTAAATTGAGTGATAACGTAAGGTACATGTATGTTAAATATAAATTTCCACAAATTTCATGTATCTGTGTAGTCACATCTATGATCACAGATTCAATCAGAAGAGTATGTTTCTAGCATATCAGAGGGCTTGTAAAGTTACTGCTATTCTGATGTTCATCACTATTGATTAATTTTGCCTGTTTTTAAACTTCATATAATGAAATTGTGCAGTACATACTCTGATGTCTATACTCTGTTGATGCATGTGATTATAGCGCATTCTTTTACACAAAGTATGAAATGTGCAGTATTCCATTTTATGGGCACATCAAAATTTGTTCATCCATTCTATTGATGGATATTTGGATTATTTCCAGTTTTGAGCTATGGTAAGTGAAGTTTCGTTTATTTTCGAAAACCTTTTTTTTTGAGGAGCAATGACATAGAAAAGTATTAAAAATAAAATGCTAATTTTGAAAACTACAAAATACGAGTCTGGTGAAGTTTAATACCAGTTTTCTGGTGAAGTTTATACCAGTTTAAAAAATTACTTGCAGAGGTAAAAAAAAAAAAAAAAGATTTGAAAGAAATATAAAAAAGAATTGTTAGCAGTTTATTTAAGTGATGGGATTGTGGGCAGGATTATATGTGAAATAATATCAAAATGGGATTATCTATTTCAGTTTCCATCAAGAGATCCTGAGGTCTGAGTGTTAGAGGTGAATTCAGGGTATGGATGCACTTACTACATTCTGAATGCAAAAGGATTGAAGATGCAAGCGAGAGGATGCATCTGGGGGGAGCTGTCTTTAGTAGCAGTTTGAGGAGTAAGTTTCCCAAAAGCCCATACTTCATGAGAAATGATTAATTAAGAACTCTTGAAAAGTGTCATCTACATCACAAAGGTCCAATGTCTCACCCAAGATGAAAAAAATCTAAACGTGAGTAGCTGTGACCTATGGTAGCCACATAAGAATGTTCCGGGGACTGGGTTGCACTGATTGTCGGGAAGCTTAGGATGTTGATTATCATATAGAAAACTATGCATTACACTGCTTCAATTAGGTAATTTTTGTGCCTAAAGTTGGCTGGGGGCATTGTTGATATTTGAGAATGATTAAAAAAAATTCATGGAATTTGCCTTAGATTATTTGTTTTTTGCCAAAGGAAAACTCCAGAGAGACTAATTTAAATAGGCAGTGAGAGGAATAATGTGATCTTTCATGTACTTTCAGATTTCTCTTGTTCAATTTGCCAGATATGTATGTTTTCCAAATTTTATGCAATAAGTATGTGTTAATTTTTAAGTAAAAATTAAAATAATTCTTAGCAAAATAAAACAAGATATGTAATGTAGAAATGTAGAGACAAAGAATTAGAGGATTAATCAAAATAAGGTAATGCCCATCTATAGTGGAATTTATTATATTTTATGGCCACCCAAACCCTTCCAATGTTTGGGCAACTTTCCACTTTATGATGTTCATCTTCCCAAGGCAGAGCCCACTTTCCCAGCCTTCCCTGCAGCTAAGATGCAGACATGTGACCTCAGCTCCATCATTCAAATGCATCCACATGAAACCCTGCATCAAACCCTGCAGGCACTGAGTAGATTCCATTTTTCTGACGCAAGTGACAGGGGAGTTGTTTTGTTTTTTCAGGAATCAGTAGGTGGAAGTTCTCATGCAGGGTCAGCAGAGTGAATAGCAGTGTCTGCTCAGCAGTAACCGAAGCAAAGACATCCTCAGTGATCTCCCACTACCTGACCTGGTTGCTCCTTGTTCATAGCCTCCAAGCCTCTGAATATCAGTAGATTCTGTAAACCAATTAATGTCTTTAATATAGATTTTTTTGCTTAAGCTAGCTGGAGTAGATTCTTCTATTTGCAGTTGAGTGCCTGGGACAATGAACCTTTCATTCATCTCTCCATGGAAATGGATGCATTGAATTACCAGTTGCCATTGAAACCTTTAACTGACTCACCTTGTTTATGGAGCAGCCTCCTGGTTATCACTTTTATCTACAGGACGGAAATGCACTGAAAATGCACTGAAAATGCTGACGTGTTCTAGGCATTGAACATTTACGCTTCCTATTTTCAAGCCATTAGCTGTAATTCTGATTTATTTATGTCCTTGGTGAGTTTTCCTCATTACACATTTATCCTAAGAGATGGACATACTCACTATGTGAAGACAAAATCAAGTTGCAGCACTTGAAAGTTAGGATTATAAACTAGGTCTTGCTGCATTTTTAAAGTTAGTTGAACCTTTGTAAAGACACAACCAGGTCCATTTCTTAGTGACACTTTCGATATTACCATGAGTTTTTTCCCCCCAATATTTACAGTTATGAATAAAGGTTGAGGAAAGATTACCCATGTGACCCTTTTTGGACTTGTTGAGTTTATTAATAAAAACAATTAAAAAATAAACTAACAAAAGTTGTTCTTACCTAATGCATTGGTCCAATAATTTCCTTTCTCTTCATGAACCCATTCAACTTAAATGGAAAATGAAAGAATCAGCTGTTTTCTGGAGTCAAATTCAGGTTTATAGACCTGCATGTGAAGTGGGGAAGAGGGACAATGGAAATGACAAGTTCAATTTGGACATGGAATAGATAATCTCTCTCAGGTAATGAGGATGAATCTTCCTTCTGCAGAATTCTTTTTGTAGGAATGATTCCTCTTTAGTATTCTAAATGTCCAATTGAGTTTTTGGGGGGCTCTTTGGATCTGAGTTACATTTTCTCATTTTGTCAATATATTACAATTTCTTCTGAATCCTTTCAAGTAATTGAATCAATGTAAAAAATTTGCCTTGGTGACCAAGTAAATAAGAAGCTGCTGTTGAGATTTGATGATGGGGAGCCAGTCTCAAAAAGCTATTCTACAAAAAGCTTAAAATGAAGGTGTTCAAGGATTCTTCAGGGAATTAACACTAAAATTGAAAATGGCTTTAGAGAGAGTCGAAAGTGCCAGAATCCACACGAAGTCCAAAAGTCATGTAGGAAACACTGAAGCAACTTCAACTGTCAGAGAGTAGATGGTATCTTAATAGCAAAGTTGTCCTAAAATAATCATTAATGCCAGGAGATTCCAGTCTATTGGTTGTAAATTAAACTTGACAAAGGAATGTCAATTGGTGGCATGATTTTGTAATATGTGAATACACAGATGTGAAGAACATAGCAATCACATTTTTAAAATAATGGTATCTACTAAAACTAAATTATTTTATTTTTATTTTATTAAATTAAATTAAACTATTACCCAGCTCTATCTACTCTTAGGTATGTGCTCAAGAGAATTGAGTGCACATACATAAAAATACATGTGTAATGCCTATAGCAACTTTATTGATAATAGTCCCAACTGAGAAAAAAAAATTTCATCAATAGGAACAGATAAATTGCAGTAATATGATGGGAAAGTAACAGGATAAAAAAAGAAGAAAGAAAAATCACAGCAAACAATGAAATGGATAAATTTCATAGGTATGAGTGGAAAATAAAAACAAAACAGCATGATTATACCTTGATGCCATTCAAGAATATGCAACGCTAAGCTATAGATTTGGAGGTCAGGATAGTGAACTCCTGAGTGAAGTGTTGCCTGAGGAGGGCCATGTGACAAGCTTCTGGGTTCTGGGAATGTTCTCTCTGTTGGCAGGATAGCGATTGCACAGGTATACACATGAGAAAAGCTCACCAAGTTTTATAATTAGTGTACTTCATTACATACCTCAATAAAACAATTTCCTAAAACACATAATAAAGTTGATATTCAGAAGAGAAAATACTCCTTGATTGCACTATTCTCCACTTTTTTTTTTTTTTTTTTGGACCGGGGGTTGAACTCAGGGACACTTGGCCCCGGATCCCCACCCCCACCCTATTTTGTATTTTATTTAGAGACAGGGTCTCACTGAGTTGCTCAGGGCCTCACTAAGTTGCTGAGGCTGGCTTTGAACTTGTGATCCTCCTGACTCAGCCTCCCAAGTCACTTGGATTACAGGCGTGCACCACCATGCCCGGCTTATTCTCCACTTAAACTCAATACTTTCAGATTAGTGAGGAAATAATTGTAATATCAAATAGACATTACTGAACAGAGACAAAGGCTAATTGTATTTCTAACCACAGCTCAGCTGCTGGGTTGTTGCTAGTCATTATTTTTTTATTTGTTCTTGTAAATTACACATGATATGGAATGTATTCTGATATATTATACATACATAAAGTATAACTTCTCATTCTTCTGGTTGCACATGATATAGAATTACTTTGGTTGTGCAATCATATATGCACATAGGATAGTAATGTCTGATTCATTCTACTATCTTTCCCATTCCCATTCCCCCTCCTTCCCCTTCATTCCCCTTTGTCTAATCCAAAGATCTTCTATTCTTCCCTACCCTCTCTCCTTTTTGTTCATTAGCATTTGAATATCAGAGAAAATATTTGACCTTTGGTTCTGTGGATTTGGCTTATTTCACTTAGTGTGATAATCTCCAGTTCCATTCATTTACCTGCAAATGCCATAATTGCATTCCTCTTCATGGCTGAGTAATATCCTATTGTGTATATATACCACATTTTCTTTATTCATTCCTCTGTTGAAGAGCACTTAAGTGGGCTCCATAGTTTAGCTACTGTGAATTGAGCTGCTATAAATATTGATGTGGCTGCATCACTGTAGTGTGTTGATTTTAAGTCCTTTGGGTATAAACTGAGAAGTGGGAAAACTGGGTCAAATGGTGGTTCCATTCCTAATTTTTTGAGGATACTCCTTATTGCTTTCCATAATGTTTGGACCAATTTGTATTCCTACCAGGAATGTATGAGTATACCTTTTCTCCCACATTCTCGCCAACATCTATTACTGGTATTCTTGATAATTGCCATTCTGACTGGAGTGAGATGAAATCTTAGTATAGTTTTAATTTGCATTTCTCTAATTGCTAGAGATGTTGAACATTTTTTTCATTTATTTGTTGATCAATTATATATCTTCTTCTGTGAAGTGTCTGTTCAGTTCCTCAGCCCATTTATTGATTGGGTTATTTGGTTTTTGGTGTTAAGATTTTTGAGTTTTTTATATATCCTGGAGATTAATGCTCTATCTGAGGTGCAGGTGGCAAAGATTTTCTCTCATTCTGTAGCTTTCCCTTCACATTCTTAATTGTTTCCTTTAATGAAAAGAAGCTTTTTAGTTTGATCCCATCCCATTTGTGATTCTTGATTTTACTTCTTGTGCTATTAGGTATGGGGTTTCTGGTCTAATGTCTAGGTCCTTGATCCACTTTGACTTGAGTTTTGTGAAGGGTGAGAGAGAAGGGTCTAATTTCATTTTGCTATATATGGATTTCCAATTTTCCCAGCACTAATTTTTGAAGAGGCTATTTTTTCTTCAAATTATGTTTAGGGTGACATTAGTCTAGTATGAGATAACTGTATTAATGTGGGTTTGTCTCTGTGTCTTATACTCTGTACCATTGGTTTTCATATCTCTTTTGGCGCCAATACCATGCCCTTTTTGTTACTATAGCTCTGTAGTGTAATTTAAGGTCTGATATTGTAATGCCTCATGCTTCATGCTTCTTACTAAGGATTGCTTTGGCGATTCTGGGCCTCCTACCTTTCCAAATGAATTTCATGACTGCTTTTTTTTTTTATTTCTATGAAGAACGTAATTGGAACCTTATTGGAATTGCATTAAATCTGTGTAGTGCTTTCTGTAGTATGACCATTTTGACAATATTAATTCTGTCTATAAAAGAACATGGGAAATCTTTCTGTCTTCTGAGATCTTCAATTTCTTTCTTTAGTATTCTGTAGTTTTCATTGTAGAGATCTTTCACCTCTTTTGTTAGATTGATTCCCAAATAATTAATTTTGTTTGAGGCTATTGTAAATGGGATAGATTTCCTAATTTTTTTTTCAGTTGATTCTTCTCTGATGTATTGGGACACAATTGATTTATGGGAGCTAATTTTATATCCTACTAGCTGAATTCATTTATGGCTTATATAAGCTTTCTGGTGAATTTTTTTGGGTCTTCTAAATATAGAATCATGTCATCTGCAAATAGGGATAGTCTGAGTGCTTCTTTTTCTATTCATATCCCTTTAATTTCTTTTTTACAATTGCTCTGACTAGAGTTTCAAGGATTATGTTGAATAAAAGTGTTGAAAGAGGGCTTCCTTGTCTTGTTCCAGTTTTTAGAGGGAATATTTTCAATTTTTCTCCTTTGAGAATGATGTTGGCCTTGGGTTTAGCGTGGATAGCTTTTACAATATTGAGGAATGTTCTTACTATCCCTATTTTTTCTAGGGTTTTGAATATGAAGAGGTCCTGTATTTTGTCAAATGCTTTTTCTGCATCTATTGAGATGATGATGTGATTTTGGTTTTTAGTCTAATGATGTGATGAATTATATTTATTGATTTCTGTATGTTGAACCAATCTTGTATCACTGGGATGAATGCCACTTCACTGTGATGCACTATATTTTAAATATGTTTTTGTATGTGATTTGCCATAATTTTATTGAGAATTTTTACATCTATATTCATCAGGGATATTGGTTTGAAGTTTTCTTTCTTCATTGTGTCTTTGTCTGGTTTTGGCATCAGGGTGATAATAGGTTCATAGAATGAGTTTGGACAGGTTCCCTCCTTTTCTATTTCATGGAATAATTTGAGAAGTATTGGTGTTAATTCTCCTTTGAAAGTCTGGTAGAACTCGACTGAGAATCTGACATGTCCTGTGGTTTTCTTAGTTGGTAGGCTTTGGATGGCATCTTCTATTTCATTGCTTGAATTTGCCCTTTTAAATTGTGTATGTCTGCCTGATTAAGGTTGGGTAGGTCATATGTCTTTCGAAATTTGTCAATGTCTTCAAGATTTTCTATTTTATCAGAGTATAAATTTTTAAAATAGTTTCTGATTATTGTCTGGATTTCAGTAGTGTCCGTCATGATATTTCCTTTGTCATCAGGAGTTTTAGTGATTTGGGTTTTATCTCTCTATTTGTTAATGTGGCTATGGGTTTATCAATTTTATTTTTACAAAGAACCAACTTTTTGTTTTGTCAGTTTTTTGAATTGTTTCTTTTGTTTCAATTTCATTGATTTCAGCTCTGATTTTAATTATTTTCTGTCTTCTACTGCTTTTGGTGTTGACTTGTTCTTATTTTTCTAGGCCTTTGAGATGTAATATTAGGTTATTCATTTGACTGTTTTCTACCCTTTTAATGAATGAGTTCAATGCAATGAACTTTCCTGTAAGAACTGTGGGGGTTTCAGCCACGTCCAGCATGGATTAGGGAAGGGTTAACTGTCAGAGGATGGTGCTGGCGATAATCAATTATTAATGAACTTATCTAGTCAATAAACACAAGAGCCAATACTTTTTTCAAATGAAAGGAAGTGTGGTGGATAGGGACATACCAGATCTGGCCTCCAACAAGATGGAGAAGCCCACCTCACCTTTATTTATACTCACACAGGTAAAGGGGCCAGGACTGGGAGGGGCTTCCTCTGTGAGGAACAGGATGGGTGGAGTTTGGGAAGCCATTTGCTTAGGGAACTAGCATAGCATCAGACGGTGAGTCACTCCCGTACAGGGCCACTTACTCCTAGGCTATCTGAAACAGTCTCCCATGACCACCAGGTCCTAGAGTCAGATCTCTGTATCTGATAGCTCAGCCAAGTCTGATTCTGTTGGACATGGATGGCTCCCCACAAACTGCCGTCATAGTGTCCCTGATTTTGATATAGTGTGTTGCTATTTTCATTTACTTTTAAGTATTTTTTTTATTTCATCCCTAATTTCTTCTTCTATCCATTGGTCATTCAATAGTGTATTATTTAGTGTCCAGGTGTTAGAGTAGCTTCTGTTTTTTGTTTTCATTTATTTCTAATTTCATTTCATTATGATCTGATAGAATGCAAGGTATTATCTCTATTTTTTTTTTTTTTTTTGCTAAGAGTTGCTTTGGGGCATAAGATATGGTCTATTTTAGAGAAGGATGCATATGCTGCTGAGGAAGAAAGTTTATTCAGTAATTGATAGATGAAATGCTCTCTATATGTCTGATAAGTATATATTATTGATTATATCATTTAGTTTCATAGTTTTTTTGTTTAGTTTTTGTTTTTTGGAGGATGTATCCACTGGTGAGAGAGATGTGTTAAAGTCATCCAGTATTATTGTGTTGTTGTTCATTCCATTCTCCAAGTTAAGAAGAGTTTGTTTGATGTATGTCAATGCTCCATTGTTTGGGGCATCAATATTTATGATTGTTATGCTTGTTGATGTATAATTCCCTAAGTAGTATGAAATGTCTTTCTTTGTCCCTTCTGATTGACTTTGACTTAAAGTCCACCTTATCTGATATGATAGAAATCCTTGTTCATTTTTGAGATCCATGTGAGTAGTATGTTTTTTTCCCTACCTTTCACCTTCAGTCTGTGAATGTCTTTGCCTATGAGGTAAGTCTCTTGGAGACAGCATATTGTTGATATCAAGTTGTTTTTTAAAATCCAATCTGTCTGTCTATGTCTTTTGATTGATGAAGTTAGCCATTTATGTTCAAATAATATGTTTCAAATCATATTATTGAAATATTATTTGTATTCCCAGTCATTTTAATTCATTTCTTGTTTTCAATTTGATTTAGTTTCTCCTTCGATTGACTCTTTCTTTAGTGTAGTTCCACCCTTTGCTGGTTTTCTATTTCTTCCGTTTTTATTTCTTTTTCGTGGAATATTTTGCTGAGAATATTCTGTAGTGCAGGTTTTCCAGTTGGGGATTGTTTTAATATTTTTACATGGAAGATTTAGATTTCATCTTCAAATCTGAAGCTCAGTTTTCTGGATATAGGATTCTTGATTGACATCCGTTTTCTGTCAGAGTTTGGTAAATATTATTATTCCAAGACCTCCTAGCTTTGAGGGTCTGGGTTGAGAAATCAGCTGAGATCCAAATTGTTTTCTCTTTAAATGTAATCTGACATTTTTCTCTGGCAGCCTTTAAAATTCTATCCTTATTCAGTATGTTAGGCATTTTCATAAAGTGCCTTGGTGTGGACCTGATGTAATTTTGTATATTTGGGGTCATGTAAGCCTCCTGTATCTGATTTTCCTTTCATCCTTTAGGATTAGTAAATTTTCAAATATTATTTCATTGGAAAGATTAAGCATTCCTTTGGTTTTTATATCTGAGTCTTTATCTATCTCAATAAATCTTAAATTTGGTCTTGTCATGTTTTCTAATATTTCTTAGAAGTTCTGTTCATGGTCTCTTAACATCATTTCTCCATGGTCAACTTTGTTTTTAAGTTTTTTTGTTTTGTCTTCATCTTCCAAGTGACCTAGTCTGTTGGTGATGCTTTCAATTGAATTTCTAATTTGGTTTATTGATTCCTTAATTTCAAGGATTTCTGCTTGATTTCTTTTCAGAATATCTACCTCTTTATCGAAGTGATATTTCATCTCCTAAATTTTCTCTGATTTTACTCTTTACACCATCCTTTGCTTCATGATCCATTTAACTATGTATATTCTAAACTCTATGATGTTTCTTCCACTGTGATGTCAATGAATTCTACTATTGGGGCATCTTAGTTTGTTTGGTAAAATTCGTTACCTTGTTTTTTTATGTTTTTGTGTCTAACCATGGAGCAGTTTGGATCTGAGGCAGTACAGTTTATACCCTGCAGACTTATAGTGTCCCTGAAGGTTTCCACTGCCTCACTGTTAAGGGAGAAAAAAGCAATAACAGCGATCAATGCAAATAATCTACAGTCTTAAACCAAATAGCTCCTACAAAGACCTCTACAGTTATGTCACAATAACCAGGAATGATATAGTCAATTATTGCCTACAATGTAAAAGTAAGTTTGCAAAAGAGTTTATAATTTCAAATGGTGGACAAAGAGAGAACAGAAGTGGTGTAGGATGTGATGTTTATGAGGGAGGAGGAGAGAAGATAGAAGTAAAACATTAATGGAAGAGTGAAATAGGGAATAATAGAATTTGGCTGTTAGCAGGAGAGAAAGAGAATCAAGGGAAACAGATAAGTGAGAGAAAAAATATATATCAAGTAAAAATTTAAAAAAATTAAAAATAGAAAGAAAAAAGTTAAAATAAAAGAATACAAAACAGAACTGAAATACATTAGTTAGACATCCTTGTCCTCAATAAACTGATGTATGAAAAATAATTGTGTTAAAAAAATGGTAGAAAGGTGAGAGAAAAATAAAAAAAGAAAACAAAAAAATGATCTTGAAAAATTGAACAATTATTTCCATTGAAGTTCAAAATATTTTCAGCTTCCCTTCTCAGCAGTTAGGTGGGGTTGTTTGGAGTATGATGCTTGCTCTACTCTCAGGGTGAGGTTGCTGGGGTGAGAGGGTTAATCCTGGAGGCAGAAGTTCTGGAGTTGGGGATTAGGTTTAGGTATGCTCTAGTCTTTTTGCTGAATGTCTATTGGTCTGGAGATTTTAAATCAGTTCACCTCCAGGGACCAGCAATTTCCAGTCTATGCTGGACGACTGCAACCCAGGAATCTCCTTTGTGTTCTACTCATGTGTTATAGGATCCAGTTCTTAGACCACTACATCATCTGTGGACCTCACAATTTATGGTCTCTTATTCAGTCTCAAAACTCAATCTCTCCCACTCTCACCCTTTGGAATTCTTGGTCAGGTGCTTCTCTCAAGGCTGGTCCTGCAAGCAACCTGATTGGAAAGGAAGGGGGAAGCTGGTGAGTTTCTGTGACCAGTATTCCCCTGTATGAAGCTCTCTCCACACTTGATTTTCTCCTGGTCACTTAGGCACACTCTCTGATGCACAGCATGGGGTTGCTGGCTTATTCTGTGAGTCACACTTGGGTCTGCCAGAAAGCAGCTCCCTCAACTTCCAGTCCCATGCCTTGGGTGCAAAATGGCTCCTTTCACTGTCCTCTGCACACTTCTGGGAGAGATGTTGTTTCTTTCCTGTACAGGGATATTGTGTAGCATACCTTATTGTTCAGTTGGGCAGTGACTCTGATCTTTAAACTCTCTGTACCCTGACATGCCTCAGTTCTCCCAAGAATGGGAGTTCCATTAATTCCCTCATTGTTTTACTACATTCGTGGAGGGACTGTTCTGGTTTGTGCCTCCAGCAGCTGCCACAGCTATGGTATTGGGAGTTTCTTTCATATTTTATTTTATTCAATCTCCTAAGTCCCTGATCTATTTTGAGTGTCCAGTATCAAATTCCAGTAAAGTCCCTCCTGATTTTTGTTCATTCACCCACCTTGTAGAAAAGCTGCCTCTCTGCTTTTCTTGGTTTCTTGCCATGGAGCTGCCAGGGAAGCTTTCTCCTTATTCCACCATCTTCCCAGAGTCCTCTTGTTGCTAGTCATTGTTGGAAACATCCCTGGTAATCACTATATTTCTTTTTCCTTAAACATAATGTTGTCTAAGCCTCTCATATTTTATCATCCACCTCTTCTTCAATGGTATTTATCATAGTAAAAATAATGAAGACCTTTCTCTAAGACATTTTTCAATTAGTTTGAATAGCATCATGGGTTCAAGAGAGCATCACTCAGGTGCACCATCAGAGGCTTTGTTCATTTAACCATATTCTTATCTCTGCACAGAACTGCTGTGCATTGAGCTGATACCATTTTAAAGTATTTCCAGTCACATTAGAAAATATGCTATGTATTTGATCTGAAAAATAAAGCAATAAAAAACCAAAAAACAGCTCATCAAACAAAAACAAAGGCTACGGAGAGAAAAGAGAGAGAAAGAGAGACCCTTCCAAACTAAACAGAAGAGTACCATTAGCACAGCACCTGGAACTTGCTGACCACCCTAGATAGGCCTTTGCTAATAAAAGCTTGCTCACTTGCCTGACATGCATATATTCTTCAAAATTGTCTGGACCATGATGCTAAGAGATTTCTATCTATTAATTGAGGAACACAGAATAAAGCACAGAGTGGAGAACTGAGTATCATAATTTAAGGTACAGAAACTCTTCGTATTAATGACATCAAAGAGGGTCCTCTAATCCATTAGCTTGGAATATACTTTTCAAGAAAGAATTAAACTTTCATATGATCCCCAGAAGTATGGAATCTGAAATGTTTAACTGGGACGTGATTCCAAATGACTATAGATGTGACTCTAATTCTGAGAGAAATCAGTGTCTGTAACTGCTCCACCAGTTACTATCTTTACAATTTTGGAAAATAACATTATTTCTGTGGGTTTTAACTTATATAAGAGTTTAAAAGGGGTAAAAATGGTGTTTCAAACTTATTGAACACATGAAATGAACTTCTTTTGAGTATATATTAAGAAATAAAGCATGAACCCACAAAGAAAAAAAATGGAAGTACAGGAGGAAAGATGTCATCAAGCGCATGGAGAAAGGGAAGCAGATAAATGGGAGTTCTCTGGTTTGCAGAGTAGAGTAAGCAGAAATCTAAGTGGATGTGATGAGGCACCAACAGGATGCAGGTTCATTCTCATCACCTTGGAAGTGGAGTTATCTCTTCCTGTACGATGGAGGTGAATGGTGGAGCTTAAAACAGAACTGGCTATCACAAGAAGCAATTGAATCTTTGCAATTAAAGTACATACACTACAGTTAGCTATTCCTCTTTCACCTTGGAAAAGATGGGTGGCATATCTTTTGGAGAAATTTAACCAGAGGAGCTACAAGCTTAAAACTCCAGAACACTAACAGGCAGTGAAAAAGTGCTACAGACCAAGGATTAAGTAAAATCTAAAGTAGGTGTTAAACTTTTACCCCATCCTTTACTCTCCACCTTGCTCCCAGTTTGGGCTAAGGTGAGAAACATGCTCACGTCCAAGCTCAAAGAATGGACTGAGAGACAAAAGGTACAGGGAAAATGAGACTTTTAAAGATGGTCTTGCAAGATTGGGTATCTGGGTGAGCAGGCACACCCAGACAGTTACAATCAGCATTTTACTCCCTAGTGTATAAGGTCCTTCTCCCTTCCTCATTAGCTGAGAACTATGGGGTGTATAGTCACCTAGGTTTTACTATCTCCTACTGGGAGATAGTAGGGCAACCTTTAGTTGCCCCAGCCTCCTTTTGTTCTCTTCTGGTGGGAAGGCCTTTTGGGGGTGGCGGGGTGAATGCATTTTGGCGGGAATGAAGTTTATCTCTCTGTTGGTCAAATTGGCCCCTTCCCCTTCACCTCTTGTTTGTCAAGGGACTGTGAATTGCCTGTAACTTTTCACTCTCCTTTTTTTTTTTTTTTCAACCCAAGTGATTTTACATTTAAGGCCAAGTTCTAAATTTGAAAAATAGACCCCAAACTTTCTATTTTTCACAGCTACCAAGCTTATGAACTCCAGGTTTTCTTGAATGGACAAGGAGAAAGAATCAGTTAAGATGGCCATTGAAGTAGTCCCCCAAACAGCCTAAATCACCATACAGAGAAGCAATTGTTAAACTTTCAGTATCTCATTCTTAAATGAATGAGAACATCAATGAATGAAACATCAAGGAACTTAACATATGAAGAAAATATGCCAACATAAAAGAAACTAAACAAAATGATAAAAAATTGAACTGAGGTAAAATAAGGAAAAAAACCCATTAAAGTTATTGAAGATATGATTTCTAACAATCAGGAAAAGGATGTTGTAAAAAAAGTTGTGAAAATAGGAAAGAGCTCTTAGAAAGCTTTAAAAAATATGATAGTAGAAACTTCAAAGGAGATTTTGAATTCAAAGAATGCAAGAGTTGATCAAATCTCTGAAAATAAGGCTAACGTGCAAAGAGATGAAAAGCAAGAAGGAAAAAATCAGAGGGACAAACAAGGAGAAATTTCAAAAGTAAATCATAAGTAAAATGATAGTGTTGGTTGGAAGTGATTATCAAAGAAATACAGGCTATGACTTCAGATTGAAAGGGCTGATGGCAAGCCTAGCACAATGACTAAGACAGGATTTCCATCATCCTGCAATTTCTGAATAAAGTTGAGAAGGAGAGAAAATCAATCTAACACAAAGGATTGTGTATCAGATTGACACGACTTTTCAACTGTGCATTGGAAACTAGAATATAAAGGAACAAAGACTTCAAAATGCTGAGGTGAAATCCTTTCTGACTTGGAAATTTGTATCCAAGCTAATGTAAATGTAGAATAAATTTATTCTGGTATAGGTAAGATCTCAAAAACTTTTGCCTTTCACATATCCTTTCTCATCAAGCTAACGAGCTACTTGATGGATAAGCGAGCAGAAAGGAAGACATTATTTGTAAAACACAGGATTCAACTCAGGAGAAAAAGAAGGGGCTAATAGCTAAAGAAAAAAATTCCTAAAGACTACTACTTATCAGGAAGAGAGGTAACTGGCTTGGTGGTACACTTCGAATCGGGAGGATAGAGGCTCCAGGAAAAGTCTCTGGAAAGAAAATAATGGGTCTGTTGGATTTCTTGATGAATTTGACCACTCTGAGTGGTGACTTCTACAATTCTGTATACAGTTTGAAGAAGAATTGCTGATAGGAACACAGAATAAAATTTAAAAAAAAGGAAGGAAGGGAGAGAATGGGGGAAAAGAAAATAAAAGGAAGTAGATACAATTGAAGTGGGGGGGCAAAAAGACAGTCAATGTAAATAATAAATGATTGGGTCAGATTGGGAAGATGGGGCTGATTTGAGAGGAAGGAAATCAAATGCTAAAACCTCCAGATCTCTTACCCCTTCTCCTGCCCCTGTTGCCAAGGTTACCTGCCTACAGGAAAATGTTCCTCCTAAGAAGTTGTTAATGAAGTATCTCCTGAGGGGCTCCTTTCCTGCCCACTTGGGTAGACACAGAAAGGCACCCCGGGAAGGCTTCCCTCCCCTCAGTTTGGCCCACCTTTGGTTATGAGTCACATAAGCAGGATGTGGGGAGGAGAAATATGAGAACAAAGGAAAATCTAAAACGTATAAAAGGTACAGAACCGCCCCCCACTTCCTTGGACCCCCATCTCAGGGGCCCGTTCTCTGCAGAGAAGTCTATCTCTGTTCTACCCTTTAAATAAAACTTGATTTCTGAGCTTGCCCTGGTGTTTCTTGGGTGCTTAGTCTTCAACACCTGGGGAGATGGGACTCAGCCCCGATTCTCATCACAGGCATCACAGTTGCTAACTTCCAGAAAAACAAACAAACAAAAAAGGTGATAGAGTCATTGTACATTATGTAGCTTAGCTATGAAAACACATGCTCTTAATCATGCAGCTACTTAATGCTGAGAAGAGGGAGAAAAGTAAGTGGTGCTGTGGGGTTGGAGGAAGGGCCGTGGCAGATTGTGCTTGCAAACATGACCCTTCCAGTGCTTCCCACACATATGCTCTTGCACTTTGTGATCTTGCCAATCTCCCATCAAGAGAGGGAGTCCATTCCCCTTCTGTTGAATCTGGACTAAACTTATTATCTATCTGCTGCTGACAGAATGCAGTGGCAGAGATGCTGAGTGACTTCCAAGGCCAGGGAAGAAGAAGCCCTGCCATTTCTGACTGGTTCTCTTGCAATTCTTGTCTGTTTAAGAGTCTCATCTGTCATGGAATGCTGCCTACTCTGAGACCTTAATGCTGGAGAGATGATGTAGAAAGAAAGAGACCACAGAGAGGCCCAGATGCCTCAACATTCTAACCTGAGGCCTTCTGAGTCACAGCAGCCCTGGCATTGGATTTGTGAGTGCAGAAGTCCACGAAGCCTCCAAACAGCCTTCACATGACCACATCCACATGAGGACCCTGTTAAGATGAGCCCAGTGGAACCTAGTGAAATCACAGAACTGTGAGAAGTAGTTATAACTGATGACTGTTTTAAGCTTTAATAGGAGTCGATTTTCATAAAGGAATAGGTAAGTCAAACAAGTGCTAAATCCTTGTTTTTTATAGTTGTAAATCAAAAAGCAGCTTATACGGTAAACAAGAAATAGATATATAAGCTTATTACTTTAGAAACTTGATAGTAAGCATAAGATATATAAGAAAAATAATTCAAAGACACAAAACTAGTTGCTTCTAGAGGAAAAGATTTATAGAGAAAGGACAGGTAAGAACGAGCTCACTGTTCTTCACTGTAAGTCTTTAGTGCTATTTATCCTCTAAAGCTTAATATTCATATTTACTTACTAAAAATTAAAATTAAACAGAAAACATCAAAGATGGGTTATCTACTCTGCTTGAAAATCACACATGTTCAGAGTGTATGAGCACGAAAGCACTATGAAAACTCTAAAATACTATGAATATACCATATTTTACCTATTCTTTATTTTTCAATTTCTCATTCTGCTTTCAGGGTCATTATTCAATAAAAGTTTGGGAAGAATTCAATGTAACTTGTGATGAAAATGTGGTTTATAATACCAGTTTCATACTAATGGACAACCTCTTCATTGATTTGACCCTCAGTTTTCATACTTATCAATAAAGAAGTAAATAGAGATAGACATAATATTGATGGCACTTCTAAAATGTTGCAATATTTTGCAACTCTTGAACTCTACCCTAAAGCTCATAATCATTCATTTCCATGCTAGATTTAAAATGGTCTCTGACAGGATTTCTCAAAATTTTAGTAAGAGGAGCCATTGTACTTTTTAACTACCTAAAGTTCCCGAATTTGTTTTCTTTATATCTGTTATAACCTTTGATAATTACCTTGAGAATAACAAATGAAAAGCTTAAAGTATTTAACTTATTTAAAAATAACACCAGGGGTTGGGAATTTAGCTCAGTGGCAGAGTGCTTCTCTAGCATGCTCAAGGGCTTGAGTTCAGTCCCCAGTCCTGAAAAAAGAAAAAAGAAAAAAGCACCAAACTAAACACATGTTGACTTTTTTTTTTTTTTTTTGAGTACCAGGAATTGAACCCAGGGGCACTTGACCACTAAGCCACGTTCCCAGCCCTATTTTGTATTTTATTTAGAGACAGGGTCTCGCTGAGTTGCTTAGTGCAACTTGCTTTTACTTGAAGCTGGCCTTGAACTTGCAATCCTCCTGCCTCAGCCTCCCGAGCTGCTGGGGTTATAGGTGTGTGCCAACACACCTGGCCATTTTGACATATTTTATGAAGAACAATTGTTTTCCTAGATAATATGATTTAGTGAGAAGAATGGCAACATTCTATCTTTTTGTAAGTTAACATGGGACTTTATGGACAAGGGCTATTTTATTTGTGCTTCTGGATTCAATCCATTGTAGCATCTCACATTAGGTAACCTCTCAAAACTCCATTATATGCTTGTGAGAGAATGAGAATGAAAAAGGTAAACAGTGTCTTGATATTGTTATAAAATATTTAACTTCACAGATCCCAGGGAAGAGCTTTCAGAATCCCTACATGTAAGATTGTTTTAGTCAATCAAGGTGAGGCAGGACATCATGGTAGAAGAGTGTGGCAGAGAGAAGCAGCTCACATGATGATCAGCAGCAGAGAGAGACAGAGCTCCACTCACCATATGCAAAATATATATCCCAATGTCACACTCCCAATGCCCACCTCCTCCAGCCACATCCTAAAACACCTTCAGTTACCCCTTGGTTAATCCCCATCAGATGATTAGTTCAGTGATTGGGTTAAGGCTTTCATAACCCAGTCATTTCTCCTCTAAACCTTCTTGAATTGTGTCACACATGAGCTTTTGGGGGACCCCTCACATCCAAACTATAACAAAGATTTAGAACTCCTGGCCTTAGACATTGAAATGCACTGACTTTAGGAACTTTAAAGAATGAACCTCTATAAAATCAATTGTATTTAGAAAGTTAGTAGATAATAGATGAGAGAGGAGGCATTTTCCTTTGTTTAAAAATGATGAGAAAGAGCAGACTGTGCCACTGAACTCAGAGAGGTGATGCAAGGTGGAGGATAAGAACCCTGCCTCTAAAATCAGACTGCCAGGGTTCACATCCTGCATCACTGTTCATCAGCTATGGTAACTCCAGCAAGTTCATCTCTCTGTACCTTCAGGACTGTCATCAGGGTTAAATGATTCATTATCTCTAACATTTAGAATATTGACTAGTACACAATCAATGCTAACATGCATTTGTGAAGTAATATGAACTTCTTTCAGGAATAAAGTCAAATTGGGCTCCTCGTCTAAATGCTGACCATAGACAGAGGTCTGTGTTCTCTCCAGGACTTACCACTCATGGGTCACATGACCCTGGACAAACTAGTCACTTGACTCCAGTTTTTCTGAGCAGTCATTCTTTGCAAGACAGTTGTGGGTCTCAACTTAGATGCTATTTGTGAAAACACTCTGGAAAAAGTTAAGTGCTATTCTGCTCAGCACATGAAAAGTATTATTCTTGATCATATCCCCACTTGTGCTATGATCTGTCTCTTGTAACTGTATTATGATTTTCAAGATTTTTAAGTATCACAGTTCTTCTGTATTTCCTTTGGCTTTAGATATCAGGAATATGAGAATAGTCTCTGCCTCTTGGCATTTTGATTTCTGGTTTCTAAGTAGTATTTCTTTTTCAAAGTGACCTTATTAATCAGATTTTGGATACATGATTTGATTTTCACATCATGTAACATTTACTGAGTTTATAAGCCCCTGGGGCTCCTCAGAACAGAAGGCAGAGTTGGGAGAGCAAAAACAAAAAGCTTAGAAATACTATTATTATTGCAATTATTTATTAAAGCAGAAGGGGGTTTTGTTTTTCTATTGATGCATTATAATTATATATAATAGTGGTATTTGTTATGCCATATTCTTACATGTACACAACGTAATTTGATTGATCGGTCTCATTCCTCAGTACGTAAGGTGGTTTCAGATTCAAAGCCTTGCTGGGAGGAGTAAAGAGAGAAAAGAAGCCTATCAGTCAGTGAGCACGTTGGCCAGGCATGTTTCAGCCATGTTGGAAGGATAAGGGGCCTGAGGAAGATTGGTCCCAATCCTTCAGCTTAGAGCTGAGGGAGCTGAAGTAGACATGGCAACTGAGTCTTCTGTCAATAGAGCCAACATCGGGTGCCCTAGCAGGACTGGCACTGATTCAGTCTGCTCAAACTGCAACCAGAAGTTTGCATTTTTAGTGACCTAATTCAGTCCCAAACTTTAAAACCAACGGAGTCTACCTCTTTCTCTACACCTCTCCCCATCACTGAGTCATGGGTATCTCCAGAATCCGCTATGTTTTTTCGTCTCTTTTCCTGAGCACACACCAGGTAGGGTCTCTGCCTGACACACCTGCTTTTCAGCCTGGCAAACCCTTGTTCTTCCTTCAAGACCCAGGTCAGCCACTGACTAGCTCCTATGGGATTCCTTAAGAAGATTTGGAAGTCTTTTTTTTTGGTCTATTTATAGCATCTCAACTTACAGCTCTTAGGACGTTCATTCGTAAATGTCAGGTAGACATGTCTCACGTTGCACTGGATATTAAGATTTTTGTAGGCAAGGACTCTTACGGAAATGCATACCTCTCTGACCTCAGACCTTCCATAGTTCATCCATATTGGAATATCAATAAATGTGTGTGGAATGACTTCGTACCAAATGCCAGGATTGCTACACATCTGTGGTTCTGCTAATGGGCACCATTTCTGACCTACTGTTGGAAAGTTCTTTGGATCTTGGTAATCAGGCTGTAACGTGGCTGAAAGCCAGAATGGAAACAGGAGAATGGTGGCCCTGTGCGTGCTGGGTCAGCGAGGGTCAAGTTCAGCTTCTTCCAAACTGTTGCTTATGGTGAAGGCAGGAGAAGCTGGGAGGAGTAGTTAGAGAACATCGCCGTTCAAAGGCCCCGTCACCCAGCGCTGTTTCGCTGTTACAACATGCTGCTTTCAGTCACAGTCCAAGAGGTTGAGTGACGCTGTGAATGGCATTTGGGCTTTTGTATCCCAGAGAGCTGTTTTCTACCACTCAGTGGAAGCCTGATTTTTGGATAAGTTATATAACCATGTTCAATCTGTTTTCTATTTTTATATCAGGTCTAAACATTCTTAAATCAGAATATTTTTATAGTCTTTAAAAATTAACGATGATAGATTTTTGTTGTGCTCCATGTTCAAATTTCAGTCAGTCACTGGCCCTGGGACAGTCTTAGTTTTCCTCTCTTTAAATGAGGACGAAAATAGTCCCCAGATGGTTATGAGCATGACGAGAATGAAAACACATAAAATATTTTTTATAATGCCTGACGTGAGAGCTTAATAAATGGAAGCCAACATACTTATTGGAGATTGTGTGAAGCACCCTGCACATAGCAGAGATTCAACTCGTGTTAGCTCACTTCCCCTGCAACATGTTGAAGTGGTACCATCAAATGAACTGGGTCCACCAGAGTGGTCAATTATTATTTTTAAAGTTTGGATAATGCATTGTATGGAAATGTAACTTCCCTTCCTCTTGCATCTCTTCCATCCGCTCCTCCCTCCCTCTCTTTCCCTTCCTTCCTTCCCTGCTAATTGGGGGCATTTTAAACTGCACAGGTTTTTGCCTTTTGGGAACACACTTTGGGCTTCACACCATCCAGAATCATGCTCCTTTGGGGGTAGATTTCCTGTGCAACCAGAGGGTAAAGAAGCCATAGCTAAGGGCCATTTCTTTCATGTTAAATGATCGTGCATTTTCCTCCCAAAAAACAAATTAAAGTTCCGTGCTTGAGAGGGTCATGTCAGAAACTCTTGTTTCTGCTATCTTGTGACTCCGATGATAAATCACAAACACACCTCCACACTGGTGTCTGGAAGAAAAACACATTGGCGCTGACAAAACACAGTTTAACTAAAAATAGAATCACGAGCATTTAATCTATATTGAAAAAGTGCGTGGCAGGAATGGTCAGGCCCTGGAGGAGGGAGAGAAGACAGAAGCCAATATTTCCAGCTCAGCTGGAGCTTCTGCGCCTTTTCCAACAAGCACTGAAATGCTGCTGACTGAGCCAGGGCTGGGGGGTGCCCCTGTGGCTCTGGGGCTCAGGTGGATTCTCAGCCTTATCTAAATCCAAATGAACTCTTTTCCCCTGGAGCCTGTGGGAAGCCAGAAGAAGACCTCTCTCCAACAGTGCAGAGGGCTGCAGGGCTCAGGGGATTAGCAAGTGGAGTGCAGCAGCTTCAGATGGGTGGTTCAGAACATGGCAGGGCAGCAGGAAAGGGCTCAGGGAGGGCTGGCAGCTTTCAGGGGCCCAGGAGAATTGAGCGTGGGTGAACTGCTGAGCTCCTTGGGACATATTTCTTATAGCAGCCCCCAAAGTCTACTTTTGCTTCTTGACTATACTATAGTTTCATGTTTACTCCAAATTCCTAAAAATTGAGAGTTGCCCCAGTCAAAACTATTATGGCTACATTAAAGATCCACTGAAATTTTGAAGCCAGTTCAATTTGTCAGAAACCGGTCCATAATATATGTCAGGATCATCTCTGATACTGAAAAATAAGATTAAAATAAGCAAGGGCACAGAACTCTGCTCAGATAGAAACCAGTTGTGTGGTTTTACTTATTCATCAGACCTTGACAGCCACCCAAGCTATTGCTGTCCTTATCCGCTGGTTGTATTTGTCACAGTTAGAAGACCTTTGCCTTTGGGCAGAGTTTTAGGTTTTTGTGCAGGTAAGTATAGGCTTCAGCTAAGAGGCTGTGCTGCCAACACTTTGGGAATTAAATATCCACACCTAGAACAAATTGAGAATAAAGGACAATACTGTCTTCTCCAATGAGCAAGAGTTCTTCCTTTTAATTGCAGAATGACTTTCAAATCATTTCCTTTACTGTCTGTTCAGAAAAATTCTCCCCACCAAAGATATTTTTAAAATCATGGACTAAGACATAAAATTCTCCCTAGCAATTTTAGTTTCATCTGGGTTCTAGAATCAGTTTTGTTTGTTTGCTTCCTGTGCAATTCTGTGCAGTCTCTTCTCTGCTCATCATTTAGTTTCTTCAATGTGAAAATTGAATTGGATCAGGGTTGAACTGGATAATTTGTCAATTTTCTTTCATCTCATAAATTAAAAATGTTTTGCAAACAAGTTCAGGTCACACTGAAGAGAATTTATCCCTAAATAATTCAGAATCTTGGAATACTATGTCCTCCAAAACTATTTTTGCTACAATAGGAGAGGAAAGGGTGTTTTGTTGAATGTTTATGAATTACAGTCTAATCTCAATAGAAAATAGTGGAAACACTCAAATCAACACATTTTAGAAAACTCAGATGAAATCATTGTCTACATAGGTATGGGTGGTGTTGGATATGGAAAATGACAAACCCCAAAATAGTGTGACCCAGGGAGAGGGAATGATGGAGAAGCAATACATTGATCCTTTCCCAGTGACAAGACGGGCCTCAGGGAGGAGACATCCATCAAGTGTGAAATGACAATCTCTGGGAAGAGGCCAAGGCATTGATCCTTCCTTAAACACATCCTTTCCCAGATAGTGACCATGGACCCCTCCATCTGGCCCAGTAAAATAAGTCCCAGACACTGACCACTGACCCCAGAACCCCCCATTTTGCCCAGCAAAACAGACCCAAATTCCTGAGTGCCCAAACTCTCAGTGTGACCTATATAAACCCATACTCCTCCTTTGGTGACTGGCTCATTTTCCACCAGGAAGTGAGTCATTGGAGGCATCACCCCATTCCTGAATAAAAGCTGTGCTGAGCTGATCTGTGAAGTTGGGGTCTGGCCCAGTCCTTTTGTGCTAACAGGTGGGATCAAAGGACCAGGGTAAAGTGAACACCCCAAATAAGCAACATTAGGAATTGTTACTTCCTCTGACCTGAAGAGTAAGAGGACAGGGTAGTCACAGAATTCAGAGAGAGGCCAGCAGCATTCAGACAGGAAAGGGTCACTGGGCAGGTACCATGTCCTTAAGCAGAAGGGGCACCCTCATTGCTAATTCACAGGCCTGGAGGAAGCTAGCCAGAGGAATACCTTTTTCCTCTCCTTCTTTCTCTCATCTGCTGTCTATGTCTCCTACTGGTAAATGGAATATAAAAGCAGAGAATAGGGAGACTTGAACATGGTCTTTGTTAGCCCAGGTTCTACAGAGACAGAACCATTCCAATGTGGTGTGTGGGGTGGGCTGGGGGAATTGTAAGGAATTGGCTCCTATGATTGTAAGGGCTGATGAATTTGAACTCTACAGCTTAGCAAGCTGGAGATTCAGGGGAGTTGAAGTTACAATCCTGAGTTTGAAGGCAATCATTAGACAGACTTCCTTTCAGGGAATCTCAGTCTGTGCTCACAGGCTTTGACCTGATTGGACGAAGCCCACCCACTGTTTGGTATTATGGAAGTAATCTGTTTCATTTAAAATCTACTAATTGACATGTTATTCACATCTAAAAAAATATTACCTTCATTGATTACAAGATCTAGGCTGGTATTTGGCGTAACAATTGGCCATGGTACCTTACGCAAGTTGATACATAAAATTGATCATCACAGAATCTATGTAAGTCAGTCTTCAGAGATACAGAGGGTTGGGAAAGGTGGGGAGAAGATCTGAGGGAGGGAATTCAAACAGAATAACCAGCCACTCATGGATAGCAATTCCACCAGACTTCCCAGGCTTCCCTTAGGTGCTTCCTGAGAGTAGGAAATATGAGAGTTTTATCCAAGTGCCAGATCCAATACCTGACATCTACTTTAGTAGATTCCTCAAGAATGCTGGTTGAATTGACTTGACTATTAAACAGAAGCAAGTTCTGAGAAGCAAGTGTTTAGCAATGTGGCCCCAGGGAAGTAGCAATCTCTCAAGTGCAATTTTCAAGAAAAAGGTAAATGCCATCATAATTTTCTATCATCTTTTGAGCATAGGGCAATGTACCACATCAAATTAATCAGAATTGATCATATCTGCTAAGGTTTAAGACCAGATGACATTTCCAAACTTCACTTTATGCCTTATTAATAGAATAAATTTAGTCATTGAACTGGATGATCTCCTTTTCTGACAAAGACTTTAAATTGCTCCCTTGTAACCATGCAATTATTTAAAGAATTGACTATATTTCTAAGGCATGATGGAAGTCATTTATCAGGTAAATAATCTTGAAAACAATCTAGTCTTAATGGTCTGTACCTGCTAGGAATGTGACACCAGATTTACTCCTAACAAAGAAATGTACTGGGAATCGGAATGCATCTTCCGTGCTCATGACAGTGAAGATGGAATGCAAATGGATGAAGCTGAAGGGACCTCAGTAAAGTGCACCCTGGTTTATGTGACACACTATTTTTGAAGTCTCTAAAAAGGCTCTTCAAAAACTAGAAATATCAGCCTCTAAGAAATTGCTTTTCTAGGCAGTTCATTTTCATCATCCTACAACCAGGAGCTGGACAGCAGTAAAGGTAGAGAGAAAAGATGAAGGACGCAGGGATGCAAAATGGCACCTCCAAAGTCACCGTGCCACCAAGGAGCATGGCAGCTGTCCATCAAAATGCCAGTTTGGTTTTGTGTCTAAGTTAGTTCTTATAAGGATCTTTCTCTGGTTTCTATTGCTGTCAGAATGGACAGGCCTTTCAAGTTGAAAATCAGCAATTGGGCATCTGAAACAAAGTTTTAGACATCATGTAAAGAACTCAGGTAGACAGGTGAGCCATGGGCAGGTAGTACTACTTCGTGTGATGTGTTATAAAATGCCTTACAGGAACTGCCTGAGGCAAGAGCGTGAAGTGACTGAAAGTTGTCACTAGAACATATTCATTCTGTACCTGCTTCTGCTCCTTTTCCAAAGTTCTTGTCAACCTCCCAGCTTGCCCAATACAGACAGACAGACTGACAGACAGATACACACACACACACACACACACATACACACACCATTGAAGCTGTCTTGGGTCTTATTCTCACAGCCTGGCTTATCAATTTCTTAGCAGGTTGGGGCCATTGAATTTATCTTTGGGTCCCCAGGGCTTAGCCCAGCACCTGGAATAGTGAAGGTGCTTATAAATCTTTTATGAATGAATGAAACTTCAATAGAATGTTTGATAAAAGCAGCTCACTTATTTCTGGGATGGGGTGTTTACAATTTAATAAGAGATTCTTAAATCTAGACTTTCCAGTGACAAGATTTTTAGTCACGTCACAGGCAGGGCCACAAGTTGAGCAGCTGGCTTTGCCTAGAAATGACGGAGTCATGTTCTACCCTGACTGTTGTTAGTAGCCAGGAAGCAGGGCCCGGCATTTCCAGAGTGCTGGTTCTATCTCAGGAGCTCTAAGCCACAGAAGGCAGCTGTGGCAGGCACCACCTCTCCTCTGCCCAGAATAAACCAGCACTCTGAGAGAAACAGACGCTAAACTGGCTCAGTGGGAGTCTGGCCCTTTGCTGATGTCATTGTGTTTAGTCACCTTTCTTCTCCAGAGTAACAGTTCCATCAAACTGATTCTGACTCTATGATGTTGGCATATGCCTTTAATTTCCATCAGAACCTAACAGAATATTTTGCAGATAAAAGTTGTTAATTTTTTTTTTCCTGAATGATTTCAGCTTGTTGGTTAGAACTTCAAATCTTTGAACCTCTGATTTCCCTAAGGAAGTCACTTCTGTATTTTCCAATGCCTTTCTTTCCTGTTTAAGATATTACATATGTAAATTCTTGCTTAACATATTCTCCAGTGACTTCTCATTGTAAAGGGCAGTTCTTTCCCAACCTCTGTGCTAATAAGGACTGGTATTCTGCAATGAATCCTGACTCTCATGCCAGGCCAAGGATGTTCAGATAGGGCTGTAGGTCACCCATATTCCTGGTCCCATGGCCTCTGAGCAGGAGCAGCCACTGTGTTTAACTTAACTCGTTGCTTAAATGTATTATTTCTTTACATGTTAGGATGTGAAGGAGAAAGCCAGTTGGAAAGTATTGCTCTTTTGCAGGGGTCAGCATTTTTTTTTTTTTTTCTGTAAAGGACCAGATGGTAAATATTTAGGCTTCACAGGCCATGTGGTCTTCATCTCAACCATCCTCTGCCATGGTAGCCCCAAAGCAATGATAAACAAAACGGAGTAAATGGGCATGACTGTGTGCCAACACAACAATTGATAAAGATAGGTGGCAGAATAGGAATTTGGCCCTGGAGCTTTCTTTTGCTCACTTCTACTCCACAAGATAAACTTGACCATCTTGTGCAGATGATCTCCCATGGTCTTGTCCCATCCACCTCTTGAGCTCATCTCTTCTGATGGCTCAGAGGCCCCACACCCCAGGAAACCTTGTCTCCAAGAGGAGCTAGCTGCCCTGCATCTGTGTTCAGGTTTTCTCACCTTGATGTAAGAGCAGGTTGGAAAGTCTGTCTTCTACATCAGATGGCACTGTCCTGATGGTAGGGTCTGTGTCACAGTTACTCCTATCCCATTAGACATAGCACATGTTTTAGTTGGCTTTTTTGTCGCTGTGACCAAAAGTCCTGAGGGACAAGGTGGAGCAGGAAAAGTTCATGTTGGCTCATGGTTTCAGAGGTTCAGTCCATGGTTGGCTGATTCCAAGCTCCAGCCTCAAGGTGAGTCAGCAGGTATGGCAGAATGACATGGCAGAGGAAAGCAGCTCAGGACATGGCGACCACAAAGCAGAGAGAGTTCTGCTCACCAGAGACCAGATGTAAACCTCAAAGGCACACCCCCAGTGACCTGCTTCCTCCAGTCACACCCTATCTTCTTACAGTTGTCACACAGTTAATCCATGTAGTGGATTAATCCACTGATTTGGTTAAGGCTAGAAATAAGTGTTCCGCTTCTGAACATTCTTGAATTGTCTCACACATGGGCTTTATGTGGACACCACGTATTCAACCCCAAACGGCATATCATCTGTCGCACTGTTTCTCAGTATTTATTGCATGAGGAAGAAGGAATAGAGGGAGAGAACTCTCATCTGGTTGTACATTGTAAGTTAAGTCTCAATGACTCCAAAGAGTTTAGTGTCAGGCGAAGGGGATGGTGATGAAAGGTGAGTAAGGGTGATAAAGAGAATGAGTGGATTCTAGAGAAAGTGGTGTTATAAGCAGTAGAGATTTGCTCAAATTCAACACTGTTCATTGCAAGCTACTGAGTCTGCATTATGTCAGAATTACTTGCTGTGATCCCAGATAAACCAGCACCATAAAATATATGCCTAAAGCGGTGAAATAAAAGGGTACTGTGGCAAAAAGCAATTCAGCAATGCATTTGTAGTACCTCTGGGGCTCTAGGATTTATGACAAGCAAATGAACCAGAAGTAAATGAATCAAAAGCTATAATAAGGAACAACTGCAAACTACAATTTAGTTCATAACATACCTCAATTATGAAGTACATCCAGAAGCCTCATGGATTAATTTTCCCTTTCTTTCTTTTCCTCACTCTTTCTCTTATAAATTTTTCCAAGTTTTCCTTGTGGCATGAATTATCATATAATGGTATTTTCTGTGCAGTTTCATTTCTTTACAGCCCAGAGCTGTAAAAAGTAAAAACTTCAATTTCATGAGCTAAGTGACCATTCCAAGTCATATTTCTTTAACTGCTAGAGCTTAACCCCCACTATTGTTAATGATGGGTAATAAATAATGATGTTTAGGAAATAAAATGTAGAAACTGTCAAAAATTAGAATAATTTCTATATTCCCTCTAATAATATTCTTATAGAGTATTTATAGATTCATAATTTGTAACTTATACATTTTCCACACACATCATTGTGATGGGTCCTTAAGATATGATGATTGTAGGAACTTAGTCTATGGATACCAAAACTTTTAATCCTTCAGTATTGGCTTCTCAGGGCAGAAGATTGCATCTTCCACAGCAAAGAACACTATCACATGCCTGCAAAAAATAATGTTTTGCTACTATTTTTAAAAATTTATATTATTAAATGTTCTATGCACAGTACCATGATTTTATACCAAAGAAGATGTAAGAGTTACCTGATAGCAAGTTGCCTTTGGTATTCATTTTCAAGGCTGGTATTATTGAACTTTCCAAGTTATTCTAAGATGATCATACCCTTAATATCTAGAAAATAAAATGCACTAGGTGCAAGAGAACAATTATTACAATAAGAGGGAGGCTAAAGGATTTAATAAAACATGTACACCTGTTCTTGTGCAGGAGTTATGTGCTGAGATTGGTTATTTAATTGAGACCCATAGGCATGAGGCCATTTCCCTCTGTGTAGCGTTTGTGGCCTCTCTTAAGAGAATTCCTGCCATTAATCATAAAGATGTTAAGAGGCTCTCATATAAAGAATAAGACCACAAGGGCAAGTCTTAGGCAAGGGGAGAGAACACCATCTTTGTATCTCTGAGTTTTGATTCTTTGTCCTACACAGAAGAATATGAGTGCCCAGTTCTATGTTCCCAGGAAACCTGGGGGAGATGATAGTACCCGCTGTCTAGAAGTAGACCCAGAAATAGCATGAGTTAGATTTCATGAGGACATGCAATCAAGGGACACTGCCAGGTAGCACTACCTGCAGCCCTGTGACTCTAGGACTGCTTAGCTTTTCCTTGTTATAGCTGTGACTTTGGATGAGTCTTGCCCAGATGTCAGTCTTGTATCAGCAATACCATTAGGCACAAAAGGTCGGGTCTGGAGTGATGCTTCTGCAAGCTGTTTGAAGGAATGGTGAGGTTCCTTTTCTTAAAACTTTTTATTGTTCTATGGATTCCTTTGAATTATACATGACAAGAGAATTTATTGACATAATTATAAAAGCATGGAATATGATTTGCTCTAATTCAGTTCCCAATATTTCCCTTTCCCCTCCCTTCTTCTCACCATGTTTCTTCCCTCTACTGATCTCTCTGCTATTTACTTATAGTTTTTTTTTTTTTAAAATTGGTGTTTGTGGGTGTATTTGATGGTGAGATTCACTGTGGTGTATTCATATATGTATACAGAAAATTCAGTTTAGATTTATTCCACTTTCTCTATTCCCCTTTCCCTTTATTCCTCTTTGTCTACTCCACTGATCTTTCCTATATTCTTTTTTTTTATCCTGCACCCCCCGATCTTATTTTGGATTAACTTTTGCATGCCAGAGAAAGCATTCAACCTTTGGCTTTTGGAGACTGGCTTATTTCACTTGGCATGAAAGTTTCCAGTTCCATCAATTAAGTGGCAAATGTCATAAAGTCATTCTTCTTAATGGCTGAGTAATACTCCATTGTGTATATATAGCACATTTTCTTTATCCACTCATTTGTTGCAGGGCACCTGGATTGGCTCCATAGCTTAGCTATTGTGAATTGTGCTGTTATAACCATTGATGTGGCTGCATCAGTCTGGTATGCTGATTTTAATTCCTTTGTATATATATCAAGGAGTGGTAAAATTGGGTCAAATATTGGTTCCATTTCTAGTTTTTTGAGGAAACTTCATACTGCTTTCCAGAGTGGTTGCACCAAATTGCAGTCCCACTAATAATACATGAGTGTACCCTTCTCCCCATAACCTCATCAACATTTATTGCTAATAGTATTCTTGATAATTGCCATTCTGGCTGGAGTGAGATGAAAACTTAGTGTAGTTTTAATTTGTATTTCTCTAACTGCTAGAGATGTTGAGCATTTTTTCAAATATTTGTTGACTGTTTGCATTTCTTCTCTTGAGAAGTGTCTGTTTAGTTCCTTTGCCCATTTATTGAGACCAATGTGGATCCAGCATTGGGAAGTAATAAGAACCTTCAAATTATGGATGAAGTTTAAGACAGAGTTTGGCCTCTGAGTCCAGGGGCCACCATGCATGCAGCTTGTATCCTGATATCCATGCCATTCATGTAGATATTCTTCTCCATGTCCCAAATTTTGTTCATTATAAAAAGAGCCACAGCTCTTCAGGCCAGGTGGGAACTCCTAAAATTATATCATCTATATCACAGGATTGCAGATTGAAACAAATTCATACCTACAGAAGTTGTAAGAACATACTGGCCTACAACACACCTTCTAGTCATTTGTAGTTAGAATAGGAGTGATATGATAATCTTGAATATGGACTTTGACAACCTACAAGAGCAATAGTCTAAATTGTATTATCAGCATTGAATAAGATTGATCTTTTTTTCTCAGTTTGATTCTTTCTAATAGAGTTGGCCCTCCTTATCTGTAAATTCTGCATTCACAGATTCAACTAAACTTGAGAATGGAAAGCATTTATTAATTTTTTTCTGAGCTGAACCATTCCAGGGTTTGTTTTTATGTTATTATGCCATAAATAATATAGCATAAGTTACTTATCTAGTGTTTGCATTATAGTAATGAAAATGTGTAAGAAATCTAAAGATGATTTAAAGTATACAGGAGACGTGGATGAGTTATATGCAATATTATACCATTTCATACAAGGGACTTGAGCATCCACCAATTTTGGTATCTGTTGGAGATTCTGTAATCAGTCCCCCACTGGTGTATGTATCTATTTTGTTACTCAGAAATATTATTGCACATTTTTTAAAAGCCTCACCACTATGTTGGAGGAAGTAAATTTGATTTAGTACACAAAAACAAGAATTTCTCCCTTGCTGTTGTAAATCAGTTAATCTAGGAACATTTCCATCATTGTGAAAAGGAGAAACTATGTCTGGCTTTCACCCATGCTTAGGTATACCTTGCCATACCCACAACAAAACTTCTCAAGTATCTCAAAAGTTTGAAGACTAGATAAATTATTCACTACCAGGTACAGCACATATTAAGTTCAGCCTTGGCTAGGATGTTGTTTTCTTTCAGTTATGCCTTCGGGATATGTTGGAATTGAGCAGAAGCAACGTTTGGGGCATCTGGGTATAAATCCTCAAGCTCTCTGAGAAACAGTATTTCTCCAGCCAAGTGAACCACTCCTTTTATTCAACCAGCAACACAGGAGAAGCAAATGCTTTCAGCATCAGCATCTCAATTGGCCTAATATGTTTTAAGGTTCTGTAAACTGAAGTTGTCTAAATGGACTTACATTCAGAAAACAAAAATATAAACAAGATATGGAAGAAAATTTTCTTTACTGGTTTTCTTTTTAATGTCTGTTTGGGGAGAAAAAGATACAATTTCTGTATTTTGAAGAAAATATTCTATCTTCTCAAGTTCCCTCTGGAACACATCAAAAATATTTATCATTAATTATTAACATCAAAGACAGCATTCATTAAACATTTATGTTATGACAAGATTTGCTTAAGATGTTTTGAGTGTTTAAAAATGTTTTGAATCCTCATAACAAGAACTCTTTGAGCCCCATTTTACAGATGAGGAAATAGAGATTCAAGCGGGGTTAAATGGCATGTAAAGTCTTCACCATCATGTTCTTTTGACTGGGTGTATTAGTCAGGGTTCTCAAGAGGAACAGAATTAACAGGAAGTATGATTATAAAAAGGGGATTTATTAGATTGGTTTACCAACCAGAAGCTGGATAGTCCACAATGGCCATCTGCAGGCTGGAGAGCTGGAGGAACCAGCAGCTGCACAGTCCAAGACTCAGAAGCCCCAGAAAAAAAGGATCAACAGTGCTACCCTAATCAGAGACCAAGGCTTCTGGAAACTCCCTGGAGAATCACTGGCAGAATCTGCTTTGGAAGAAGTGAAGAGTCTGATGTCCTCAGACAATAGAAGCAGCTATCAAGAGCAGAATTTGCGTCTGCATCTGCTTCCTTGTTCTTCCAACTTTTATTCCATCCTATTGGGCATTGCTGCCCACTCTTAGGGAGGGGCTCCACTTCAATTCACTATCCCACATTCCAACCATCCCTAGACAGTCCCTCAGTGACACACCCAGAAGCCTCTTAATCATCTGCATTTCTTAATCCAATCAAGTTGACAATTCAGATTAGCCATTACACCAGGAGATTACATTATATCCTATTATCTGTTGTGTCAGGAAGGGTGTCAGAATATACTACCCCAAAATATGCCACTTTGGCATATTGATTACTTGGAGCTGGGAATAATGAGAAGAAGCAGATAAAAGAAAATCCCTCTGCCCTTCCCCTATTTGCCTAAAAGCAGTCTGTACCTTTGTAAAAGCAGGACATGCTCCCCTGCTATCCCAGGAAGGGCAGAAGTTAATAACTCTAGACCTTTAACAGCCTAGGGGAATTTGCATAGACTTTGATAGCTAACCTGTATTTTGAAGAAAATATTGTGTCTCCTCAAGTTCCCTCTGGAACACATAAAAAAATATGCAATTAGATAAAATTTGTCCAGGTGGATTCCACCATATTTGATTTCTTGGCATAGGATTTAGGATTATGAATTGTAAAGCCTACTAGTATGTCCTAATATTTTCATTTACAACTGATATACAAATAGAGTGTTGTGTTACTCTTGAAACATAAAGAATAATCTCCTGCTCTCCTTATCTTCCATTAGTTTCCCCCACGTTTACCTTCCCATAGGTTGCTATGCTAGAAGCACAGATCCTTTTCCTTTGTCCTGCCACTCCTCTAAAAGTTACTGTTCTTTTGCTGAGATGCTATATGAGCCCAATTTCTAACCTCCCCTCTGAGTTTCTTACCACTGAGGACTCCCATGTGTGAGTGCAATGCACATATTTAAAAACTTCTGTGTCTTTTTCTTGTTAAGTGTCTTTTGTCATTTATTTTACAAGGCTCCAGACAATCACCTAAGCCGAGTAGAGGAAATAAATATTTCCCTCCCTACAACACCGTGTGCTAAATTCTGTGTATGCAATATTGCTTATATCTGCCCTGGCAGCAAAGTGGGTATTATTATCTTCCATTTTTTTATAGATGAGGACTATGAGCTTAACTTGACCAAGGAGCTTTCTAGAATACACATACAGCTCAGAATTATAGCCAGTCTTGCATATCTCTGGATTCCACATCTAGTGATTCAACCCATTGCAGATAGAGAATAAGCACTTTAAAATTTTGTCTGTATTGAAGATGATAATTTTTACTTAAACAATATCAGTATAACATTTACATACTGATGACACTATATTTGTCTTTATAAGTCATAAAGATAATTTAAAGAATATAGTATTGTGTGGGTCGTATGTGAGGGACATGAACATCCACAGAATTTTGGTATCCTCAAGGGAGGAGAAACCTGGCATCCCTCCGGGACATCAAGGGACAACTGTAATAGATCTGCTGCATTCACTGAGTATGTGTACCATTTTTCTGATAAAAGCCTCATTCCTTCCAAGACCACACACTTCTACTCGATTTAATGCTACTAAGACATTTAAAGTTTTCACTGTGCATTCTAAGACCTATTTTAGAGTGAGAAATAATTTAAGAGCTAATTCTAGAGCTTCCAAAGAAACTTTCCAAGGGACTTTGCACTTCACAGAGGAAATGACTAATTAAATCTAGGGCTAGGCTCCCAGGGTGCTTGTAACTATGAATTGCAACTCAGAAGCAAGCTCTGAGCTGAGGGTCAGCCTGGACTGGTTTCATGAAAAGACCCCTGAGAATGTAAAAGTGTGTTGAAGTGTTAGTGAAGTATCTGGATTTGGGGGTCTATGGAGACTTTGGACCAGTTTTAGAAAATCACCTGAAAGTAGGCCAGGAAGTCACAAATGCAATTAGATAAAACTTGTCCAGGTGGATTCCACCATATTTGATTTCTTGGCATAGGATTTAGGATTGTGAATTGTAAAGCCTACTAGTATATCCTAATATTTTCGTTTATAACTGATGTACAAATAGAGTGTTGTGTTACTCTTGAAACACAAAGAATAATCTCCTGCTCTCTAGAACAGCTAGGAAAGAACTTTTAAAGTACCTTGGGGAGCACAGTACTGCACCAGGGAAAATCAAAGGTTGTTTTATAAAAAGGACAGTTATTCCATTCAGGGATTCACATCATTTATCCATCGATATTTACAGTGTTCATCTGTAAACTGCTTTAAGGCACAAATAGGAGAGAAGAAGACAATTAGTAAAAATATCTACTAGACATGCAATGAACAGCAGGGGAAAACCACAATTAGGTAACTGGCCTTAAAAGAAAAAATAGCTGAACCATCCTATCCCAGCAGGGTGCTTCAGTTTATGATGACATTGTCCTTTGAATGGAAGAAAGGAGCTGGGTGGGATGAGACCTGGCAGAATCTAATAAAGCTCAACAGCAAAGCTTCCTGTTTTCAGCAGTGTCTCCTCTCTGCTCTGCAGAGGGGCTCAAGTCCCCCACCAGGCAGGAGGCACCAGCCCTGGGCAAGTTGTATGGAGTTGAAGCTAACACTGGGTGCCCCCACCTTGTTCTGGTTTTCGTGCTCCCTCCCACTTTCTTCAGGTGGCCCCTTCCGTGGTGGAGTGAGCTGCCTAATAAGATCTGTCACCTTGAGCCTAGAGGAATTGGAGTGTAATTCACAGTTGGGGTCTTTTTAATGGCAGGATTGAGAGAAGAGATGAGTATAAGGAGAGTGTAGAGAATCTCAAAAAGGGATGGTCCACTCTGGTGTTTTTGGATTATTGATTGGTGTGAAGCTTGTACTTTACTGTGTGTGTGTGTGTGGGGAGGGGGGGGCGGGTACTGAAAGGATGATGAGAATTCTGTATGGAGCTTGAAGGTCCCCATATTTAACCTCTGCAGTGCACTGGTCGTGTGGTTAATAATCTGGGTTAGTGAGCCAACATGTGATAGTTCAAACTTCAGCTGTGCAACTGAATAGTCTTGTGACTTGGAGTAAATTTTTTAGACTGACTTAATTTCTTAATCCAAAATAGGGTAACAACAGGGCCTGTCTTAGTCTCTTTGGGCTGCTGTATCATATACCATAGATGAGAAGCATATAAACCACTGAAATTTATGGCTTATAATTCTGGAAGCTGTGAAGTCTAGAATCAAGGTACGTACAGATTCAGCATCTGGTGAGGTCCTGCATTTGTAAATAGCCATCTTCTCCCTATAACGCCACCCAGTAGAAGGTGAGAATGGGGTGTCTAGAGCCTCTAATAATAAGGGCACTTACTGATTCCTTTCATCAGAGCTCTGCCTCATGACCTAATTACCTCCCCAAACCCTCGTCTTGGAGATTAGCCTTCAACATATAAATTTTGCAGAGGGGTAAGCACTCAGCCTCCAGGGAGGCCTTTCTCACAAGGTGGTTATGGCCATTAAATAAATTAATAAATTTAAAGCATGTAGACCAGTGCCCAAGGAAAAGTCAGTGTCCTCTTAGGCATATTAGCAGTTATTACTGTTGTCACTGCTCTTACTGTCCCTCAAGTAGGCTGGCAGTCTGCCCACCCTGTGCTCAGGGAGAGACTGGGAAAGTGTGTCCCAGCACCTGCGACACCTGTGCTGTCCACAGAGAGGCCGTGTTCCCCCAGGGTGGTGCAGGGACCACATGTAGTAGCCAATTGATGGCACCTGCTGCTTTCCCAGGCAGCCACCTTTAGCTTGAATTCCCTCTGGAGTGAGGGCAGGGATCTGCTTGCCCGTGCATACATGCAGCAAATATTCAGAGTCAAATATTCAGTCCTCCTGCAGGCCAGGAGCTGTTCTAGGTGCTGCTATGGCTGTGAGCAAAGTGGCTGAGATTCCTGCCAGGAATTTTTCAGCAGGAAAAAGACAATAAACAAGTACATTTTAAATATGATACATAGTGGTATGTATAAACAGAAAATGAGGCAGGGGATAGAGGAGGGAGGTTGAAATGGGAGCTGAGGCTGTTTTGGTTGTGTGGGCATCAAGGGCCTCCATGATAAGGTGATGTTTGAATAGGAACTTGATTGAAGAAGTCAGGGAGGATGGGTAAATATGTGGGAGAAGCATCTTCCTGGTGAAGGTGTCTCAGGCCCTGAAGTGGGGGTGTTTAGCCTGTTCCAGGAATGTCAAGGAGGCCAGTGTAGATAGAGTGCAATGGATAGAGGAGAGTGATGGAGATGAGGTCAGAGAATCAAGAATGGCCAGATCACCAGGTGTGGTGGTTCATGCCTGTCATCCCGTGGCCTGAGAGACTGAGGCAGGAGAATTGCAAGTCCAAAATCAGCTCAGCAAAAGCGAGATGCTAAGCAACTCAGTGAGACCTTGTCTCTAACTAAAATACAAAATAGGACTGGGAATCTGGCTCAGTGGTCAAGTGCCCCTGAGTTCAACTCCTGGTACTAAAAAAAAATAGAATGGCCAGATCATGGAGGGCTTCATAGGCTTGATAGGGACTTTGGATTTTGTCACAATGAGGTGAAAAGTCATAGGAGTGTTTTGATAAAATGATAATTTTACTTCTTGAGAGAAGAGTATAGCAGGAGTAGAAGCAAGGAGATCGGAGAAGATGCCAAAATCCAGGAAAAACTGACTGTGAATGGAGTTTGGGGGGTAGTAGTAGAAGTAGTAAGAGGTGGTGGGGTCCTGGATACTCATGGGAGAAAATGGAATTTGCTAAAAACTGCATTTGGAGGTTTGAGGAAAAGACAGCACTCAGTGAACACAGCCATTCTAAAGCATTGCTGGCTTGAGCGTTGCCCCGTTAGTCAGGCTTCTTGGTTGCAAGAAACAGAAAACCTAACAAGTTAAAGAGAGAGACTGGCAGGGAGAGGGAATGAAACCAAATTGAAAAGAACAGGAGTGATTTCGGGTCTCAGGATTCTCCCAGTCCCTCCCATTTATTTCTCTGTGATCAGCTTCTTTCCCTAAGAATAAATTCTCCCAGGTCTGCAGGGGAACGTGGCTGCAGGCATTTCTGAGCAAGTTCTTATCACCTGTACTGGGGAGTACGTGAGTTTCCTGGTCCTATGTGGTTCAAGGGATCCTTGAAGGAGAGTCTTCTGCTATCACAAAGGCTGACTCACCTCATCAAGAGGGGCTGCTTGCTGGGCGAGGTGGCACATGCCTGTAATCCCAGCAGCTCAGGAGGCTCAGACAGGAGGATCATGAGTTCAAAGCCAGCCTCAGCAATGGCGAGGCACTAAGCAACTCAGTGAGACCCTGTCTTTAAATAAAATACAAAATAGGCCTGGGGATGTGGCTCAGTGGTTGAGTGTCACTGAGTGCAATCCCCAGTACCAAAAAAAAAAAAAAAAAAGAGGGGTTGCTCAAGGTACCCTCCCAGCCCCACTCTGGTCCCCCTAGTGAGAACATAGTTTAGAAGCCTCAGACCTTTCTGCCAGACACTGTGAGCATGGAGGAATTCTGGCTATGTGTACAGGCCGAGAATCCACTGGATGAACAGCAGTGTGAACCAGCCTCTTCTTTTCAGTGCTGAAAATAATACAGGACAGAGAAAGAAATAGGATTTTGTATAGAGGAGGCACAGGGCCAGCAGGAAGGCCTGAAAACCAACCCCACTGAGATTGGTAAGGCCCTTTCTCATTTACAAAATCCTTCTTCTACCACTTCTTGTCCAGAATAGTCACGGAAAAAAAGAAATCAGGAATCCAGCTACCTCCCTTTTCCTCTCCTGTCCCCAATCCCAGATGTTTGGAGGGAAAGCAAAGAAGATTCAGAGAGGGTAAGTCATTGGTCAAGGCCAGAAAGCTGGTATGTGGACTGCTTCAGGTTTGGGTTCCCCAATCTGCTCACCTAGAGACAGGTGCTCCTCCCCACGGCACAGAAAAATGTGTTTGATAATCTATGTATTTTCTAAACTGAAAGGCTGATGACACAAAGGCTTTTTGAAAGAGGCTTTCCGGAAAGTGCAGGTGCTTTCCGTGACAATGGGACTCAAAACACTGAGCAGACAATTCTCAGGCAGAGAAATGCAAATAGCTGCAAAAAATTATCATGGGAAACTCTTTTAAAATATTTTGGACATAAAACATCTACGCCTTATCCTAAAGAACAGAAGGCTCTATAAAAAGCAAGCAAAACAAACCAACAAACCCCCACCCTAATCAACCTGCAAGGATTGGGAATGTGGGGATGTCTGGGTGGCCATTCTCTGATGTAGGCAGCCCTCTCAGCTGAGCAGGTGCCCACGGCCTCTCCTTTGGATGTCAAGGTGATGATCTGACCCAGTGAGACAAGTTACTCAGGCAAACCAAACTTTCATGATGAGAGTTTGTGAAAATTCTCATTCAATTTTGCTCAAGGCCCTTTTAGAACTGACAGCAATGATAGACACAACTTCCAAAGCTTTGTTTTTCTAACGTCTAGACACGATATATATATTTTTATATACCACATGCAATTAATCTTCCTGTCAAAAATGGCTGTACAGTCCACAGATTCTCATAAAGAAGCTTCAAAATTTGATTTTTCTGAAGCCATCATAATTCATATCGCTTCAGCATTTGTTTCTTTTCAGTACCAGGAATTGAACCCCGGGGGTGCTTAACCACTGAGCAACATCCTCAGCCCATTTTATTTTTTATTTTGAGACAGGGTCTCACTAAATTGCTCAGGGCCTTGCCAAGTTACTGAGACCGGCCTCAAACTTGTGATCCTCCTGCCTCAGCCTCCCTTGCTGCTGGGATTACAAGCAGGCACCATCCCGCCCAGCAGCATTTGTTTCTTAATTCATTCATACCTTCACTTTTTCCCACTCCCCTACCTGAATTTCATGACTATGAATTCAATGTCCTACAGTATGCAAGGCTCCAGGCTAGATGACACAGGTCTCTACCTGTAAGTTCCTATTCTAATGGAGTATGGACGCTGTGGGTGGGGTGAATTCTGTGGTCAGTGCTCTTCACGTGGCAAGTCATGAACACCTTTGCCACCAGCTTGAGATTTAAACCAACCATGGACTATTTTGTGAAGTAAGTCATCTAGTCAACCTGCCCCTGAAGTCTTGCTTTCTCTATTTTGCTTTTTATTTTTATCTATTTGTTTTTTGATAGTTCACATTATTTTTTTCCAATTATGAGAATGAGTAGCTTGAGGCAGAGATTTATCCACTGCTACCAATTCTAAATAGACTTTGGTCTGACCTTTCACCAACTGTTGACAAAGTCTGCCTTCAGGTGTAGATTTTACAGTTTCACATTTATTCCTTTGAATGAGGTGATAATTGCTCCCGAGGAGTCCCTTGAAAAGAGTGATTTCACTTATACCCGGCCACCTTTACTTTCCCAAGGGCTTCAGACTAATCTCATTGTTCATTCTTAAAAGCCATTAAACACAACTCCAACAGAGAACACCTGAAATATAACCTTGGAATCACCTCTTTAAAAGCCCCCTGTTCTGGCGGTCGGACAGAATCACAGCTCCTGGGACAGGAATCCCCTGTGTTTCTCTTTTGCTAGCAAAGCAATAAATCTTCTTTTTCTTTTTTCTCAAAATCATATTCTCATTATTGGATTGGCATTCAGGACAAGGACCAAGCTTTTGATAGGGCCTAGCTAAGTTGTTGAGGCTAGCCTTGAACTTGCTATCCTCCTCCCTCAGCCTCCTGAATCCTTGGGATTATAGAATATCCATCTGTGTGGTGTGCAGGAGAGATTCAACACTTCTTTATGAATTAGGCTTTGTGTAGGATGATTTTGCCAACTGTAGGCTAATGCAAGTGTTCAGAGCATGTTTCAGAGGAGGAAATATGACTTACATGGCTGACATAATTGACTCTTCATGTGGAAGGAAACAAAACCAGACTCTACTTCATGTTCTGTACAAAAATAAATTCAAAAGGGACAAAAGATGCAAAGTTGAAAAAACACAAAAAAATGCTTTTTAAAGATAATGGTGGGGATTCTTTGTAAAATGTTAAGAGTGAAGGTAGAGATCTTTGGAAGCAAGATAGGAAATTCAAAAACACAAAAATGGATTATATGGAAAAATATAGTCAAGAGTTGCTAGGTGGTGATAGACCAGGGGAAAGAATTTTTGCACATGTTAGAAACAAAGGATCGATAGCCTTAGTTCCACAATCCTCTTCAATCGTTAGGGAAAAGACCTACGCTATGTGAGAGATGTTTGGGGGAAATCCCAATGAAACCCAAACTCTTTCCCCACCATCATATCAATCCTCAGAGTGCTGAGTGTCCTTTAATTCAGTTGAATTTGGATGCCATCTACCTGGAGTTAAGAGTCAGATCTGCAGGTTATGGGCTCAGTCCCATGAGATGTGGCCCCACCTTCAGATGGAAATTGTAAGCCCCAGGATGTGGCCTGTGTTTCTGACTGACAGCTGTAAGTTGGGAGTTCCCACTACCCTATCCTTGGATTCAAGTACATTTGCTAGGATGTCCCACAGAGCTCTGGGGAAAACTTACTGCTGTGGTTTGAATTTGTTTGCCCACCCCCACAAAAAAACATGTGCTGGAAACTCTCAATTTAACAGCACTGGGAGGTGGGGCCTAATGAGAGGTGATTAGGCCATGAGGGTGGAGGGAAAGGATTAATGCTGCTTTCACAGGATGAATTCATTCCCTCTCTCTCCCTCTCCTCCTTCTTTTCTCTCTCTGCCCTTCTGCCATAGGATAAAGTAGCAAAAAGACTCTTGCCAGATGCTAGCCCTTGATCTTGGACTTCCTAGCCTCCTAGGAAGGAGTCTAGGAGTCCATACAATTCTGTTCATTATAAATAATCGAGTTTAACTGACTCTGGTGGCACACACCTGTGATCCCAGCTCTTAGGGAGACGGAGGTAAGAGGATCAAACATTTAAGGCCAGCTTCAGCAACTTAGCAAGACCCAGTCTCAAAATTTAAAAAAGAAGAAGAAAAAGGGCTGGGGATGTAGCTCAGTGGTAGAATGCCCCCAGATTCAATCTCTAGTACCTCAAAAAATAAAATAAAAGTAAATTACCCAGTTTGTGGTATTCTGTTATAGCAGTACCAAACTGGTGAAGGTATTCATGTTTTTCTATCTTCCTAGATCATACATAAAGAGTATTACAAAGGATTCAGTTGGGGACTGGCGATGTGGCTCAGGGAAAGCACCCTTGCATGAGGTCCTGGGTTCATTGCCCAGTTCCACCAACCAACCAACAAACAGAAACAGATGAACAGCTCGATAAGGAGATGTCTTAGGACAAAACTTGGGAAGGCTTCTTCCCAATGCCTTCAGCAGACTGGAAGCTCTCTGTAGGAACCCTGTCCTTTTGGGGTTTTATGAAGGCTTCATCGTGTAGGCATGATTGATTACATCTTTGGCCATTAGTGATCAGCTCAACCTTCAGCCCTTCTGCCCTCCCTGGAGGTAGGGGTGAGGCTAAAAGTTCTAACTCTTTACTCAGGAGGATGGTTCCCCTGGTGACTAGGCCCCATCCTGAGGGTTTCCAGGAGCACACCAAGAGTTGCCTCCTTAGAACAGAAGATGCTCCTCTCTCCCAGGAAATTGGAAAAGTCTTGGGAACTCTTTGCCAGGAATTAGGGTCAAAGAACAATATTAGAACTAAAAGATTCTCCTAGCTCCTAGCTACAAGGAGCTACAAGGAGCTGTCTGAGGAGCTGGGCAGAGACCAAATACACTTTCCTCTTTATATCACAATATCACTCACACCAATAGAAAAAGGGGTAAGGGATGCAATGCTACTGTCTATTCCCCTTGTCTATTCCCCCTTTGCCTGCATCTGTGCTTTTGCAAACTGCACCACCTGGGATCCTCATGGGCCAGCTTCCCCATTAGGTTTGGCCAACAGGAGAACCAGTGGGAAATTAGAAGGCTGAGGACAGACAAGCCAGGAGTTTTCTCTTGTCTGATGATGTGCTTCCAGAAGAAACTAGGTGCTTTCACCTCAAGGGCTCCTATGGGACAGCTTTTCCTCACAGTTCCAGTACTCTCTATATTTCCCCTGCAGCCTTGGGAGCCCTACCCACAGCTCCGTAAATAGTTCCTTCTTTTGAATAATCTGGGGTGAATTCCGTTTTCTGCTGGGATCCTAACAGATGTAGATGTGAACCAGCAAAGAGGAAATTCAAATCATCAATAAAAATATGAACATACCCTTGGGAAAAAAAAATCATTAAACAATATCTACTATTTGGTGAGGTGTGAGTTAGGCAGGGAGTGTTTGGATCTTAGACATTATGATGGAAGGGGTGGGGAGGAAAATTCAGATGAGGATGTCCTGTGAGTCTCTCCTAATTAGTGTCTACCTGGCTCAGTGTCTTCATCTTATTTTAAAGAGCAGTACTCTATTGCTTTGATACCTACGTTGACATTGAAGAAGACACCTCATTTTTTGGCTCATGTAAATTAGCTCCGAGCCCCCAAACCTACATTTGTTTATTTTTTTCTACAGAACAACTGATGAATAAGTGGAAGTTGAGATGGCACCCAAAGTCATTAGCCTGAGGGTCTAACTAGGTTTTTACAATAGGCCCTTAGATCTTACTTAGATAATTTGGGGGGGGGGGGTTTAAAAAGCCCACAAATGCCATGTTTCAGGTAAAGTATTGGTTCATTTGTCTTAAAAAGAAGTAGATTGCCTTGAAATGCTGTCATTGTTTTGACCCAGAAAGCACACTCATTGCTGACCCCAACAGCAAAATGGTGTTTATCACTAGGATGAGTGCCCGCTTCACACTGGGAACATGAACTAAAAGTACGAAGTTATGCATCCTTGGTGCTATTCGTCATCATGATGGTTGGGTGTGAGGACTCCAGGGCCCCACTAGCCCATGGTGCAGTCATACCATGAGACAGGACAGGATTTGTCTTTCTGAAATATTAGCTCCCTTGATGTGCCCAAACAACCTATCAATTTTAACCTTATTTAACATGCAGAACTTTTATTGCATACTCAGTTCCACTTAAAACTTTTTGTCATTGTCCCTTTTCTCCCCCCACCTAAGGATTTATCATGACCTTGTCTTTAAATGCCTCTTCTGTAGTTGTGCTCCAATTGTTAACTATAAGGAAAAGTAGTGGCTCCTCAAAAGCCTATGATTAAAAAAAAAAAGAAGAGAAGAAAGTAATTTAGAATTAATGTATAGGAGGATCCACTTTGCAAGTCAATCAAGTAAAATGCCTTCCACTTAGAATGAATTAATTCAGTTTTAGAACCTAGATAGAGAGGTGCTTAGCTTTTCACATCACATGTAGATTTGGGAACCAGAGACCAGGATTTTTCTACCAGGTAACAACATGGGTGAGGTCTAGGTCACCCAGACAGTGTCCCCATCTTCTCACAGAATGATTGGCATCCAAGAAAGTATTGGGCACATTTCTCTTTGGAAAGTGAACACATCAGCATTTAGGGATTGCTTCAAAGAGCATTAAGAAAACCGCTCTTCTCAGAACAATATGTCAGCTCTCAAACACTCTTCAGGATTCAAGCTGCAGTGTCTAAACCATATGTGGAATACCAGTCAGCAGTTAGCAACAGCATTTATCATGCTGCCAGCTGTAGCAGTGTTTCCCTTGGTGATCCTCTACTGTCAACGGTGACTGTGTCAATCTCTCGAGGTCAGATGGCACCATATTTCTGAGATGAAATGAGGAACATGTGTTTAAGATTCCTTTGGATCTGGGTTGTTTATCTTCATTTTTTGTATCATATAACATGACAAAACTCTCAAAATATTTTAAAATGCAGATTTGTTTAACAGGAGGAGATGTTTATTTGAGGAATGTGTTTATAATGCATCCTTTAAGTATACCCATATGTAATATGTTTGATGTCCTCAGGGGAGAACAGTTAACATGAATTTTTTCTTATCAATAGGAAATCAAATGAAGAGTTCAGGGGTGCAGTGAGATGTGCGATAAAAACCTGGTAAAGAGAGAAGGAATATAATTGTATATGAATACCTAAACAATTTGCTGCTGACAGGTTTAGCTTCTCAGAAAAAAAAAAAATAGAGTTTCTTTGTCTATTCTCTTCCAACTTTTCCCCTAATAGAGCAGGAAAAAAATCTTTCAATATCTATTTTTAAAAGACTTTCTCTAAGTCTATTTTGAAAAAATGTCAAAACCTACAGAAAAGTTGCAAGAATAGTATAATCAACACCCATGTGTCGTTGACTTAGATTTACCAAGTGTGAGCATTTCATCACATTTGCTTTCTCATTCTCTCTGTCGCTATCTGATGATCCCTTTTAGTGTTAATTGCAGATAACCGTGCAACTTCAGTCCTCCCTATTTCAACTATCTTCTAAGAACAAGAACACTCTCCCATAAAATTATAAAACAATTATCAACTTAATAAATTTAACATCATTTTCCCAGCACTCTCAAGAATGTTCTTTATAGTTTATTTTAAATTCCAGGATCCAATTAACAATCATACACTGCACTTAGCTGTCATGTTCAATACACTATTTACAGTATTAGAAAAAACCATACCCTTTGAAAGTACTTTTATCTAATAGTACATCTATGTGTATGGTTCTAGGGATTGTACCCATAGCCTCATGCAAGCTAGGCAAACACTCTACCACTAAGCTCTATCCCCAGTCTTTTAAAAATATTAATTTGAGATATGGTCTTGCTATGTTGCCTAGGTTGGCCTCAAATTTGTGATCCTCCTGCTGTGTTCACCCTCTAAGCTGGCTGGGATTACAACTGTGCCCCAGTGCACCCTGCCTGATAATGCTTATTTAATCTGCAAAGGAACCTTGATCTTTCCCAGTCCCAAGGCTGCCGGGTCTGCTTGCATTCCACATGAACAGTGCCCCATCCTGTGCTACTTGACCTATCTAGATCTTTCTGACGACTCTCTGACTCACTGATTTAATTAATCCTGCCATTAAAAAGGTACTTATTTTGAGTTTTATTCCTGTAGTGCCATTATTTCTCCCAAGATAAAGGAGATAATACATAAATCTGGGACAAAGGTTGACATATCTTTTCGGTAAAGGACAAGATAGTGAAGACGTTAGACTTTGTGGTTTAAAATGATCTCTATCATAACTCCTCAACTCTACCATTGTAGCTGGAAAATAGTCAGAGACTCTGTAAACAAAAGGTCATGGTTGTTTGCCAATTAAATTTTATTTACAAAAGCAGGATGTGGCCAGGACTTGGTCCATGGACAAGAGCTTGCTGACCCATCATGTAGGCTGACATAGGCTCCCCTAGGCTAATAATAGATGGTAATAGTTAGGGAATGAATCTTTGGTAGCCTAATTTTATGCTAGCTACAGCATTCTGGAGAGAAACCTTTTATGTGGGAAAAAATTTCACCTTGATCTTGGAGAATATGTAGCTTGACTTTAAGATATGCATAAGTGCCAGTTTAAGAAATGACTGTCTTAGTCTCTACAAAAGAAAAACAGCCTTAATAGAGACTGCCAGTTATTCAAAGTGATTACACTGATTGACACCCCTACCAGGGGTCAGAGAGTTTCAGTGGTTCTTTTTGACCTGCAGGAATTTTTATGAATTTTAGACACACTAGCTTTTTACAGTATACCCGTGGCAAATAACTTCTCCAACTCTATGACATGTCATTTCATTCTCCTACTGGTGTCTTTTGATAAGCACATGTTTTTTATTTCAATGACATTCAATTTATCAGTATTTTTCCTTCTAGTTAGTGTTTCTTGTGTTCTGTTAAGAAAATTTTGCTTATCTGAAAATAAAGAAATTTTGTTTTAACCTTTCAAGTTTTGAGCTACTTGGAAATATAGAAATACTCACAGATGTACATATCGTGTGTGTGCAAATGCACGTGTGTGTGTGTGTGTGTGTGTGTGTGTGTGATGAGGCAAAAGTCAAGATTCTGGTTTTACATTATGGACATCCAATTGACCCCTGTTTATTATTGAAAAGACTACTCTGCCCCCATGACATTTCATAGTCAACTTCCTTATAAAGAACCATACATGGTTCTGCTTTCTGTTAAATTGATTTATTTGTGTATGTTTGAGCAAACATGATACCATTTGAAATACAGAAGCTTTATAATGTCTTGATATCTGTTATTTAATTCTAACTTTTCCATTTCAAAATTGTCTTGGCTTTTATTGGCAGTATACATTATGATTTATTTAGGTCTTTAACATTTTCAATAAAGTTTTATTATTTTCCCTGTGAAGTATTTACATGTCTTCCACGACATTCATACTTCTAATTATTTGATCTTCAAAATTTTCTTATTGGTCGTATCGTGTATTTTTTTTTTTTGGTAGGATATAGAAATCCAATTGAATTTTGTATTTCTTATTAAAATCTAATGATTTAGTTATTAATTCTAGTTTTCTACCTCTCCAATAGAACACCTCTTCTGAATTCTGTCACCATAAATTGATTTTGCCAAATACATAAACTTAATACTTTTAATCAGTAGATTTCCTTGAATTTTTTCAAATGCAGTCATGTATTTTGCAAATTATGACCACTTTTTTTTCCCAATCCTTATATTTTTATTTCTTTAGATGACTGTAGTACTGGGGTTAGAACCTTCAGGATGGTGTTTAAGAGAAACATTGATCTGGCCTCTTTTTCTCATTTCTGATCACTTAGTTATAAAGACTTCCCTATTTCTTCACTAGTCATGATGTTCGATGAGAATGTTTTCAGATGCTTTTTATTGGAATAAGAAACCTTTCTTTTTATTTCCTGATCTACTGAATCCCATTTTATTT
>JAJEJO010000320.1:1771116-1834848 GCA_020662805.1 Glaucomys volans
ATCAAATTTTTTTCCTGAAAGTATTGAGATAACTGTATGGTTTTCTTCTTTACTAATTAATTAATAATATGAATTAACATTTTGAAATGTTGAAGCAAAGTTGTATTCTTGGAATAACATGAATTTAATCATAATTTATTATACATTCCATATATCACTAGATTCAATTTCTTAATATGACATTTAGAAATCTTGAATCTATGTTGGTGTGAGATTGACTTTTCATTTTATTTCTTGTAATCTCCTTACTACGTTTTTTTTATCAGCTTACACTGTTCTCATAAGATAAGCTTTGAGGTATTTTCTCTCTTGTTCTGCTCTGTAAGAATACAATCTGTAAAATGATGTGATTCCTTTCTTAGATGATATAAATGATTTATTATGATGCCATTTGAGCCTGGAATTTTCTATGTTGAAAGATTTTAAATTAAAGATTTTTATGTTTATATTATACACACATGTATATAAGTACTATATATTTCTTGTGTCAGTTTTTATATTTGTATTCTCCAGGGAATTTTATCTAAATGTTCAAATAAATTGCTATAATATTCATAGTATCTGTAATAGTTAATGTGAATTGTCAATTTGATTGGATTAAGAGATGCTGATGATTAAGAGGCTTCAAGTGCTTAGGAATGATTGGCATGTGGGAGAGTGAACTGAAGTGGAGACCCTCCCTAAGTGTGGCACGCAGCACCACCCAATAGGATGTGGCTTGAATGGAATAATTGTTGTCAGAACAGGAAGCAGATGCAGATGCAAGCTCCACTCTTCTTGAACAGGTTGCTTTGATTATCTGAAGATATCAGACTCTTCGCTTCTTCATCTTCCAAAGCGCACTGTGCCATTGATTCTCCAGGTAGTTTCCAGAAGCCTTGGTTTTGGAACAGGATAGCACTGTTGATCCCTCTTGTTCTGGGGCTTCCACCTCTTGGACTGCACAGCTGCTGGTTCTTCTAGCTCTCCAGCTGCAGATGGCCAGCTGGACTATCCAACTTCTGGTCATGTAAGCCAATCTAATAAATCCCCTTTTTATACTCATACTTCCTGTTGATTCTGTTCCTCTAGGAAACCCTGACTAATACAGTATCTCATATTTTTAATATCCATAAGATTTGTAATTATGTGCCATTTTCCTTACCAGTATTTAAAATTTGTTCTCACTTTCTAATTATTTTCTTCAATATATCTTATCAGATAATGTTTATGTTTTAGAATTATTTTCAAGGATTGAGTTTAGGTTTTATAAATTTATTTCTTTTATGTATTTGTTTCTATTTCAGTAATTTCCATTTATTAATTTCTTCTACTTTTCCCAGACTTACTTTGCCATTCTTTTCCTCAATGCTTGAGAGAACTATTAGTATAATTTTCAGATTTTCTTCTTTGGTGTGCATTTAAAGTTATAATTTTCCTCTAAGCATGAGTTTTCTGCTTCACATAAACTATGCTATATTTTTCATTATTATTCAAATGCTATCTATTTTTCCTTCTTGCCATTTGTAGATCAAAACTAAGGACATGTTTTGAGGGAAAATGTGAGGCAGATGTTTAGCTCACTTCTGTGAAGGCATCTTTTCTTAAGGAACTGGGCCTCTCTGAGTCCTGAATGCTGTTGTTGTCCTGGGCAACAAAAGCTTGAACCACCAGCCTCTGCCTTGCTTGCCACTGCCCTTCATAGGAATTGGCAAATGCCTAGAAAGGAAAAATGGTGAAGCAAGTCAGGCAACTAGTTGCCTCCTTTTTTTCCAGGAATTTTTCATTATCAAGTCCTGGCTGCCTTAGTTGTTCTCCTTCTTTTTCTTTCTGTCTTTATTTTTTGTAGTAGTGGAGATTGAACCCAGAGTCTCACACATGCTAGATGTGTGCCTTACCACTGAGCTATACTCCCCCTATCTTTTCAATTTTTATTTTGAGACAGGGTCTTGCTAAGTTGCCCAGGCTGGCCTCCAACTTGCTATCCTCCTGCCTCAGTCTCCAAGTTGCTAGAATTATAAGCAAGTCCCACTGTGCCTGGCCTCTCCCAATTTTTCTGATTATCTATTCCCAAAACTTTTTATTCAGTTTTTAAGGATGTTCTCAGTGGGAAAGCTGATCAGAATCAGATATTCTCACACAAGTCATCTTATCAAATAACTTCTGGCCTAGGGAAAATGTTATACAGATTAAATAAAATTTCACAACTGATCAAATGCTGCAAATTCCTCCGTGACAGAGCACGAAGGTCCATAATTCTTGATTCCTTATGAATTGAGAAACATTCATGGGTCATGAAGGGAAGGGAGAAGGAATGGGAAAAGGAAAGACAGTGGAATGAATCTGACATAACTTTGCTAAGTACATATATGAATATAACACAGTGAATCTCATCATCGTATACATCCACAAGAAATTAATTTTAAAAAGTAAGATGGGTAAGATGGCAGAAAGATCAACAGAAGAAAGGGAGTAGGAAGGAAGGGGAAGGAGAGATACTGGGGACTGAATTAGAACAAGGTATATTCCATGCTTTTATAATTATGTCAAAATGGATTCTACCATCATGTATAATGGATGTAGCTCAGTGGTAATGTACCTGCTAGCATGCCCAAGGCCCTGGGTTAAATGTCTACACCACTTCCCCCTAAAAAAGTACATGTGTGTTTTAGTCAGTTTTTTCACCCCTGTGATAAAAGGACCCAACCAGAACAACTGTAGAGGAGAAATGTTTTACTGAGGGACTAATGGTTTCAGAGCTCTCAATCCATAGACAGTAGAATCCATTCCTCGGCTCAAGGTGAGGAGGCAGAACATCATGGAGAGTGTGGCAGAGGGAAGCAGCTCATGTGATGATCAGGAAATAAATTCACTCTCCAGATACAAAATATATACCCCATATCCATGCCCCTGATGAACCACTTTCTCCAGCCACACCCCACCTGCCTCCAGTCACCACTCAGTTATTCCCATCAGGGATGGATTCACTGATTATGTTAAGGATATATAACCCAGTCATTTCTCCTCCAAACCTTCTTGCATTGTCTCCCACCACATTTGAACCATGACAATGGGCTTGTGGCTGTGGGGTCAGAGGTACATGCACAGAGGGACTCCTCATTCTTATCCCCAGCTTTGGCTTTAGGGCAGCCATGTTCTAACCCTGTAAAAAACCTCCCAAATGCTCCCACTGCATGAATCACCCTTCTGAATAGAGGGAAAAACACACCCTCCAACTCTACTTTCCTGCTGTCAACACACAGATATTTTTACAAAGCCTTTACCACATAATAGGCATTGTGCTAGGACTACAGATACAAAGATGGAATATAGAGGGGTTTTATGCAACTCACAGTCAAGTCTGGGAAAATGAGGTGTGAACAAAAATGACCTTCAGGAAGACAGACAGCATACCATGAGGGCACGCTGCAGGGGCAGTGAAACCCTGTGGAGCTGGGAAGGCCTACCAAGAAGGCAAGGCTGTCTCACAGTAGACAAACCTGAGAAGAGAAGTTTGGAAGGAAGAAACAGTTTGTGCAACAAACAGAAGTAGGAGAGGGTGATATGTTTGTGGGAAGTATGAGGTTTTGTTTTTTTCTCCCTCTTCTAAGTGCAAGGCTGGGAAAGAGGCCAGCAGGTAGATGGAGGACCTTCCTGAAAAGATGGGTCAGACAACAAGAGGCAAGCTGGAGGAAGGGTCTCCTAGAACTGGCAGTGCCAGAATTTGGCTGCTATAATGTAAAAAGCTGCAATGACGTTGCACATCGGGTGGACTCAACCAAGTCCGCAGCTGTCAGAGCAGAGCTCTCTCCATGCCATGCCCCTGGTCAGCTCTCCACAGCAGGCAGCAGGCAGGCGCTGGGTTTGCCCTGCAGTCCAGCTCTTGCCTCAGGCCTCTGGCTGCCTACCAACCCACTGTCCGACCTTGTGGGGCTCCCTCCTGGGTGGTGGGGTGCAGGACATGCCTGCGGGGAAGGCAAGGGGGATGACAGCTCCCCTGCTCCTTCCCTGCAGCTAGCCTGCCATTGGCCCATTGGTCAGCCTGTCCTTGCCAGCCATTGGCTGATCCCTAGTTCACCAAAATTCAACTTTCAACAAGTGATCTTTCATTGTCATTTTGCTTGTGAAGTTTGAGAGCTTAAAAGGAGCTCCCCAGCCATGTTCTCTCTCTCTTTCTCTCTCTCTTTTGTTCGTCTGCCTAATAAAAATCTCTTCCGTGAGTTCCTGCATCCAGAGTGGTTTTTCTGGGCACTTTTTTTCACTTTTCAGTTGCTGTTGTCAAATTACCCCCTAATGTATTTGACAACTGGAAATTGTTGATGTCCTTGGCAGAAGAAATAGAAAAAGGTGAGTTTCATTACAAAAAATAATGTTAAAGCCAGATTGCAATGTGTTGAGGCATGAGTGAGAGAAGAGGATATATAAATATACAATATCATTTTTTGTTTGTTTGCAGTGCTTTGGATTGAACCCAGGGCCTCCTGCACATTAGGAACTTTATTACTGAGCTATAACCTGGTCCTTATAATTTTTTAAAGTATGCTGTAAAAAGAAGGGGAGTAGCTCACAAATAAAAATATGACTAAGATAGTAAATGTAGCATAAATTTAAATATCATAAATAATATAAATTCACATTTTAGCCCAGACCCTTAGAATTTAATACTAGGTGGAAACTGAAGTCTATTTTGGATCCCTGAAATTTCAAAAGCAACTTACTAGAAATGTTTTTCTTACATGACAGTTTTCCTGAATGAGCCCAGATCTCTCCTCTCATCATGCACCCCACATACTTGCAGAAACACGCAGCCATACTGCATTCATCAGTATGTTGTAGCTTGGATCAAAGATCTACCACGTGCCAGGCCTCACACCTGGTGTTGGGGATATAATGGCAGACAAAACAGACCAGACCTCGTCTCCTCATTACTTGCACACAATCACAAGAATATAATTCCAAGGGCTGTGAAGAGAAGGGGCAGGGTGCTGTGAAATCATTTAACAGGATGTGAATTTGAATTCGACTGAGAGGTGAGTTGGGAGGGAGTAGCAGAGATCCTTCTATGGAAGCAGAGCTCAAAGTGAATTCAGAAGAAGAGCCAGAGATAATTAGTCAACAGAGGAAAGTGCACACATGGGAGAGGAAAAGAATTTTATTATATTATGTTTATTTTTTAAAAAATGATAGATTTTAAATTTTTATTTGAAGTATCACTGTGGATTTTAACAAATAGAAAAAATTCCTATTTTGTATTCTTTTTAGACATGCAGTACAGCATTAGAGAATAAAAGCAGTCCTATAGGTTCCTGTCACTCTGAAACACAGCAGATTTATTAGGAAGAGAAACTCAACAGACACAGATGGAAGAAAATTTAACTCACCACCATAAATTGCATAAATGCCCATATCTTAGAAGCTCCCTGGAGGGAATTTCTTAATGAAAATTATAATTGTGTGTGCATATTAATTATATGAAGAAATGACTTTCATTGTGACATTTTCATACACACATACATATGATGTGTTTTGATTGTAGCCCTTTTCTCTATTGCCTGTCTTACCAGCCCCTCTCCCCTTCTCTCCTTCCCCTTTCCCAGAAGCCCCTTCTGCTTTCATGTCATTTTATTTCCCTGTATTCCATATATGAGAGAAAAATGTGATCCTTGTCCTGAGTCTGGCTTATTTCCCTTAACATGATGATTTTCAGTTCTGTCCATTTTCCTGGGACTAACATGATTTCATTTTCATTTATGGCTGAATAAATAAAATTGTGTATATATACTACATATTTTTGGTTGATTCATCCATCAATGGCCATCTAGGCTGATTCTGATTCCATAACATGGCTGTAGTGAATAGTACTGTGATAAACAAAGGTGTGCAGGTATCTCTGTTTTTTGCTGATTTTGATTCCTGCAGGAACCCAGGAGTGCTACCGCTGTATCATATGGCAGTTCTATTTTTAGTTTTTTGGAGAGTCTCCATAGTATTTTCTATGCTAAAGCACATTCCTATGGACAGTGTATAAGGGTTTCTTTCCCCTTTGTTTTTGCCAACATTTGTTATTCTTTACTTTCCTGACAGTTGTCACTGACTGGGGTGAGATGGAATTTCACTGCAGGGTTGACTTGTATTTGCTTGATGACTTAGAGATTTTGAGCATTTTTTTTCCATATAATTATAGGTCATTTTGTATTTTTTCTTTTTTTATTTGTTCTTTTTAGTTATACATGGCAGTAGAATGTATTTTGATATATCACACATGCATAGAGTTTAACTTCCCCTTTTTGTGGTTGTGCCATGATGTGGAGTTACACTGGAGATGTATTCATATATGAACATAGGAAAGTTATGTCCGATTCATTTCTACTGTCTTTTCTAGTCCAATCCTCCTTCTCTTATCCTGACTCCCCGCTGTCCTATCCAGTGAACCTCCACTCCTCCCTCCCCCCTACCTAATGTGAGTCACCATCCCCATACCAGAGAAAATATTTAGCCCTTATTCTTTTGGAACTGGCTTATTTTACGTTGAATGATGTGGAGAGCAGTGACAGAGGACCAGAGAGCAGTGACTAAGATTGGGGTCTCTGATGACATCCTGGTTGTGTCACGCCTGGTGCCTGGGAATGTTTCTGTGCAAGAGCACAGGATGCTCAGCTGCTGTGGCAATGCCCTGCATGAGGAGGCTCTGTGCAAGAGTCCTATCAGCTCTGACCTTGATCTCAGGCACATAACTCCTGGGAAGGAAGGAACTCTTATGCTAGATAGCCAAAATGTTTCCCCAGCTCTGCTTCTCCTGTTCCTGCCCGCCTTATAGTAACTTTTAACAATGGACTTTCTTGAGATCTACAAAAAACTCCTAACAATGCACTTTGCAGCTGTGGATTGCAACTATGGAAAAGCTACATAGGATGTCCTAGTTTCTGTAATGTTCCTGAATACAAAGAATAATGGTTGCATAGTCTTTAACCTGATAATGAGATATATATAAATAAAGATTGCTGGTGTAACTCTTTAGTCTGCATCTCCATCAGAGAGCAGAGCTCCACCTGATCCCAGCTTAATCTTCAAGATCTGTGTCTGTAAATATTTATTTTCCAATCCCCCTTTGCCCCTTGCAGGAGTTTGGTCACACTGGTCATGACTGGATGATAGTCTCCAGTTCCACCCATTCACTGGTAAATGCTATAATTTCATTCTTCTTTATGGCTGAGTGATATTCCTTTAAGTATATGTACCATATTTGCTTTATCAAATCATCTGTTGAAAGGCACCTAGGTTGGTTCCATAGCTTAGCTATTATGAATTGAGCTGCAGTAAATATTGATATGACCATGTCACTATAGCAAGCTGATTTTAAGTTCTTTGGATATATATCAAGGAGTGGAATTAATTGGTCAAATGGTGGTTCCATTCCTACATTTTTGAGGATATTCCCTACTGCTTTCCATAATATTTACACCAATTTGTGTTCCCACCAGCAATGTATGAATGTACCTTTCCCCCCACATTCTCACCAACATTGATTGCTGCTTATATTCTTGATCATTGCCATTCCGACTGGAGTGAGATAAAACCTCAGTGTAGTTTTAATTTGCATTTCTCTAATTAATAGAGATGTTGAACATTTTTCATATATTTGCTGATTGATTGTATTTCTTCTGTGAAGAGTCTGTTCAGTTCTTTAGTTGATTTATTGATTGGGTTATTTGTTTTTTGGTGTTAAGGTTTTTGAATTCTTTATATATCCTGGAGATTAGTACTCTATTTGAGGTACAGGTAGCCAAGATTTTCTCCCATTCTGTAGCTCTCCCTTCACATTCTTAATTGTTTCCTTTAATGAGAAGAGGCTTTTTAGTTTGATTCCATCCCATTTGTTGATTCTTGATTTTACTTCTTGTGTTGTAGGAGTCTTGATAAAGAAGTCAGTTCCTAAGTCAACATGATGTAGATTTGGGCCTACTTTTTCTTGTATTAGGTGTAGGGTTTCTTTTCTAATGTCCTTACTCCACTTTGACTTGAGTTTTGTGAAGGGTAAGAGAGAGGGATCTAATTTTATTTGTTATGTGTGGATTTCCAGCACCATTTTTTGAAGAGGCTTTTTTTCCAAATTATGTTTAGGGTGACTTTAGTCTAGTATGAGATGACTGTATGAAGGTGCGTTTGTCTGTATCTTATATTCTGTACTGTTGTCTTCATGTCTGTGTTGGTGCCAATACCATGCTCTTCTTGTAACTATAGCTCGGTAGTATAGTTTAAGGACTGCTATTATGATACCTCCTGTTTCACTTTTCTCACAAAGGATTGCTTTGGCTATTTTGGGCCTCTTATTTTTCCAAATGAATTTGATGATTGCTTTTTTATTTGTATGAAGAATGTTATCTGAACCTTAATAGGAATTGCATTAAATCTGTATAGTACTTTCTGTACTATGGCCATTTCGACAATATTAATTCTGCCGATGTAAGGACATTGGAGATCTTTCCATTTTCTGAGTTCTTCTTCACTTTCTTTCTTTAGTGTTCTGTAGTTTTCATTTATAGAGTTCTTTCACCTCTTTTGTTAGATTGATTCCCAAAATTTTTTTTTGAGACTACTATGAATGGGATAGATTTCCTAATTTCTCTTTCAGTTGATTCATCACTGATATATAGAAACACGTTTGATTTATGGGTGTTAATTTTACATCCTGCTACTTTGCTGAAATTCATTTGAGTTCTAGTTTTGCGGTGGAGTTCTTTGGGTCTACTGTATACAGTATCATGTCATCAGCAAGTAAGGATAATTTGAGTTCTTCTTCTCCTGTTCAGAGTTCTTTAAAGTCCTTCTTCTGACTGCTCCGACTAGAGTTTCCAGGACTATGTTGAAAAGAAGTGGTGAAAGAGGGTATCCCTGTCTTGTTCCAGTTTTCAGAGGGAATGCTTTCAATTTTTCTCCATTTGGAATGATGTTGGCCTTCAGTTGAGCACAGATAGCCTTTACAATGTTGAGGTATGGTCTACTCTCCCTAGTTTTTCTCATGTTTTGAACTTGAATGGATGCTGTATTTTGTCAAATACTTTTTTTTGCATCTATTGAAATAATCATATATTCTTTTCTGTAAGTCTATTGATGTGATGAATTATGATAATTGATTTATGCATGGTGAACCAAACTCGTATCCTTGGTATGAATTCCACTTGATTATGGCACACTATCTTTTAAATATGTTTTTGTATGTGATTTGCTAGTATATTATTAAGAATATTTGCATATATTTTCATCAGGGGTATTGGTCTGAAATTTTTCTTTCCTTGATGTGTCTTTGTTTGGTTTTGGTGTCAGGGTGATACTGACTTCATAGAATGAAGGGTTCCCTTCTTTTCTATTTCATGGAATAATTTGAGCAGGGTTGATGTTAGTTGTTCTCTGAAGGTCTGATAGAACTTGGCTGAGAATCCATCTTGTCCTGGGCTTTATTTCTTGGGAGATTTTTGATGGCATCTTCAATCACATTGATTGAAATTGATATTTTTAAATTTTATATGTCCTCCTGATTCAATTTGTGTAGGTCATATGTCTCTAGAAATTTATTGAAGTCTTCAAGATTTTGTATTTTATTAGAGTGTAAATTTTCAAAGTAGTTTCTGATAATTGTCTGTATTTTAACAGTGTCCATTGTGATGTTTCCTTTTTCATCACGTATTTTAGTAATTTGAGTTTTCTTTCTCTATTCATTAGCATGGCTAAAGGTTTATCAATTTTATTTATTTTTATCAAAGAACCAATTTTTGTTTTTTTGATATTTTGGATTGTCTCTTTTGTTTCAATTTCATTGATTTCAGCTCTAATTTATTTGTTTTCTGTTTTCTGCTGCTTTTAGTGTTGATTTGTTCTTTTTTTAAGTCTTTGAGATGTCATGTTAGGTTATTTATATGTAGACTTTCTATTCTTTTAATGAATGAGCTCATTGCAATGAACTTTTTCTTAGCACAGCCTTTATAGTGTCCCAGATTTTGATATGCTGTACCATTATTCTTATTTATCTCTATTTTTTTCCTCCCTGATTTATTCTGCTATCCATTAGAAATTTCATAGCAAATTATGTAGTGCCCAGATGTTAGAGTAGCTTCTATTTTTTATTTTTTTATTTATTTCTAATTTTATTCCTTTATGATCTGATAGGATGCAAAATATCATCTCTATGTTATTGTATTTGCTAAGAGTTGCTTTGTGGCCTAAGATATAGTCTATTTTAGAGAAGGATCTATGTGCTGAAGAGAAGAAAGTATATTCAGTCATTGATGGATGAAATATTCTATATATGTCTGTTAAGTTTAAACTATCAATTTTATTTTTTAGTTCTATTTGTTCTTTATTTAGTTTTTGTTTCAAGGATATTTCTGGTGGTGAAAGAGGTGTGTTAAAGTCACTCAATATTATTGTGTTTTGGTATATTTGATTCTTGAAATTGAGAAGGGCTTGTTTGATGTATGTAGATGCTTCTTTGTTTGGGGCATAAATATTTACAACTGTTAGGTTTTGTTGATGCATAATTCCTTGACTGTTCTTTTAGTGTAGTTCTCCCTTTGCTGGTTTTTAATTTAATTTTCATTCATTCTTCATGGGATATTTTATTGAGTATGTTTTGTAGTGCAGGTTTTCTAGTTGTGAATTCTTTTAACTTCTTTTTTATCATGGAATGTTTTTATTTCATCATTTATTCTGAAGCTTAACTTTGCTGGATATAGTATTCTGGGCTGGCTTCCATTTTCTGTCAGAGCTTGATATATATTGTTCCAAGACTGACTAGCTTTGAGTGTCTGTGCTGAGAAATCAGCTGAGATTCTGATTGGTTTCCTTTAAATGTTATCTGTCATTTTTCTCTTTCCACCTTTGAAACTCTATCCTTATTTTATATGTTAGGTATTTTCATAATAATACACTTTGGTGTGAGTCTATTGTAATTTTGTATATTTGGGATCATGTTAGTCTCCTGTATCTGATTTTCCATTTCATTTTTTAAGTTTGGGAAATTTTCAGATATTTCATTGAAAAGATTGTGCATTCTTTTGGTTTTTATTTCAGAGCCTTCATCTAGCCCAATACATCTTAAATTTGGTCATGTTATCCTATATTTCTTGAAAGTTCTATTCATGGCCTCTTAACATCTTTTCTCCATGGACAACTTTGTTTTCATTATTATATACTTTGTCTTCCTTGTCTGAAATTTGTCTTCCAAGTGATTTCATCTGTTGGTGATGCTTTCAATTGAATTTTTAATTAGTTGTATTGATTATTTCATCTCAAGTATTTCTGCTTGATTTTCTTTCAGAATCTCTCTTTATTGAAGTGATCTTTCACTTCCTATATTTTCTCTCTGATGTCACTACTTATATCATCCTTTACCTCTGGTAGCAGTTTAACGATGGATATTCTAAACTCCTTCTCTGATATTTCTTCCACTTTGGTGTCAATGGATTAGATTGGAGTATCTTGGTTTGTTTGGGGTAATTTGTTTGCTTGCTTTTTCATGGTGTTTGTGTGTCTACCCATCTATCAGTCTGGATCTGAGTCAGTAGGGTTTCTACCCTGTGCATTTATACTGTTCCTGAAGGTTTCAGTACTTCACTGTTTAGGGGGAGATAAACAAAAACAACAACCGATGCAAACACAATGTACAACATTAAAAAAATAGTTTCTACTATGACATCTACAATGTTAATTTTACAATAAAAAGAACTTATGTGATCTGTTGTTGCCTACAATAAAAACAGTAAGTTTGCAAAATGGTTTGCAATTTCAAATTGTGAACATGGAGAGAGCAGAAATACTATAGGATGTGATGATTATGAGGGAGGGGGAGAGAAGATAGAAATTAAAAATTAAAGGAAGAGTAAAAGAACAATAGAGATTGGCTGTTAGCAGAAGAAAAGAGAGAATCAAAGGAGATAGATGAGATAAAATATATATATATATAAAGTAAAAAATTTATAAAAACTAAAACTAAAAAAATACAAAACAAAACTGAAATATACTAATCATATATCCTATTCCTTTGAAAACTGATTCATGAAAAACAACTGGCTTTAGAAAATGCTAGAAATGAGAAAATAAATATGAATGTACATGTATAAATGTTCATGAAAATTAAGGTCACAATTAAACAGAATAAAGAAAAAAAAAGGAGGAGGAAGGGTGTAGGCTTATGTGGACTCCAGACTCTTTGCAAAATGCCCATGTTGGGAGACTGGATCCCATGAGTCCTCCCTGAGTAACTCTCCATAGTGGAGAAGCCAATTCTTAGTCCACTACATCACTTGTGGACCCCATGTTTCCTGGTCTCAAGTTCAGTTTCTGAACTCAATCTCTCTAGCCCCTGCCTTTGAATTCCTGGCCAGAAGTATCTTCTGGCCAGTGCTGCCAGCAGCCAGATTGGAGGGGCTGGGGGAGAGCCAGGAGGGTTTCTATACCAGTTGTCCCCTGTGTAAGCCTCTCTCCATGTTTGATTTTCTCTTGGTCACTTAGGCACACTCTATGTCATGCAGTGTGGGCTTACCAGGCCTGTATGTTGAGCCAAACCCGGGTTTGACAGGCATTGGCTCCCCTAATCCCAGCCCCTGAACTGGTTCTGTAAAATGGTTCCTTCCTCTGTCGTTGTCCTCTGCATGCCACAGTGTCTTTCCCATACAAAGATATTATGCAGCTTGCTTTTAGTTTAATTGGGCAATGTCTTTGATCTTTAAACGCTCCATCCCCAGACACCCCTCAGGCCTCCTAAATATGTGTTTTCCATTAATTTATTTATCCCTCCACTGTGTTCACTGTGGGACTGCTCTGGCATGTGATTCCAGCCACAGCAGTGACTGTGGTGCTGGGAATTTCTTCCTTATTTTATTATATCCAACCTCCTGCATCCCCAATCTTCTTTGAAAGTCCAATTTTAAACTCCAGTAAGTCCCCATTTTTCTTTTTTGTTCACCCACCTTTCTGAGAAGACACCTGTCTGCTTTCTTGGCTTCATGCCACAGAGCAGCCGGGAAAGCAACCTTATCGATTCTGCCATCTTGAAACCTCTCCTTTGTATTTCCTTAGAAAAGTGTCTGTTCAGTATATTTGCCCATTTATTGATTAGATTTCTTGTTCTTGTGTGTTAAAATTTTTGAGTTCTTTATATATTCTGGATATTAATCCTCTGCCAGATGAATAGCTGTCATAGATTTCCTTTCATTCTGTAAGCTGTTTCTTCTTTCTGGTTGAATGTTTCCTTTGCTGGACATTTTTAAAAAATAATCCCATTGTCAATTTTTGTTATTATGTCTTGAGTTTTGGAGACCTGTTCAAGAAATCATTGCCTGTACTGATATCTTAAAGCTTTTCCCTATGTTAAAGTTTCAGGTGTTACATGAAGTTTTTTGATCTATTTTTAGTTGATTTTTTTGTACTCTTTGAGGTGCATTGATATTAGTTCTTCTTTGAAAATCTGGTAAAGCTCAATAGTAAATCCGTCCAGTCCTGGTCTTCTCTTTGTTGGGAGGCTTTTATTATCGCTTCTGTCTTATTGCTTGCTATTGCTCTGTTTAGATGTTTTTATTTCCTCTTGGTCCAACTTTGGTAAATAATATGTGTGTAGAAATTTCTTTATTTCTTCTAGATTTGTGAATCTATTGGCATATAATTTTTTGAATTATTCCACATTGATCTGGATTTCAGTGGTATCTGTTCTAATATCCTCTTTGTTGTCTCTAAGTTTATTTATTTAGGTCATCTTTCTCTTCTTTTGGTTAGTTTGACTAGGGGTCTGTCCATCTTATCTTTTCAAAGAATCAACTCTTTGTTTCATTGATCCATTATATTATTCTTTCAGTCTCTGTTTATTTGTGGACAGACCTTCATTATTTCCTTCCTTCTATTGATTTGGGGTTTGGTTTCCTCTTTTTTTGAAGGTTGTGAGATGCATCAGATTATTTCTTTGAGATCTCTCTCTGTCTTTCTAATATAGATACTTACTACTATAAACGAGGAGGGGGAGTATTTTAGGCACAGGTGGGAAGGAATTGAATGAAAGATGACCAGTAGTGGGAGTGCTGAAGTTGACTGGCGAGCAGTGAAGGATGAGTCAGAAGAGCCAGGCTGGAGCTGAAAGCATAGAGTCTCATGGTTTATTGTCATGACTTTGGAAATCATGAAAATATTTTAAGCAAAGATATAACTAGATGTTAATTTTAAGACATTCTAACTTAAAGGAGAAGAATGAATCACCAGGTGTGGCGGTGATGGTAGAGGTAGAAAAAGTAGACAAATTAAAGAAAATTAGGGAACTCAGCAAGCCTGGAAAGATAAGTGGGGGGAAAGATATTAAGGATTGTGGTATATAAGGAGCATTAAAATCAAGAATGTTAGAAAGGTTGATTCTAACACTGAAAAGGAAACAGCAAAATGAGCCACAAAGACATCTTTACTAAATTTGTAGACTTTTGTTTCTGTCCATTCAGTGCCTGGAAGGCAATCCCAAAAGGTTACTTTTGCAGAGTTTAGGTTGGGCTTGATTAGAAATCCTGAGGAGGGTAGGATCACCTCTTGAAATGTATGCTCTGGGCTCTATTCTGCAGCAGAATTACTGTCAGAATCAACAGGAGAACCTTCTTATTAACCATTAAACTAATGTATTTAATTGGTCAAAGAACAGCATGCTAGATTCGTTTCCCTTGTCCCTGATTGAGGGTACTTACTCTCTAAGACTGTTTATATATCAAGTTGGGAGCTTGTCTCCCTTACCATTTTGGGTACATACTCAAAATAAATTATCTGGTGTGACTTGACCTGATTAGATAATGAAGGGCAATCTATTCATGGGTTGGCAAGAATGTGTTAATTCCTATAGACTGATGTAGCAGCAATTAACACATTCGAGTGGCTATTTGGTCAGTTCACTTCCCTCCAAATAGCATTTATCGAGCACCTAATTTACTAGGCACTAAGCTACATCCTAGGCATACAAAGACTCATAAAAAGAAGTCATTGTCTTCGAGGAATTTATGGTATAGTGAGTAAAGAAATAAAAATAGGTGAATTTACATGTTACTTTCATTTTTAGAGGACGTATTATGTCTACTATTTTCATAGCTATCTTAGTGCTCAAACCATTGAATCATAGAGTCATTTTGACTTCAACTTGAAATGTAGCCTTGATTTCTAGGTCTAACCTCCATTTTGCCCCTATCTTTGCAAAAAGTTTGGTGTTTTCTATTTAAGTCTAATGAAGATAATAAAAACAACAACAAACAAAACCCTACCATCTTATTCTTCAATCTGTGATATAGGAAAGAAATGAGCATAGATTACAAGGTAAATTCATAAATAAAGACCTATGGGAGAGAGAACACTTAGGTTTCCGCCCTCCCATTGACACCAATGAAGGAAGACCTTGCCTGGTCCATTGTACTTATGTGCTTTGATACCCATATACTCCAAACATCATTTGGGAATGACGACAGGCCAGGGGTGGTATGACAGAGCCTATCATCTATCATGAAATTTGCTGCTGTTCCCACGCTCCAAAAAACCAACTTTACTATATGTTCATTACTTTTGTATGACTTCAAAATTTGTGTTAGCTGAGCAGTACCACAGTGCCATGAGTTTCTGAAGATGAGATTCTTTCTAGAAAATGACAGTTGGTCATTTGTCTACCATGCTTTCAAACATATTAGTTCCATGTTAACGGGTTCCAAAATCATTTATCTCTTAATTATTTGGCTCTTGCTAACTTCACTCTCATGCCTTCTACCATTTTGCTTCATTACTCTAGGTTCCTCAAAGTTTCTGACCATGTCAGTCTAGGCCCTACCTCTGTGCCTGTAAGTGGCTCCTTTCTCAACAATGCTTTTCCCCCTTTCATTATTATATTCATATTTAAAATATGCCTTATTTTTGGAAACCCATTATGCTGCTCACCAATACCTGTGATTCTTTTCTTTTTCCAGGCACATACAAGACTCTTGTCCTGAGACTACTGAATTTAATTATGACCATGTGACTGACTTTAAACACTGCAGTAGAGGAAGTTAATTTCTTCTCTTCGATATAGGAACATTTAAAGGCCCATACAAGACTCTCTACCTTCTTCCTTCTTTCGCTCAACCAACCATGGAGGTCATGTTTTAAGGTAATGGAGCTACTGGGGGCCCATCTTCCCTCAGCATGGAAGCAGCTCATAGAGAAGAGTTGGCCCAGGTAAGTGACAAGACCACAACATGACAAAATTTATATGAGTGAGAAATGATTTTCCACTGTGCTAAGGCCATATGAACTTTGAATTGTTTGTCACATACCACAATTTACTCCACCTTCACTGTTAACACATACCTTGTTCCTCCAGGAAGGTTTGCCCGCTAACTCCTCTGTACCCCCAAAGCATTGTGTTAATATCTGAGCTAATGGAACTTTATTATTGAATTCTTTAACACATCTGTTTCTCTTTATATTCTGTAACTTCCTGAATAAAGAGAGAACCATGTTTTAATAACTTTGTATCTCCCAACTGTGCATAGATCCTGGAATCTAGATGCTTAAAACATATTTACCGAGATAGAGGTTCTCACCTTGGCTCTATTGAACAAATTATTTAATATTTTTGTGCTTTTAGCTTCCTCTCATAAAAATGCAGAGGAGAATGATCAGTCTGCTCCCTGAAGGTCAAGTGAGTTAATAAGAGGGAGAGCATTTTAAAAAATAAAAGGATAGAAAACAATAAATTATTATTGCTATGATCTGTCACCAAAGTGTTTGGGAAAGCAACAGAATGGGGGGAGGGTTGCCTTTAGAACACAGTGGAGAATATTTTTACATTCTTTTTTATATACAATTCTCAAATATTTATTTCTTTTTGGAAAACTGTTTTACAATCATTGTTGAAGACAGGACAAGAGTGGTAACCATTTTCCAGTTCCCAGAACGCTTTGAACACATTGTAATAATTTATTTCCCATACTGTCCAGATACTGCCCTTGTAAAAATGACTCTCCTGACACAGGAGTTGGATCCAACCATTGGAGCAGATGCTATTGATGTGCTGCCCATCTCTCTCTGGTGCTCGTGGCTCTTACGCACATGCACAGCTTCTTTCTGCCAGCATCTCTTAGCTTTCTGCTTTCTGCTACTCTGGCTAAAGGAGTGTTCTCAGTCTTATATTAAATTCAAGTCCAGAGTTTCTTGGTGCTAATACCCTTGGCAGCAGCCCTCAACCAGTGATGGAATAGAGGCTGGTGGACCAATACCCCAGCTTCCCACCTTTCAAACAAGAGAACTGTGAATCATGATTCACACAGTAGCTTTGATGCCTTAGGGGGATAGACCATGAACTACCCATGGTGGTACCTGCTCATTAACCCATTCATATCAATTTCCTCCCCATCCCAGGTTTCTTTCCACATTCCTTTGCATCCTAGAATTACCCTGCAAATAAACTGCATGAGAATTCTTTGTCTCTGCATCTTCAGAACTCAATGTAAAGTTATTAACCTTTCCCGAAGTTACTCCCTATGTTTCATATAGAATATATTAATAAGTATTTATTAAATAACCATAAAATAAGTAAAATATGAAACAAAATAAACATGCCACTTAAAATATGTAAGACATATCGATAAATAAAATAACATGAAATTAAAAGTTGCTGCTCATCCCTGCATAGACGTTCTTCACATTCATAGAGATTCCTTTACATGGCTGTTTTTCTGGAGTAGCAATGTGTAAAACACCCTGATACTGTCCATCATGGGAAAATTTTCATTAGTGTGTCCTTCCTATGAGGGCATTGAGTCTTTAGGGAAATCCCCCGGAGGGTGTGGGATGGGGGACACTCAGGCTCAGACCCTTGATGGATGCCCATTCTTCAGAGTTCAGCATGAGATTTATCACAAATGACACAGTTACCTTCATCCTTAGCACTGAAGCCTCAATCTGTCTCTTTCTTAGATTTTCCTTTCAGTCACTGGGGAAGTCAAGTAGACGACAGTCTCTTGTTTTCTTTCCTTCTTCCAACTTCGAAATGGCTGATTAAAATGAAGAGAGGTTGTCTTTTATCAGCATTCTGACAGCCGCTGCAGAATTGTTCTTCAAACCTTATTACCTTTTAATTTCTAGCTTCTTCCCCAATATTGTTTTCTACATTTCAGACAATGAATTAGATGCAGTTGTCACTGTGGCTTGGATAGACACTGTGGATGTCAGAGTTAAGTTTGCCTCCATACCAGCAAAGGAGACCCCGGAGAAATAAGACACCACAGAAATAATGTAGTCCTGGAACCATTAAAGGAGAAGAAAAATACCACTGAGACTATATTAGAAATTCAAAAAATTGTATTCCTTTTAGCAAATGGAATAAATTCCTTTTCTCACATAATGCCTCTTAGGTTACAATAAAGACTGATTATTAATAATAAAGATGATTTGAGAGACAGGTAGAGAGGGAAACACATATGCAAACTTGGACTGAGTGTCTTTGTCATTTCGGCCACTTTCCCAATCAGCACGAATGGCAGAGAGTAATTCTTGTCCATTGCTAAACAGCTGGAGTGATTGTGTCACTGCTGAGTGACAGTGTGGGAACTTGAAGTGAGTTGCACTTGCAGAGTAAAATGGCCATTGGCAGCCTCTCAGAACCTTGGATAAACTTGAAAATGGGTTTGGGAACAATACCAGTGTATGCCAAGCCAATTCAATAATTGGGGAAGAAACTAGAAGGCAACCTGTTTTGAAAATAGAACACTTTCATTTTAGAAGGTTGACTTTCTCCAGTCATGTCTTTCATTCTGTAATCCCTCTCCGTTGTGAGTTATTTTCTTGGATTATGCTGTATAATCCAAATATAGGTCACCAGGCATTTCATATTTCATGCGTTCAATTTACTCTATAAATATTTGTTGAGAACTTACTATGTTTCAAGATCCTATGTAAAATTTGCCTAAATGAAGAATAAAATGGTTGAGGACAAGGGCTATGTCATATACAAGGATATAATAAACAAGGGCTAAGTGAGCTGAATGATCCAGATTCTGCTAAATTGGACCCATACTACATGTGTTTGAATGCTTGATGCCGTCCCTCCCCCTACCCCTCCACTCCCATTTATACACTTTCAGGATCTTGAGTATTCAAGGACAAGATGTAAGGAGTAAAACTATTACTTCAAGAAAATATTCCTATGATTTCTGAGAGTTAGGAGGCCTGGGAGGCTAAGTCTGACTCTACCAGTGACTTTCAATTTGACCCTCAGCAAATAAATTCACCTCTCTCCACTTGTATTTCATATAAAGGCGAGGATTTTCTCTGTTAGTTTTATTACTGAATCCTCAGCTCAAACACTAGAATAGAGTCTAGTGCTGGTGGAGTCCAATAAATATCTCTTGAAGAATGAATCAAATAGTTGGGTCCCAAATGGCTAGGGTCTGGGCTAGGCCACAAATGAACGGCACAGACTTGCTGACAGCCTCTGGCCTATACTAAAAGCAGTTCAGTGACCACCCTGGCCCTTTACAGGAGGTCCTAAAGCCAATTGGAGACTTAGGTGACTAGTACGCTGATGGTGAGTGCAGTTGGTTCCAAGGGAAAGAAAGGGCAGGGGGGTAATTTCCCCAGTGCTCACTGCAGAACTGGTCCAGATGTTGGGTGTGTAAGGGTGAAGTCCAGTGGCATGGGGAGATGGTTGGTGGGAGCAGTTAATTACAAATATAAGTTCATTTCAGTCAATGCTATCAGGATATCATATACACATACAAAAACCACTCAATCAAAAATTCTAACAGCATATTTTAGATTTAATTTCTCTGTAATTCCATTGCCTCTTGGATGGACCTCTTTTATTGTCCACAGTGCAGTTCCTTGTCAGTAGTTATTGCATATCTCTTGCAAGGTTATGTGTTCACAAGGACTCAAGAATTTATATAGTAGGTGCTCTATAAATGTCTGTTAAGCATGCACTGTCTTTCCTGGGCATGAACACTCAAATATCCAGTTATTGCCTCCCTCCATGAACATTTAAAAAGTTGAGTTTTGTATTTGATAACCTTTCTTGCCTGTCAAGAAATATTTTAATGCAACTTACTCTGCAAAATGGGAGAGGGAAGATATTTCCTCTCAGCACTCCTCTGAGACTTTTCTCAATTTCACTCCTTCTTCCATGGAAATGATTAATCACCTCTCTTCTACCTTCCAGCAATTGGTTCATTAGGTCATCCACAAAGCGCACATCACGACCTTTTGAAAACTCAGATACAGACTTACCACAAAGGAAAATTGGATAGAAATTTTTTTCTGTTGTGACAATATTATGTTTGCAATAAATAAAGTCAAGAGAAGGAAAGAAAACACTGTCTTCATTACAGAGAGTGAGACTGTCAGGAGGTGGTTATTTTATTGCTTCTTCGAGGACTGTCATTGAACATTTGTTGGAGGCAAGGAAATAGCTGTGCAGCATTATTTCAACTGTTCATCTGCTAGTTAGCACAGATGCTACCTCTTTGTACAGTACTTTGATGGCTAGGACAAATTTTACTTAAATACATTTTGATATGCTATTTCACATTATAATTAGGGAATGCATCTTCCAGAACAACCTGATTTTTAAATTACTTGCTATGGGCACTGTTGCTAGATAGTACTCTGCTCCAATGTTACCAGAAAATTTGATGCATTAGGTCAAGACTTGATTTTCTAGACAGTGCTTCTTTTTGGTGGAGACCCATGATCCTGCATGAGAAGGCAGGAGTGATTCTTCCTTGCCAAGGGGACAGGTTCCCTAACTTCACCTGGTTCATTTTGGCTCCTGGAAGATTCTTGTATTAGGGTTCTCTAGAGGAACAGATTCAACAGGAAGTATGATTATGAAAAGGGGATTTATTAGATTCATTTACACAACCAGAAGCTGCGTAGTCCACGATGGCTCTCTGCAGGCTAGAGAGCAGGAGGAACCAGCGGCTGCACGGTCCAAGATGCAGAAGCCCCAGAACAAGAAAGATCAGCAGTGCTACCCTAGTCTGAGACTACTAGCAGAGTTTGCTTTGGAAGAGTGAAGAAGTGAGAGTCTGTTATACTCAGAAGATCAAAGCAGCAATCAAGAACCCCTTCAAGAAGAGTCAAGCTTGCATCTGCATCTGCTTCCTTGTTCTTCCAACTTTTATTCCATCCTATTGGGTGGTGCTTCCCACACTTAGAGAACGGCTCCTCTTCAGTTCACTATTCCATATCCCAATCATTCCTAGACACGCCCTCAGTGACTCACCCAGAGGCTTCTTAATCATTGGCATCTCTTAATGCAATCAAGTTGACAGTTCAAGTTAACCATCACAACTATCTGACCTAACTTCCACCTGCATTGTCTTGAGTACTTCAGTTGAGAACTACCAACTTCTCCAGTTTCACTCTGCTTCATTGTCATGAGTAGCTTAGGAGGAATACTGTCAGAGGACGGTGGTCTCTGTGAAGGAGGCAAAGTGATTATTCTATCTATTTTAATTTTACTTTCCAGTAAACTCAGCAAAGAAATACTAATTAAAATGGTTGTAAGTCATTCCATTCACTCAACAAATTTGTATTGAAACCTCTTGGTGAGCTAGAGCTGTGCTGGATTCTCTAAATGCAAAGAACAACTGAAGTTTTACTGTCCATCTCTAATGCTGTGGAATAATTTTTTGTTCTATTTTTCTTTCCAGACTATCTTTGTATATTTCTCCCATATAATCCTTACTTTAGAAAATTCTTTTGCACCTACTGTGTAATGCTGAATTAGGGGGAACAATATAGATAACGGGATCAGACAGACCCAAGTTCATACTCCAGCTTTGCCTCTTCCTGGCCTAGAAGATTCAAAATCTATTGGAGGAGGTATAAGTCAATAAAGAATATAGTTCAGAGTAATTTGTTTAATAGAGTAGAGGTGGGAGGACTAAGAAGGATTATCATCACAGTTCCATCTGAGTTTCTACCCTGTATCTACTTTTCTGGGGACTTTATATTTATTAGATCACTGTTAGAAGAATCTGGTGTAACCAAGGAATTATTGAGGATAGTAATAACTATTTTTAAAATAGGCCTGTAAAAATATTTCCTTGCACTCACATGGAATATACACAGGCAATTTAGTAATGGAAATTTATTGATCCATGGATGAATAAAGGTTTATCCAATGGATGAAAAAATAACCAAAGGAGAAGATAATTAGAGGGACACAGAGAGCTAGAGACAAATAATTTGAGAAACAGGTTGCTGAGAACCTAAAGTTGGAGCAGTTTCAGTAATTGATTTATTCACTGCTCAAGCATGGCACCCCTATATATTATCATTTATTTTTTTATAACTTTAACTTATATTAAAGTTATAAAAGTTATAAATAAGTTATATTAACTTATTTATTTTTTTATAACTTTAACTTTTTTTTAACTTATAACTTATTTATTTATTTATTTATTTGTTTATGTATTATATGGTGCTGAGGATCAAACCCACTGCCTCACCTGTCCTAGGCACTGAGCCATACCCCAGCCCAATATCATTTATTTTTAAAAGTAGTGAGACCAGGCCAAGAGGAGACTGGTTAATAATAGTTTGTTTTCTATATAAATTTGGGGAGTTTAAAAAACTAGGTAAATTTGGGGAAAATCTGCTTTTGCTTCTCTTGCCATAATCCATGATTTATTGGGCACCATCACTCTGTGAGGTAATAAAGCTAAATATGCTAAGTACACTACCTGGATTCCATAACACTTCTTTCTGCCAAACAGGTGTTAATCCTTCTGACCAATGAGGGTGCTGGGCCTCCATGTGTTAAATGGTCTGTCTAGATTGACCCTTGGTGGCAAAGCTGAAATATGAACTCAGTCTGTCTGATCCCACTACCTATGTTATCCCTCCTAACATAGCATTAGACAGTAGATGTAGAAAAATATTCAATAGCCAGGATTATATGGGAGAAGCACTTAAAGTTGCTCTGGGAAAAAAAATGTCAACAAAAACGACCCCACTGTATCAGAGAGGAGATGGAAGATTCAATGCAGTTGCTCATTTCTGCTGGTTTGCTTCTGCCTGCTTATCTGTGGATTATATTTGGTAGTATAAAAACTGTTGACGCTATAACATGGAGGTAATGAAATTGAAATGGTAAAAGTCATAAACAATTAGAGCCAGGTTTCATTTAATACCATTCATGTGAAAATGTGTAAGAAATAAAACAAAGTGGCAGAATTTTTTAGACAGAGATTTTGCAATAGACAAAAGAAAGTATATATTTAATGTTATACTGATTATAGTAAATGTGTCCTTTATGAATAATCACATAAATTTTTAAAATCCATTTTTCCTTCTCTATCATATAATCTCTTACATTGATTTTATTTATTATTTATTATTTATTATTTATTAACATTTATTTCTAATTGCTAGTTTCTGTAATTAGCTAGTGAAATAATTAGTAAACTTAGGCACATAGCTGATACTCTTTAAAATTAGGAAGTTTCTTTCCTTGGCAACAATACTATGTCAATTCACTCTTCTGAGAGTTTCACAATTGTTGGCATAGTAATACCATTTGCTTTGTAATCTTTGTCAATAAAATATTTTTTGACTTTAATGTTTTGTGAAAAAATATTTGACATTGTACAAAGCATCTTCACAGATCGATTATTTGCTTTGAAGTTTATTTGTAAGATCCCTGCATAGTATACATTTTTTTTTTGCTTTCTATTGTACACTTTTTTTCTGTTGTCTTTTCAAAATGCAATATCCTGACAGACAAAATTCCTGGTCAGGGCTGGTCAGTGGTGGAGCACTTATATAGCATTGTTCCAGGCCCTGGGTGCCATCCCTCCACCCCCAAAAAGTTTTGTTATTTACAACTGTAATATTACTTGATCCTGCAATTGGACTAATTATGTGCAGCATCTGGAAAGAAAACAGAATAGAAATGTATCTTCTTGTTTCCAAGATCAGGACTTTCCACTCCTCAGGAAAATCCTTTTATTTGTTTACCTGGATAGAGGAGCAGACTTGTTTTTTCAAACATCTACTTCTTCGAATAATATGAATAATCAAGGAGACTTCTAGAAATGGGGTCTTGCTGCCTAAATCTAACCTGACTTCCCCCTTTTGGCTGGATTTCTTTCCAAAGGTCTCTCTGCCCCAGTAATCCCTCTTAGGAACACTGTACACATGGCTGGCTAGTTGGGCACCCTTGAGAGATTGCACAGCATTCAGTTTAAATTAGCCTAGGCCTGTGCTGTTATTATTCTCTGGAAAGCCTGGGTAATCATGTCAATGGCCATCTAGTGCATAATATGGGGAAAGCAAGGCTTTTTATCAACCTCCAAACTAAGAGAGTAGAGAGGGATACTTGGGGGATAGAATATCCAGCATCACCGTAGCAGAGACACTTGCTGTTGGTGGCAGTTCAAATACAGCTCCTGCCTGAACTCACCTGTGGTCACAAGAGCAAGAAGAAGAGCACACCCTGAGGTGAATGCAGAGTCACACAAGGACTGCACAGTGAACGTCTGGGCCATCACTTCTTGAAGCAGAATCTTGCTACAAGAGCATTAGAAGCCACACTTTTGTTTGATAGATGCCTGTCTCCAAGAAAGCTCTTCAAGGACTGCTGCAGAGGGGTACCCACATCATCAACCCCCAGGGTCTCCAGGGGAGGCCAGTTCCCAGCTGTGAGGGCAACTCTCAGATGGACAGATCCTCTGTCAAGAATGGAATGGTAACTCACCAAGGAATTTGGAATAGTTGTGGAAATTCTGGGTTCTATATCCATCAAGAATTCATTGGGACAGATATTCACTCTTGAGATACTAAAATCTTTTTTAAAATTTCTGATCACGTGCTTTTATAATGGAAAAAAATGGAGCTGAGTAAAAAAGCCTAAAGTTTATGTAATCAAAGGACCTAGTTTAAGCTCAGTTTCATGAATGGCAGTGGATGCTATAAAGGCAACGCTTGTCTCTAACTCCCCTGAATCCGGGGGGAAAGAAACAGTGACTGTCATAACTCTGTCAGTAAAGATAACAACAAAGGAAGCACAGCTGTTTGTGAAACAGTTTTTTTTTTTTCAGCATTTAATTCCCAGTGATCTTAATGCCTAGAAATTCACATAAAGAGCTTTGACCCTAATGAATAGCCTCACAAGTCACACAAAAAAAAGTTTGAGGTGCTCAAATTGGTAAGAACAGGGGGTTAAGAGTCATCTTGTTGAAAGCTGTGAAACTGACTTCACATCCTCCACCTAATTTCCAACCACTTGATTTTACAATTAATTTTGATATCCAGAACCAATCAATATATGCTTAATGGCATAGTTATAGGGAGTTGCAGTTTAGAGACCTTCTCTTCAGTTATTCAGAGCTCATAATATCTGTATGTGTATCTGTCAATCAATCAGACGAAATGTCACTGATAGAAGCTCTAATTTTAATATTTGGATGCTAGGAGTGTGTGGTGTATGTTTATTGGTATGGATCTGAGAGGATGAATAATTGAATTTCTCAAAAGGCAGGTAGGAATAGAGGAAAAAAGAGGATGGAATCATATAGTACTGCACAATCACCCACTTTAACTTCAAATGCTGGTAAATAAAATATACATAAAATATCTGGGAAAGCTGCCAGACAAGAAATAGTGAATATATTTTCAAGTTTCTTTCTTTCTTTCTTTTTTTCTTATGATTAGATTGAAGCATATAACAACACACCCTGATAAAAATGGGAAAAACCAATCAATCCTATGGAGGTTATGTTGTTGGGATGAGAGCATGCTCCAGGGTGGCTGCGACTCATTTTCAAATTTCCTCCCACTCCCAGCAGTTTAAATGAAATTGGGAATTGTGCAGATTGGGCTGAACCGAAAATTCCATAGGATTGACACAGAATCAAATGAAAGAAGAGTGTCTATGAAAACATTTTGTAGAACCACATAGAGATCCTGTTTTTAATTAATGATCCTCTTGACAGCTTTACTGTAACTCATAGGATAGAGGATAGATGGAAGTTTTGGTGAGAATTTTCTAATTGATTCTGTTCCTTTGTTCTGTCCTTACCTGCGGGTCCATGCAAACAGGGATGGGAAAGCCTGCTGAAGACAAGACCCAGGCTGTTCCTTTCATCCAGGGCCCCTGCTTTTCCCCAACAGCAGCCTGGGGATCATGTTTCTTTTATACTAAGTTGACTGAATAGATTTTGAGCATAATGATTAAAAATCTGAGATTTAGAATCAAGAAAATAAAATAGTCTCATCAAAATTGAGTTCTGACACAAACTATATAATCCCTCTGAACCTATTTCTTCACCTGTAAAATGTGGGATAACAGCAGTTATTACGATTTATTTCCTGGAGGGTGATGTGCTGGTGCTTTCTTACACTAATGCTTAACCTTCGGTATTTATTTTAAACAGTGTTCTATAACAGTCTTAGCATCGTGGCAGCTCACAGAAGCCCCATTATCCACATAATAATGATTGGGTTGTTTTTAAAAATAGAAGCAATAACTCTATCGAATATGGTTGCTTTTCTTTAAAATATAGCCAATCATGCAGTATATAACAAATATCCAAGGAAAATATTCTTGTTCTACTTTCAGGCTCATCTCTCCGACCTGTCATGGCAAACCACAGTAAAAGAAATATGAAGTTAAGTGAGCAAAATCCATGTGTGGTACTTTGAAAGTGTCTATCTGCAAGACAGCAAGACCTCTGTGTTCTGGGAACTCTCTCCATCTGTCATCGAGGCCACACAGCTCTGCCAGCAGTCTTTCCACTCCCTGGTGCTCACCTCTTCACTTGCACTACTGTCATTCAGTCAGCCTGCCATTCAGAAAGACTGGCGAGAGCTCTAAAGTCTCATCTCCCACAGTTATGGCTATTCTCAGGGTAACTTTGACACATGCCATTGGTCCTTTGCCTTACCTCTGAAGACTTTCAGTGGGAAGAAAAGGGTCACCTTTATATCTGGGCTGTCCTTAGAGTCTCCTTCCACACTCTAAGAGGCCTTTACATGACACAAAATACTGATGCAGTTGGAGGCATATGTGTTTGGAGGGCTTCACACACACCTTTGCTTCCCCAAAAGTGCTCAGGGAATATTCTCTTCCTAATTATCTGACTATGGGTGATTCTGGAGCCTTTATAAAGAAGAAGGCATGCTCCAACATAACTTGCAGGGTATCTTTGTCATCGTTTTTAATGAAACTGCTTCAAGAAAGAAGGCAGGTAAATAGCTGAGCAGGCAGGGAAGACAGCTGTAGAGCCAGATCTGGAGCTGTGTAGACTGGCTATATAGATAAAGATCTGAAATGGAGACATGGCTAAAAGAAGAGTTTTGGGTTGTCTCCTGCTTCACCAGTGGGTCTGGTACCAGTGTGAAGAAGGCTGCCATATAAATCAAGTAAAGGCCAAAGGGGTGGCCTCTTCAACATGGTCCTGGGGTGATCACTTGAATGTAGGTATGGAAACTTAATTTGATCAGCCCTAGCAATTCTCTAGACCCACAAGAAACTGAGTTTACCATTAGAATATTAATGTATTACTCTGATTGTAGCTAAACCTAAGAATGAGAATAAGTTGGCCACATACAGAGTGGATATGAGTAACCGGGTACAGGTACACAGTAGGAAAACACAAACAGAACATTTGCTTTAAAATTATTTACACCAAGCCAACATAGCCTGCTCAAATCTCCCTTTGTATTTTAAGGACTCTTACATCTGAAAGACATTTTGGCCCAGTGGGAGACACCTCTGGTGGGTCATTTGAGCTCCAAGGCAGCCTGCATGGTTAGACAAGGCTGTCACTGGGCCAACACTGCTATTTGACATTTTCTTCTGCTCCCTGTGACTCTTATACAAACTACAGCTGGCCTCTGTGCTTTCCATCTTTATTATTTTATTTGATGCCTTTTATTTCCAATCAATTTTTTTCCTCAAGTTTTGCTCACTTTGAAGACTTAATATTAAAACATCAGATATCAAAATTCATCACTTATAAATCAATCTTTCCAATGGTTTTCATGCTGGAAGTTTGAAATTGATTCTGATTATACCAATTACCCGATTAAAGTTAACTATTTTCATTCTATAGACTTGGGCTTAGATCCTCTTAAACTTAGTATGCAAATCTGGACAAAAGTGTTTGAATGCATTTTTAAATTTTTAATTAGAAAATGAGGGAATGTTGAAGATAGGGCTATACTCACGGCTACCCATAAAGAAGAAAACAAACCAGTTGTCAGGCAGAAATTCTGAAAACAAAAGGAAGTTGGGAGACTTACCCAAGGTCAGGAAGCATATTTGTTGTAGAGTTGAGAACAAGATGTTACCTAACTCCTTGGCCAGCGTCTATATAATAGATCCCTCTGGTCAATATTTCTTATCTTGCCATGAGAGCAATAGGCACATCTCTTTAACATAACAAATGTAAAGCCCTGATGGCCGGCTCTTCTCTTGAATTTACCCCCACCCTCAAAAATCTCCTTTTCAATCCATTCTTAGGGATAACACAGTCTTCAGAATTTTGCTTTATTTTTAAACTATATAAAATTATAGATTTTAAAGAAATAAAGTCAGGCAGATCTCACAGTACAAATTAATCACATGTATGAAATTCTGTTCTACCTCCAAGGCACAGTTCCAATGCTGAAAAAATTCTTGCTATTCTTACTCCAGTGTACCCAAATTAATTATTCTGTCCTCTGAAATCCCATAATTCTTATCATATTTCTTTTAATTACCTGTATATTTAAACAATGATCTGAATTAATTTCTTAATTTCAGTTTATTTAGAAACAGGTGATTTTTCTTATTCATATTTGACTTTATAATACTTAGCAGTTTCTTAGCATAAAGTATAAATAATCAATTCTATTGAAAAAAATATTGAGGAGAAAATATTCATATATACCTTCAGTGATATTTTTGTTTTTGTTTCTAATACAGATAATCCCTGAATTTGATGGTACAACTTACAATTTTTCATCTTTGCAATGGTGCAAAAGTCACGTGAATTCTGTAGAAATCATAATTCTTATTTTGAATATTGATCTTTTCCCAGGCTAGCAATGTGTGGTATGATACTCTTGGGATGCTGGTTGTGGCATGGAATATCACCTCCTAATCAGCCATGTGCAGGCCACCAACACTCTGGAGTGAACTATGTTGATAAGCTGTGACGTTGGTTGAGTAGGTTAGATGTATTAAATGCATTTTAAGCTTACCAATATTTTCAATTTAGAACGGATTTCTTGATATGTAACCTCATTGTAAGTCAAGTCAAGGAGCATCTATATTTTCAAGAAAAGCAGGGAAAAAAAAGGAAATTCAACATGCAAACCATGATCTATACTATCCTTAGGGCTTTTCCAATATCCACTCCTATGTCATTTTGCTCTAGAATGGTGTTCCAAAAAAGGGAATTATCCCTTGATTCTGCCAATGATGGGGCGGGGAAGGGTGGAGGAGAGCAAGGGAGAGGAATAGAGATTCATCAGTGCCTTCACTGTTTCTTTATAAGGAATGTGGTAGAATCATTCATTCACTTGTTATTCATTACTTTTCCTGGAATGCAAGAGATCTGGTAGGGTTCAGAGGAAAAGATGGGAATGGACAGAATGGAAAGGAGTGGAGATGGGCACTGAAATTTTAGTATTAAGTTTCTCCAGAAGGGACCAATGTGTTGTGCTTAGTTCCCAGATATGCAGAGAAAATTCAGAACCTTCTGGACACCTCTGAGTGGTTCGTGGAGCTTCTGCAGATCTGAGTGAGCCATTATATGGGAATAAACTATGACTCATGTCTGATCAGGAAGCCAGAATCAGTGGTCAGTGTCTACAGTCAGATACAAGGGGTGAATGTAGGTCTGAAGAAGAGGACAAATCAAGAGGTCACAACAAGCCTACTAGCCTAAGTTATATGAAGGAAAATAATTAGAAGAAAAGAACTTGAAAGTGAAGGTAGCTGGCTGCATAGGATATTAAAAATGTATTGAGTGGTGAATGTTTGTGAGTCTGTGAAGGGCAGTTATTAGAGTTAACAAACCTATGATTTTTATATGTTAGGATATTATTGCTGGATTAGAAATTTCCACTTGGAAAAATGTGATTTTTTATGCTTTGTGTTCTTTCTTTATACATTTAATTTATTTGGGTTTCTTTCCTTAATCGTTACCCCTCGACTCTTGGTACTGGGGATTGAACTCAAGGGCACTCTTCCACTGAGCTACATTTTTGAAACAGGATCTTGTTAAATTATAGAGTATAGCCTCAAACTTGTGATCCTTCTGCCTCAGTCTCTTGAGTCACTGGGATTACAGGAAAGTGCCACCATGCCCAGCTCCCCTTGATCTTTAAAATAAAAATGCTATGGAAAAAATTTTTTGTCTTATTTATGCTAAGGGGAACAAAGAGGTAGAAATTTGATTTGGTGACTTCGAAATCCAATTTGATTGGTTTGAATGAATCGTCATTTGATATGTTGCTGGCTCTCATAACTTTAAAAAGGAACAAGGAAGTCTGGTCAAAAATACAAAATAAATATCTGTTGCTGAGATGTGGGTGTCAGAGGACTTAGGATTGAGATATCCTGCCAGAGTCAGGAGGTCCCATTTCAGCTCAGCCAGCCTTCAAACTCAAACTCACCTTCCACTGGTAACAGCCAGTCCCCTAGTAGGTACGATATGTCAGTTTCATCAGTCTACTCCTGGTCTGAACTTTTAAAAGGTCTTTGAAAATTTTCCAGGGTCGTGGATCACAGCACAGCTTCAGAGAGCATGGATCATCAGCCAACTGCTCTTTAGCCTGTTTGTCCTGACAGCTGGCTGAAGCCTCTTCTTGGCTCCCATTCTCTGTGTGCTTTCTTAGGGCACTCCCTCAAGGACATCACCTGGTGGATGTCAGTCTACCTGGATGAGACAGCCTCTCCTCCCTGGTCCATTTTAATCTTCTAGGTAGTTGGACGCAGAGGGTTTTTTTGTTTTTTTGTTTGTTTGTTTGTTTGTTTGCAGTGCTGGAGATTGAACCCAGGGCCTTGGGCTTGCAAGGCAAGCACTCTACCAACTGAGCTATATCTCCATCCCCTGGAAGCAGAGTTTTAAGGCCAGGTGGTGTGCTCTCCTGGGGCCCAGCATGACGGTGGAAATGGAATTACCCATCAGAGACCTCTAAGGGGACTCTGAGGGACCTGGCCTCCCATTCAGAGATGTTCCTCCTGTCATTCTTCTCCACTCTGACTTCAAAAGGCTTTTGGTTTGCAAGATTATTTTAAAATGGGATGATTTTCCCTTTAAAATCATACCTTTTATTTTAATCAAGATATATGTAGCTATATGGATATAGATATATATCTAGGTAAAACCAATTCCCTTGAACTCCATGCTTTCATTCAAATTCACCACACAGCTAGCCGTGTCTGATTTAAGAGTTGGAATTTCCTCTTTCTTGAAAAGTCACATAAACATCACAAGGAGAACATGAAACAGAAACCCACATTGCAGATGAAACCCAGAACTATAAAATTAGTGAAAAACTGCTAAGAAAAGTGGAAATGGAACAGGGAAGGTGCAAGGAGGGAGATAGAGAGGGGACTCCGACATCAGAAAGCACTGGCTCCTTACATGTCTGAAGGGGAGAACACAGACCAAGGCCTGGGTCAGCAGCAGGACAAGGCTGGTGCCTTGCTGCAGTTAAGAGTATTTGTAAGAAGCAGAAGCCTTGTGGCTGCAGAGGAGGAGAGAGACTGTGTGACCAATGGTATCACAGCAGCTCATTTTCATCAAATACTGAACTAATCTATCCACAGGATCCTTCCCTACATGAATTTTCTGTTGGTTATAAGAGGAAGAAAACAATGCATACATATATTCTATATCTCTTTTTTCCCCCTATGGAAATTACTCTCCATTGCTGTGTTTTGTTTTGTTTTTGCAATGCTAGGGATTAACCTACAGCCCTGCACATGTTGGCAGGTGCAATATACCTTCAGCTCTGTTTTTGAAATTTTAAACAGCCTTATATAAGACGGTGTCTAACCTCTCCCTTCTTCTTTTCTTTCATTTTCTCTGCAGTCTCTTTTTTTCCAAAATTGTTCAATTCCTTCTAAGCTACCCATTGCATTTGCTGTTACCTGTTGCTACTTACTTTAATCTAATTCAGCTTTAATTTTTGTTCCACTCTAGCAGTTTCTGGCTTTAAAAATCAATCTTCTGAACCAAAAGCAGATCAATTCTTTAAAAGACAATTCCCCCTCTGTCCCCCCAAAATTTGGCTGACTGGCAAATCTTTGAACATATAGAAATAACTGTTTTATGTAAGACCCCTTAAAATAGAATTTTTTCTTAAATGTATGCAATAGATAGGAATATATTTTTCTTTTGAATATGTTAATAAATATGTCCTTGAATATATTCAATGAAAATGTGTGTTATAAGAATACATCCTGTTTATCCAAATTTCAAGGAAGATTTAATTAGTTTAAAGTTAAGAGTAGTTCAGCCTTATGAGTATATACGTCTTTTAAATATATTCATGAAAATATTTTTGAATAGATTAAATATATCCTTCTTATGGAAACATTCCAACTTCCAGCATCTCACTTTGAATTTTTCAGTTTCAACCTATTTTTGTTTTCAAATACTTTGAAGTCAAGTCACTTTCTGTCTTAGAGTTCAGGTTTTACTGCATAAACTAAATTTACAAGATTAACAAAGAATAGTTATTTTTAACTCTTTGAAAGTTTACAACAATTAGTATGGCATGTTATATTTATAACATTTTCATGGCTTTTGGCATTATTACTCTGCATTGACGTATAACGTGGGCATAGCAAAGTATGTAAAAACTAAGGGTTTAGCTCAATGGATTTCAACATACATATGTGTCTGTCAAACCAGGTTAAATAAAGAACATTTCCAGTACCCTGAGGACCCCTTCCCTCCATCCCTTTTCTAGTCCATAAAATCCCAGTTCTCTAAAATTTACCTCCATCGACTAATTTTTTCTGCCCCTAACAGTTTCTTGAAGAATGTTCAGTTTGCCTCTGTCCTGACTTTTTGCTGCTCCAGCTGTTGGAATTTGGGTAAAGCAAAGAAACTTCCAGCTAGTAGAAAGATGGAGACTGAGTCCCAGGAGAGGGGAAGACAGGGAGTAGAGGGGAGAAACTGAGGCAGAGAGAGGGAGAGAGAGAAAGAGGAAAAGAGAGAGCTTTCCAGAAAAATACTATAAACATTAAAAAGAGTGAAAATATGGCCAATGAAGGAATAAGTATGAAAAATTGATCATTTAGTGAATTGATCTTTTAGTGCACTTCCTGAGTTAATTATTGAATGGCTGTGGATTCAGGGTAAGACCCTCTAAAGCTGCTAGAGCTACTCTTTCTTATAACCTCCAAGTTCATCCTTATTCAAGACCAGTTTTGAACCCAAGAGCAGTGTACAGCGAGTCACTACAGTTCTTGGTAGAGTTTATCCAGATAATGATGGCAGAAACTCACTCAGGCAGTCATGGAGAGGGGAACATATGAACTTCTGACCCATGAGAAAGTTGCTCAGGCCTACCCTGACCGACTTGGCTTTGTGTGGCTGTACTGATTCCTGAGGCTCCCCTGAAGAACTGCAGGCAAAAAGTTACCATTTGGCACCAAAGTTAGTTTTCATGATAATCTGATGTCATCTCAAACTCTGTCATCTACCCTGCGGAACTGATGAGACTTTACTCTAGATTCTTTCTCTACATGTGGGAGGGTAGCAAGACAAAGGGAAAACAAGGGACACCCAGGGTTTTCAGGCTTAATCAACAAGGTCAAGGTAGTGTCCTTTTCTAATTGAGAAAAATAAAAATTTGTGAGCAAAATAGAGACCTCAGTTTTTATGAGGTCTGACTTGATTTTCTTACGAAATGTCAAGCAGGCAGTTGGATTTACAAATCTGGAGCTGAGAGGAGAGATAAATTTAGGAAGCGTCAGCCTATAGATGTATTTAAAGTCATGGGAAGAGTAGTGTTTTTAGAACTGTGAGTCACAATCCATTAGTGTTATTACATCATTATAGTGGGTTAAGATCAACATAAAAAAAATAGAAGTGAATATAGTATAGTGGGTAGGAAATATATAAGAAGCCCACCAACCCATAAACCAGTATTTTATAAAACCGTTCATTCTAATACACACACAGCGTAAACTATATGTGCATGCAATTATGTATGTTTTATGTGCATATACATATATACATACACAAGTATATAGTCGTATATAACTGACATGTATATGGCACATGGGAGAGAGTGAAGAAGAGATGAGAGGGGGCCCAGGACTAAACCCTGAGTGACACCAATATTTTGTGGTCTTGGAAATGAGGAGCTGGGAGATGACACTGAGATGGGAGTCGCACATGTGGTGTGATGGTTAATTCTACATAGCCATTTGGCTGGACCGAATTGTTGGTTAAACATGATTTTGAGTTTGTCTTTGTTAACACAAAATGACTGAGCTGGGTACAAACTTCACAGATCAGCATAGCCTTTAGTCAGTTATGAAATCATGCATCTGGTGGATCCACTTTCCTGGTGGAAAATGAGCCCCTGGTTAAAGGGGGAGTCTGTGCTTGTATAGGTTGCACTGAGAGGTGACTTAATTATTGACAGGGCGTGTCAGTTTGGGGGCTCAGGAAAACAGGTTTGCGAGAATTTGAAATTTGTTTTTACTGGGCAATATTTTTACTTCCCATTGTATTGTCAATGGGAAAGGATTTATTTGGGGATTTATTTGGGGAAGGATCAATGCTTTGGTTTCCTCCCAGAGGCTGCCATTCTAGGCTTGATGAATATCTCCTTCCCAGGGATGGTCCTGTCACTAGGAAAGGATGTACTGGGAAAGCATCAACGTTCTCAATGCCTTGCCTTCTTCCTCACTCCCTCTTCCCAGGTCACTCTATTTTAGGGTATAATGTTTTCCATATCTTACATCTGTGAGGAGGTGTCTTGCTGAGATTAACCTTTAAAACAATACACGTAATGAGTTAGATGGCTCTTTCCATCCAGGAAAGGAGGACATCTAGGACATCCATCTAGGACAAGGAGGGTGGGCCTCCTTGACTTTGCTGGAGGCCTGAGTAGAACAAAAAACTAAGCAGGGGAAAATTTGCTTCCCTGTCTGATTGTCTTTGAGAAAATATGGAACATCAGTCACCAGAGAAAGTTTATTTGACAGCACTGAAGAATGCTTCCCGGTGGAGAACATTCTTTTGAAGATGCCAGTTGGACAAAACACTTTTCATGTTTAGAGGTATTTCCAAGTGTAAGGTCAATGAAATTGTTTTGTTGCCCTTGGAAAAGCCTAACTGATCTCAAGTGAAATGCTCATAAACCTATTAAATTTCTACTATTAGCTTCCATTGCTTGTGTCTGAGCCACTTATAGATCTAATTGAATTCAAATTTCTCAAGTTAAATCATCATAAAGATACTCTTAAAAACTGTTTTTTTAGAGGCCAGGGATGTGGATCAGTGGTACAGCACCTGCTTAACATTTGTGACACCCCAGGTTCAATCCCCAGCACACACTCACACACAGAAACACTATTTATCTTTTAACATTTAAAGACAAAGAAAGCCTTTCATTCCTTTTAGAAGAAGTCTTCCAAAGACCAACTTAGAAGCATCTATCAGAAGTAGATAGAGTTGATAAGGTAAGAAATACAGTCACACAAATTACTTCCAAGTTTTTTATCCATTGTATAGAAAGAAAATGAAACCTGAAAAAAAAAAAAAACAAAACTAAAGAATAGTTAAATTATGGAACCAGCCTAGGTTTCCTTCAACAGATGAATGGGTTAGGATAATGTGATATGTATACACAATGGAATATTACTCAGCTATAAGGAAGAATGAAATGATGTCATTTGCCAGTAAATGGATGGAGCTGGAGATTATCATGCTAAGTAAAAAAAAAACAATCCCCCAAAACCAAAGGTTAAATATTTTTTCTGATATGTGGATGCTAAATCACAATAAAGGGTGGGGGTGGCTAGGGAAGAATAGAAGTACTTTGGATCAAGTAGAGAAGAGTGAGGGAAGGGAGGGAGATTAGGAGTAGGAAGTAGAGTAGAATGAACCCCACATAATTACCCTATGTGCTTATATGACTACGTGACCCGTGTAATTCTACATCATGTACAACCAGGATAATGAGAAATTACACTCCATTTATGTATGATGTGTCAAAGTGCATTCTATTGTCATATATAACTAATTAGAACAAATGAAAAAAAAAAAAAAACTAAACATCTTTTGAAGGGAAAGAAAATATTCCCAAGGCTAAACTTCTGGTCAATACTTGGTTTAGAACAGCATGGAGTACTTTCATACCTTCAATAATGTCATCCTGTGAGGAGGTTACATTTTCCATTTTTAGTGGGGATGGGGGTGTCTGGAGGTTACTGTTACTGGCTTAAGAGCACAGGTAGTGACAACTCAGGTCTTGTGACTAATCCAGTGTTCTCCTCGTGTACTTTACTCACCTCTCCATGAGACCACAAGCATCATAGGCACTTACTAGTCTGAATGATGGACTGAACCAGTTCGCTGAAGTTTTACACAGAAACTGCTGGGGCCTGAGGATATTCTCATTTTAAAATTAGGCAGTACCTAAATGTTTGGCCTATGATCAATACATGAGAAAACTGGTAACATTAAAAGGTTCACTCCATTGTACTAAGTTAGTCCTAACATCAACCGTGGAATACCGATCTTATTGAATTCATTATTATTACCTAATGAGGTGTATTTTTATCTTTAGGGGTTTTCCTCACTTTTACAATCTACCTCACCCTCAATCTGAACCCACAAAACACATCCTAAAATAGAGGGAAAAAAATCACATCCTTTCCAGTAGGTCAAGTTCTAGGGGGACATCTCAAAACACATCTATATCAGGTAGAGGTGCCAGGGATGTGGGCGAAGTTCAGAACTAATGAATCCACCTTGCGTGCCAACTTCTGGAATTTTTTTCCCCAGGTTTTGAGGCAACATAACTTGGATTCTTTATAAGATAGGCTGTTGCCAGAAATATAGTATTTGGTTTCATCTTGTAGGAAGGAGTATGCACTTCAGCTCATATGCAGATGATGTCATCCCACATGAGATTTCTCTAATTATCAATACATATGCTTTCCTCATTTGCTGGCACTGATGGTGTGGTTGTAAAAATTCTGCCAAAATTTCCCTGTGGCCACAAATAGCTTGCCTTCCCAGATGTAGTACACATGACAATGTGTTGGAAATTAATTTTTCTCTTAATTTAAGCAATAAGAAGCCCAGATTTTATTCCTGAGAATCTGGGCAAAAGGCATAATATAAATGGAATGTTGGGGAAATAGCACCTGGCTTCAAGAGAAATCGGACAAGACCAGGGGGAGAAATATATTTTTTAAATTCTTTCCCACAAACCCACTGCTATAGTATCTATATCCAAGGGTTATCCAAATCCAAAATCCTCCAAGAACCAGGAGAAAGACATTGAATTCACTAGGTGTTAAGACTCAGAATTAGGGAATGTAGTGGGTAGTAATTGTAGATCTCAGAGTAGAGAATAATGTGAGATGGTATTTTTCTCAGTGCAGGATATTATTTTCCAATCAAGATATTTTTAAACCATCAAAATTTCCTCTTCTGGCAGGATTTTTAGTTTCTGGATCTGCTTACCAGAGATAAAAACTCCATTAAGGGAATTTCTATGCCAATAATGTGGCCTTTCTCCTCATGTCAAATGAAACTAGCTTCATCTTCTGAATATTTATACCCACCCGTAGTTGGTGTCTGTGAAACTGCCCATTTCTTAGTTCCAGACAGACACACAATGAAAAATGCTTGACGAGTTAGGAAAGTTCTCGTTGGGACCACCAATCTCAGGCATTGCTCCTGATTCTTGTTGACTTAACTGTTGAACCATGAGTTCCTCCAACTCCAAGGGTCTTCTTTTCCCATTATATTCATTTAAAAATGCCAAGTTTTAACATGGACAACCATTCTTGCTTTTCTTTTGTCTCAAATTAGATTTGTTCCCTGTCCCCTAGGGGCCTGCGATGCACCTTCCTCTGGGTGACCTCTCCCTTTCAAGTATCTCTGGGCTCCCTTCAGTGGCTCCTGTTATCCCAACATAAATCTTCCCTGCAGCTTTTCCTTTGACTCTCTTCTCTCTTTTCTTGCCCTCTTTAAGGAACCTCTAACCTCACAACATCTCTTAACCTAACTTCTATGGAGGTAGCTTCCATATATATTTCCCAGTTTTAAGTTTTTATTCAATACATTCCTCTACATTTTATTTTTAGAAAACTAAATTTTAATGAAAAATTTCAGACATGCACAAAATAGAATGATACAATGGATACCATGTTCCCACCACCTCACTTAAAAATGGCCAGTGATTTACCAACCTTTTGTCATGCACACCCACCACACTCAGGTTCCATTTTTAGGAAAGAATTTCTCATACGCAGGTGAGACTGTATTTTCTAATAAGCCACCTAATTAGGCACATTATATCTTGTCTATGTTATTACTGTTGTTATTTATCAGTGGGTTCTATTGATATCAAGCTGATATATTCATTGTCAAGGTCTCCATCAACCTAATGATTTTAGCATCCTTGGTAATCCGTGTCTACATCCACTGTTTCATTTGGAGATGAAAAATCCTAATTATATAATTTTCTCTCTTTTACTCAGAGGAAATTTCCTGGAATGGTTGTTTAGTTGCTCCAAAATATAATTCATAAAGAAAGATAGTATACATGTTATTTATTCCATTAAGTTATGAATTTTCAGAGTAATTAGTTGATGCCTTAGCAACTAAAGGTAATGAGTATTCTTTAAAATTTTGATCTATCTATCTATCTATCTATCTATCTATCTATCTATCTATCATCATCTATCTAATTACATTCATTTATTTTGCAGTGCTGGGAATTAAACTTACAGCTTCTCACATACTAGGCAAGCTCTCTCTCCACCAATGAGCTGCATCTCCAGCCTTTATTCTGTTTTATTTTTTGAAAGGATTCATCTCATTATAATGTCATGATTTTAAAAAATCTGATATCCTTCATTTATTTACATTCATGATTCTTTTTGCTAATCATATTATAGCAGATTTGGCTGTAGGGGCCTCCTTGAAATAAACTTGGGTGTCCCTTTGAGGTGATCCTATTTGTTGTTGTTAACTTTCTTGCTATCTAGTATGATAGGTATGCCAAATGTTTCCTGCTCCAAACCTGGAACAGTGTTTTACTAAAGAGCCCTGGTTTCCTGAGAGAGAAGGGACATTTAGAGACTATAATGTGGGCACTGGGAATAGCCCTTTTACAGGGTCATTGCTTCTACATTTTCAGTGGAAAGAGCTAGGAGATACTTCCTCCCCTACACCACTTGCAAAGAGCACAAAGTAATGAATCAATTTAATACTTCCAATTAATACATAAGATGACATAATTTTTACTAAACTGCTTGGTCATTGGAATTGAGTTTTCCATAAAAATACATGCTTATGTATATATTTTGTATGTGTTGCTTAAAAAAAAAACTCAATGTTTAGGAGTGTTCATGTATTTAGCACATTTTTGATAAGTTGCCTAAATGTACGTAGTCTCTCATTTGTTTTGAGACATTGCTTATGGTGTTTCTTGTCATTCAAAAAATGTCATAGCTATATCCTGATTTATCAATATTTTAAGTTGCTCTTGAACTTTGAATTACCTATGTTATTTACCAGTACTTTTTTGTTTCTTTCTTTTTTTTACATTTATATCTCTGATTCCCTTCAGTTTGCATTTCTAATTCAAAATCAATATGACAAAAAAAAATCAATTTCTCTCCTTCCTGTTCTCTCTAGACTCACTTTCTTATCTTGACTTTCTACTTCTATTAATATCTCTCTCTGATCTCTTTGTAACTTGGGCCAAAATCTCCAAGTCATTCTTGATTTCTTGCCTGCCATTCTCACCACTGAATAGATTTCTTAAAACTCTGTTTGCTATCCTCTCACCTGATAGAGGATAAATATACTAAACATTGTTAAGATTACAGAAAAAAATTAATAAAATGCAGACTTACTTAACATTAGATATTGAATCCATTTTGGCTTAAAATATAAGAAATCAAATAAATACTCACTGGTCCATTATTCTCGTAATATTAACTATAAGAATATTTCTATTTTTTTGTAGCTATGATAAAATCAATTTACCAATAATTATCCCAAGTTCTCTGAATGAATCCTGGAAAAAATATAAATCAATGAAAACTAACTCATTTTCAAAACAGGTTTATAGGTAAGATGGGCAATTCTGGTGAACAGTTAACCATTAAGTGACTAAACAGGAAAACTTCCTTGCTCTAAGACCAACCATTCCTGAGAAAAATGGTCGAACAGCTAGCAGATCAGAATGTACTGGGAGTTGTAAATATGAAATCTGTTTATAGTTACATCATTTTATAGAACACCACAAGAGTAAACGTCTTGGCCAAGATAAAGAACACAGGGACTTGGTGATAGATGCTGCTTCCATAGTTTTCTTTTTTGCCCAGAATGCAGACCAATAAATAGGCTCACTCCATTCTTTAAATTATCTGATATTTTTGAAGTTCAGTATGGGAGTCATGTGGTGAACTCACATATGCTATTGCTGTTGCTGAATTTCTAAAACAAATCCATATGTCCAATGTCACTTGGTAACATTGATTTTTCAAGGCAAAATGAAGTAGATCCTGGAATGTTGTTAGGGGTTTGTGCAGATGAAAAAATCTGTTCTTAAGAAGATCAGAATTTCTTTTTCAGGACTAAGGTTACTAATAAATACACTTAAACATTATGAGCAGCCTTACAAGTAGGTCATCAAGAGAGTGTTGATTTTTTTCATGTTAAAAGAGCAAATGCAACAGTTCTTAATTTCGGTGTAGCATCCTTACATTTGAAAGAAAACATTTCACGATTGTCAGCAGTTGCTCAAATGAGATTAGCTTTAAAGAATAGAAAAAAAGAGATGCGGCTTCTTAACCACTAATATTTATAAGAAGAGTTAGAAAATTTTTGAGTTAACAATTTATGATTTAAGTCTGGCCATTGATTCAGAAAACTTATGAAACTAAAAGATTATCTGTGTAATTTCATAAATAATGATCAATAATAAATGCTCAAAAGTACAAGGTATAAATTAAATTGGCACACTATTGATAAGATCTATTCGACATCACCTGACTCTCAATTTCTGTCCATTTTTCTCCTCCAAATCACTTTGTCAATCAGTGCTGTGGAAATCTGCACATAATTTGTGGTTGGCAGGTGATATGCAAGAATCAAAATGAGTCCTGGTCTTACACTAGGATTAGTGAAGAATCAGTGACCCAGTTTCCTTCGATTTTGTAGGCGAACCACTTGGTTTCTTTCAGTGTGTGTGTGTGTGTGTGTGTGTATGTTTTCACTTTGTATGTTGTTGTTGTGTATTAGGCATCAGTTTATACCCCCTATACAATGCAAATACAACCAGAGTGTGCTTCCATGAATTATATTATTCTGACTTCTGACTTGCATAATGGAGCCTTGGAAATTCCCCATGAAGCGAAAACAGGGTCTAAAAGTAAATCTAAAGCTTTTACCCCCAGTGATTTCAGGTTTCATCAAAACAACAACTTAGATACCTTGATGACTCTCCCAATTAAAACAGATTAAATAAAATATATTTAGAAAAGCTTTTCAGACACATTAATGAAAAAGGAAGAATACACAGAGACAAAACCATAGTTAAATAGGAATGCTATGGGTCAAATATGTACTGTTGTTGGTATTTACTCAAGGATTATCTGTGTTGGGACCTTGAACTTTCCTTCTGAAGGCTATACAAGCAAAGGTGATAGGCACAAAGACTCAGATCTCCATAAGACAAAAACCTAACAGAAGACTTAGAAGTAAAACTGAGTCCCCAAAGAATTATGTAATCATATTCTTTATATTCCTAGTATGAGAAATTAAAAAACTTAACTATCTTTACCTCGATGTGGGGTGGAGGAAAAGTTAATCTCACCTGAGAATTGTAACTAAATTCGGTCTTTACAAAGACATGTCATCTTAATTCTTTCTATCTGAAAAAACTTAAGCAGCAAATTTAAATTGGACCATGTTTGGAAGCAACCCCAGGCTAGTGACACATGAAAATACAAATCCCCTCTGGAAAAATGTAACTCCAACCCAGGCCTTGAAAATTTCTTTGTGAAGAAAAATTTCAAGGAAAGTAAACAACTCACAGAAAAAAAATCACAAAGAACACAAGGTATTATGAGAACAAGATGGACAAGAGACATTAAAGTGACCCATGAGGGCTTCTGGCATTATCAGAAATTGAATGTAAATGGATGTGACTATGAAATTATAGAATATGTACAAACAAATTAAAAATAAGCTTGAAAATTTCAGAAAGTAAGAGACTATTAAAAACCAACATAATATATTGCAAAGAGAATCAGATAAAACATCTATAAATTAAAAATGTACAAAATTTTTAAATTCTATGGAGAGATTAAGTAGCACACTAGACACAGTTGAACAGGAACTCAATGAACTAGAAGACAGATCTGAGAATAATCCAGGGTACAGATCCACAAAGACAAGATGAAATAAATTAATGAAAGATGAAAGAAAGGTAGATTAACTCTTATGCTTAGGGGGAATTGGAGTGGTAATATATAAATATATTAAATATATATGGTCACCAATCAAAATGAAATGGAAGAAGCATTATGTAAGACAATGTAGATAAGAATTTACTAGAATTGTTCAAAGGAACAAATCCTCAAATATAGGGAACCCCATGAATTGTAAGCATGAAAAAAAAAGTTGACCCACAAACACATCATCATGAAGTAGCTGGATAACTGAATATTAACAAAAAGATGCATTTAAAAGGGAGAGAAAATAGCAGACCACTTAGTGAGGAACAGAAATGATGCTAATTTCTAATTTCTCCAAAACAATAATGGAGTCTAGAAGACAGCATAATGATATTTTCAACATGCTAAGAGAAAATCACTTCCAATTTCGTATTTTGTTTTAAGGAGAACTATCACTCACCAATGAAGGTGAGATAAAGACATTTCAGGGCTAAACAAAAGTTGGTCAATCCTTTTGATGGAAAGACACTCATTAGAAGAAATTCTGAAAGTAGGATTTGAGTAAAATAAAATGTTTCCAGGTGGAATGTTTGATATGAATGTATGAAGATGAACAGATACACTGTTAAATATATGAGTAAGTCTACATGAACGTAAAATGTACATAAGAGCAATGACAATAGTAATATTTAATGTGTGGGTGTAATAAAGGCTAGAACTAAAATGCTGTACCATAATAACATATAAATGGAAATGAAGGTGATGAGAGTTAAACTATTCAGTCATTTGGGTGATTTCAGAGGTGGTATGGAAACTCATAATTTAGGCTTTGTTGTGAATACATATAAAAGAAGCAGGATCTAAACATAATATGGTAACTAGAATTGGATCCTGGAACATACAGACAAAAAGAACCTACAGTAGTCACCTTTTTTGCTGCTGTGACTATCAGACCTAACAACAACAATTTTAGAGGAGGAAAAGTTTATTTGGGGGCTCACCATTTCAGAGGCTTCAGTCCCTAGACAGCAGGCTCTATTCCTTGGAGCTTGAGGTGCTGCAGAACATCATGGTGAAGAGAGTGGCAGAGGGAAGAGGCTCAGGTGAGGGTAAGAAAGCAGAGAGACTAAGCTCATCTCATCAAATATACACCCCAAAGGGATGCCCCCAAAGATTCGCCTCCTCCAGCCACACTCTACCAATTTACAGTTATCTATCACTCAGCTAATCCCTGTCAGGAGATTAATACATTGATTGGGTTAAGGCTCTCATAATCAAATCATTTCACTTGTAAACCTTCTTGCATTGTCTTATACACAGACTTTTGGGTACACCTAATATTTAAACCATAAAAGAACAACAATAAAATCTAAATAGTCTGGAGTTTATATAATAGTAATGCACCAATGTCTTAGTTTTGATAAAAGTACTGTGGTAATATAAAATGTGAATATTGAAAAACAGATAAGGGATATATAGGAATATTGTGGTATCACTGCATGTAACCTCTTTGTAAATCTAAAATGATGTAACAATAAAAGCTTACTTTAAAGACTATGTGGTACAGCTACTGAAGGAATAGCAAACATCAGAGTGCATCTGAATAGGTAGATGATGATGCTATGGTTTGGGTGTGGTTTGTATGTCCTTCAAGGGTCCATTGTGATGGAAGTCAATCCCCAGGACAGTGCCATTGGAAATTGCTAGACTCCAGAGGTGAGGTCTATTGGAAGATCACTGAGGGCATGCCTTGAAAGAGATTGTGAGATCTGTTTCTCCTTCTGCTACTGATTTGAGATGTAATTACTTGCTGACTCCTGAACATGCTCCAGACATTACTATATATCATGGGCCAATGCTGGACCCATGCCCTTGACATTCTAAAACTAAGAACTAAATAAACTTCTTTTTCTTCATAAGCAATCTTGTGTCAAGTATTTCATTATGATGGTGAAAAGTTAAAACAGAAATTTGATACCAAGGGATGGGGTTGTTTGGATAACTCTACCTCAAAATGTGGCAGCAGTTGTAGAATATGGCTTGCTTGGAGAGGTCGGATGAGATTAGAGAAGCGGGCTAGAAAAATCCTAGACTGATGTAAGTGGATCATTATGGGCAACTCCGGAAAGGCACAGAAGAAAGGAGTAGGGAACAAGTTTCAAATGGAAATGCACTTTTGAGCAATGTTGGAACAGTTAAGATTTTGAGATTCTTAAGAATAAAATAAATGCATTTTTTCATTGAAATGGGCATTGTTATAGTTTAGATATTACGTGTCCCCCAAAGCTCAAGTATGAGACAATGTGAGAAAGTTTAGAGGTGAAATGTTTGAGTCATGAGAGCCTTAACCTCATCATTAATGCACTAATAGGGAGACTAACTGGGTGGTAATTATAGGCAGGTAGGGTGCAGCTGGAGGAGGTGGGTCATTGGGGTCATGCTTTTGGGATATATATTTTGTCCCTGGAGCGTGGTGCTATCTCTCTGTTTGCTTCCCAGTGGTCATATCCTGAGCCACATTCCTCCACCACACTCTTCCACCATGATGTTCTGCTACACCTTGGACCCAGAGAAATGGAGCTGGCCACCTCTGGACTGAGACCGCTGAAACCAGGGACCCCAAAATAAACTTTCTTTCTACTAATTGTTCTTTTCAAATCCTTTGGTCACAGTGATGAAAAGCTGACTAAAATAGGCATGAACCCTCCCTCAAATGTCCAATGTGGAATGCTATGGCTTAGGAGTGGTTTGAGCGTTCATTAAAAGTCCATTGTGATTGAAGACCTGACCCATATGATGACACTATTGGAAGGTGATAAAACCTTTAAGAGCTGGGTCCTAGTGGGAGATCCTTAGGCCATTGGGAGTATGCCCTCAAAAAGGATTGTACAGTCCACTTCTTTCTGTGCTTCTGGGTCAAGGTGTGATCATTTTCTAGCTCCCAAACACACTCCTGCTATTCTTTTCACTGTCATGTGGTGCAGTCCAAAGTAAATAAACCATTTTTATTTCACAAATAGCCTGTGTCAGGTGTTTTGATGTGATGAAAAACTGACTGACACAGATTGAAAAAGAAACAAGTCAGTTAACCAAAAGGAAAGAAAAGAATATAACACATGTGCACACACCCACACAGAAACTAAGTGGTAACACAAAATTAAGTATTAGAGATAAATTGAAATATATAGTCAGCCATAAATTTAAATGGTCTAAATTCTCCAGTTAAAATTACAAAAAATGTTGAGTGGATAAAAAAATAAACACACCAACATGTATTTAAAAAAATATTCATCTAATGCATTGAAACACAGGAAGGTTGATAGCAAAGTTTACAAAAAGGTATGTAAAGTGAATACAAATGACAAAAAGGGAGTTTGCTATATTAATAGCAGACAAAATAGACTTAGAGGCAAAGCAAAATGTTATTAGAATAGTAATAAAAATAGTACAGAAAAATAAAATTCTTAATGGATGATATGAGAATCCTGTAGTTTATGTATCTATCCTAGAAGCCAGAAAGGGCAGGGTCATATATTATGCCCCAGAGTTTTCAAACTAATACAGGCCCTGCCTGTTTTCGCGCGTACACACACACACACACACACACACACACACACGTTTCTCCTGTCCTACTCTCAACACAGAACAGTTTTAATCTCCAGTATCAGTAGAAATTTCTCACACCAAGCAATTCTCCAACCTACAAAAAAAGTTGGGCATCCTACAATTCAGGTCAATTCTGACATTAACTGGAGTTGTTATGGATTTCACAGGTCATGGGGTTCAATCCCCCAAGACAACCCCAAACATGAGTCATTGATCAACAGTCCCAGGTTGTGTTTACCTGGCTTTGACTGATGAACTATAAATTAGAGATTTTTATGACTCTCTCATCAGTTTTGATTATTTTCTAGAATGCTTACAAAGCTCAGGCAAACACTTTCCTTACATTTACCCATGTGTGATGAAAGGTTACATATGAGGAACTAGCTGGAAGAGATGCACAGGGCAAGGTATTGGAGCCTCAAGCCCACCCAGGCTACTGTACCCTCGCACTCCCTTCATGCGTTCAACAACCTGGAACTCCCTGAACCCTTTGCTTTTGAGGTTTTTATGAAGGCTTCAGTACACAGGCATGAATAAGAGATAGGTCACTGCTCTAAATCCTTGGCTACTGGTGATTAACTCATCCTTAGTACCTCTCCCCTTCCCAGAGGTTGGGTGGTGAAGCTAAAAATCCAAACCCCCTCTTCACAGGGTTGGATTCCTGGCAATCAGCCTCCATCCTGAGGTTATCCAGCATCCCCGAGCTATCCATCCTTTCATTAGCACACTAAAAAGACATTTATAACAACGATATTCTAAGGGAGCTGTGTGCAAGGAAAGAGAGGCAAAGATCATATATATATATGGACACACATAAATATATGGCCAAGATCATATATATAGATAGATATCTATGTATACATTAAATCTTACATATCATACAACATTTCCAACTTGTAACCTGAATTTGTATATGTAAGCTACTGCCTTTGTGGTAATTTCTTTCTTTTTTTTTTAATTTAATTTTGATTCATTGAACACAAATGGAGTACAGTTATTGTTTCTCTGGTTGTACACAAAGTAGAGTCACACCATCTGCGCATTCATACATGTACACAGGGCAATGATGTCTGTCACACATTCTGTTATTATTACACCCCCACCCCGACCCCACCCCTCCCTTCCCTCTGTGCTATCTATCCTTCCTCCATACTTGCCACTCTTCAACCCCACATTGTGCATCATCATTCACATATCAGAGAGACCATTCAGCCCTTGGGTTTTGGGGATTGGCTAATCTCACTTAGCATAACAGTCTCCAACATCATCCATTTACCTACAAATGCCATAATTTTATTCTTCTTTATGGCTGAGTAATATTCCATTGTGTATATATACCACAGTTTCTTTATCCATTCATCTATTGAAGGGCATCGAGGTTGGTTCCACAATCTAGCTATTGTGAATTGGGCAACTATGAACATTGATGTAGCTTCCTCACTATAGTAATCAGATTTTAAGTTATTTGGGGATAAGCCAAGGAGTGGGATAGCAGGGTCAAATGGTGGATCCTTTCCAAGTTTTCTAAGGAATCTCCACACTGCTTTCCAGAATGGCTGCACCAACTTGCACTCCCACCAGCAATGTATGAGTGTACCCTTTTCCCCACATCCTCACCAACACCTGTTGTTGCCTGTATTCTTAATAAAAGACATTCTAATTGGGGTAAGATGAAATCTTAAGGTAGTTTTGATTTGCATTTCTCTTATAACAAGGGATGTTGAACATTTTTCATAAATCTGTTGATTGCTTGAAGATCTTCCTCTGTAAAGTGCCTGTTCATTTCTTTGGCCCATTTATTGATTGGGTTATTAGTGTTCTTGGTGTAAAGATTTTTGAGCACTTTGTAGATTCTGGAGATTAGTGCTCTATCTGAAGTGTGTATGGCAAAGATTTTCTCCCATTCTGAAGGCTCTCTCTTCACATTGCTGATTGTTTCCTTTGCTGAGAAAAAGTTTTTTAGTTTGACTCTGTCCCAATCATTGATTCCTGCTTTTATTTCTTGCGCTTTGGGAGTCATGTTAAGGAAATCTGGTCCTAGGCCAACATGATGAAGATTTGGACCTATTTTCTCTTCTATTAGGTGCAGAGTCTCTGGTCTAATTTCTAGGTCCTTGATCCACTTTGAGTTGAGTTTTGTACAGGGTGAGAGATATGGGTTTAGTTTCATTTTGCTGCATATGGATTTCCAGTTTTCCCAGCACCATTTGTTGAAGAGGCTGTCTTTTCCCCATTGCATGTTTTTGCCTCCTTTGTCAAGTATGAGATATCTGTATTTATGTGGGGTTTGTCTCTGTGTCCTCTATTCTGTACCATTGATCTACCTGTCTATTTTGGTGCCAATACCATGCTGTTTTTGTTACTATTGCTCTGTAGTATATTTGAAGGTCTGGTATTGTGATACCCCCTGCTTCCCTCTTCTTGCTAAGAATTGTTTTGGCTATTCTGGGTCTTTTATTCCTCCAAATGAATTTCATGATTGCTTGCTCTAATTCTATGAGGTCCGTCATTGGGATTTTAATTGGAATTGCATTGAATTTGTATAGAGCTTTTGGTAGTATGGCCATTTTGACTATATTAATTCTGCCTATCCAAGAACATGGGAGATCTTTCCATCTTCTCAGACTTTCTTTAATTTCATTCTTTAGTGTTCTGTAGTTCTCATTGTAGAGGTCTTTCACCTCTTTTGTTAGATTGATTCCCAAGTATTTTATTTTTTTAGAGGCTATTGTGAATGGTATAGTTTTCCTAATTTCTCTCTCAGAGGATGCATCACTTATGAATAAAAATGCATTAGATTTATGAGCATTAATTTGATATCCTGCTACTCTACTAAAATCGTTTATGAGTTCCAGAAGTTTTCTGGTGGAATTTTTAGGGCCTTCTAAATAGAGAATCATGTCATCAGCAAATAGGGATAGTTTGAGCTCTTCTTTTCCTATTCATATTCCTCTAATTTCTTTTGCCTGTCTAATTGCTCCGGCTAGGGTTTCAAGGACAATGTTGAACAGAAGTAGAGAAAGAGGGCATCCCTGCCTTGTTCCAGTTCTCAGGGGGAATGCTTTCAATTTTTCTCCATTTAGAATTATGTTAGCTGTGAGCTTAGCATAGATGGCCTTTACAATGTTAAGGAATGTTCCTACTATCCCTATTTTTTCCTAGTGTTTTGAGCATGAATGGGTGCTGTATTTTATCAAATGCTTTCTCTGCATCTATTGAAATAATCATGTGGTTCTTGACTTTAAGTCTGTTGATGTGGTGAATTATATTTATTGATTTCTGGATGTCGAGCCAACCTTGCATCCCCGGGATGAAACCCACTTGATCATGGTGCACTATCTTTTTAATATGCCTTTGTATGCGATTCCCTAAAATTTTGTTAAGAATTTTTGCATCTATGTTCATTAGGGATATTGGTCTGAAATTTTCTTTCCTCAATGTGTCCTTCTCTGGTTTTGGTATCAGGGTGATATTAGCCTCATAGAATGAGTTTGGAAGGGTTCCCTCCTCCTCTATTTCATGAAATACTTTGAGGAGTATTGGAATGAGCTCTTCTTTGAAGGTCTTGTAGAACTCGGCTGTGAATCCATCTGGTCCTGGACTTTTCTTTGTTGGTAGGCTTTTGATGACTTCTTCTATTTCCTTGCCTGAAATTTATCTATTTAAATTGTTTATGTCCTCCAGATACAGTTTGGGTGACTCATATGCCTCTAGGAACCTGTTGATGTCTTCCTGGTTTTCTATTTTGTTGGAGTATAGATTTTCAAAGTAGCTTCTAATTACGTTTTGTATTTCAATTGTGTCTGTTGTAATATTTCCATTCCCATCACGAATTTTAGTAATTTGGATTTTCTCTCTCCTTCTCTTTGTTAGTGTGGCTAAGGGTTTATCAATTTTGTTTATTTTTTCAAAGAACCAACTTTTTGTTTTGTCAATTTTTTGAATTGTTTCTTTTGTTTCAATTTCATTGATTTCAGCTCTGATTTTAATTATTTCCTGTCTTCTACTACTTTGGGTGATGATCTGTTCCTCTTTTTCTAGGGCTTTGAGCTGTAATGTGAGGTCATTGATTTGTTGACTTTTCATTCTTTTAGTGAATGCACTCCATGCAATGAATTTTCCTCTTAGCACTGCTTTCATAGTATCCCAGAGATTCTGATATGTTGTATCTTTGTTCTCGTTGACCTCTAAGAATTTTTTAATTCCCCCCATAATGTCTTCTGTTATCCATGCATCATTCAATAGCTTATTATTTAATCTCCAGGTGTTGGAGTAGTTTCTGTTTTTAACTTTATCATTGATTTCTAATTTCATTTCATTATGATCTGATAATATACAAGGTAGTATCTCTATGTTTTTGTATTTGCTAAGAGTAGCTTTGTGGCATAACATATGGTCTATTTTAGAGAAGGAGCCATGAGCTGCTGAGAAGAAAGTGTATTCGCTTTTTGATGGATGGAATATTCCATATATGTCTGTTAAGTCTAAATTAGCAATTGTGTCATTGAGTTCTATGGTTTCTTTGTTCAATTTTTGCTTGGAAGATCTGTCCAATGGTGAGAGAGGAGTGTTAAAGTCCCCCAGTATTATTGTGTTTTGGTCTATTTGGTTCCTGGAATTGAGAAGGATCTGATTGACGTACATGGATATGCCATTGTTTGGTGCATAAATATTTATGATTGTTATGTCTTGGTGATTTATGCTTCCCTTAATTAGTATGAAATGTCCTTCTTTATCCCTTCTGAGTAACTTTGGCTTGAAGTCTGCTTTATTGAAAATGGGGATGGAAACTCCTGCTTTTTTACTAAGTCCATGTGCATGGTATGTTTTTTCCCAAACTTTCATCTTTAGTCTGTGGTCATGTTTTCCTATGGGATGCGTCTCTGGAAGGCAGCATATTGTTGGGTATTTCTTTTTAATCCAATCTGACAGCCTATATCTTTTGATTGATGAGTTTAGACCATTTACATTTAGGGTTATTATTGAGATATGACTTGCATTCCTGGTCATTTTGACTTATTTTTGGGTTTTAATCTTACTTGGTTTTTCCTTTAATTGGCTGTTCCTTTAGGGTAATTCCTCCCTTTGCTGACTTACATTGTTGCTTCTCATTTCTTCCTCTTGGAATATTTTGCTGAGGATTTTCTGTAGGGCAGGCTTTCTATTTGTGAATTCTTTTAGCTTGTGTTTATCATGGAAGGATTTTATTTCATCTTCAAATCTGAGGGTAAGTTTTGCTGGGTATAATATTCTTGGTTGGCATCCATTGTCTTTCAATGCTTGGAATATGTTGTTCCAGGTCCTTCTTGCTTTTAGGATCTGGGCTGAGAAATCTGCTGATATTTGTATTGTTTTCCCCCTATATGGAATCTGATGTTTCTCTCTTGCAGCCTTTGAAATTCTATCTTTGTTTTGTATGTTAGGTATTTTCATTATAATGTGCCTGGGTGTGGATCTGTTGTGATTTTGTGCATTTGGTGTCCTACAAGCCTCTTGAATTTGATTTTCCATTTCATTCATCAGATTTGGGAAATTTTCTGATATTATTTCATTGAAGAGATTATTCATTCCTTTGGTTTGTGTCTCTGTGCCTTCCTCAATCCCAATAACTCTTAAATTTGGTCTTTTCATGATGTCCCATAACTCCTGGAGGTTCTGTTCATGATATCTTACCATCCTCTCTGTCTGGTTGAGTTTGTTTTCAAGATTAAATATTTTGTCTTCGTTGTCTGAGGTTCTGTCTTCCAAGTGATTTAGCCTGTTGGTTAAGCTTTCTATTGAGTTTTTAATTTGGTTTATTGTAGCCTTCATTTCAAGGATTTCTGCTTGTTGCTTTTTTCAGAATCTCTATCTCTTTATTGAAATGATCTTTTGCTACCTGCAGTTGCTCTTTTAACATTGCCTGCATTTGCTCTCTTGACTCCTCATTCACTTCTCGGATCATTTTAATTATGTACAGCTCCCTTTCTGACAATGCTTCTGCCATGTTGTCATTGGGTTCCTTTGATATAGTATCTGGGTTTGTTTGGGACATTTTCTTCCCATGTTTTCTCATGTTGCTAGTGTATCTTCCCCTCTAGTAGTGCAAATCCTAGGTATTGCAGTTTCCCCTTAAAGACTTACAGGATTCCTGCCTATTTTCAATTCCTCCCCTTGAAATGAGAGATCAATATTGGCAGCACACCATATAAACAATATGTGTCCTTAATCTAAATAGTCCCTATTGAGATATTAACAGTGTTGTCTTAATAAACAGAGATGAGTTCCAATTATTATCTACAGCATAACCAGTAGGTTTGCAATAAGGACTGCAAATCCTAATGTTAGACAGTGAGAATAAGGAGGGATATTGAACAAAACACTAATGAGATAAGAAGTGAGTCTATAGACACACTATGTCATATGAATAGTGGAAGTGGAATTAAAAGAAATAGATTGTTAGCATGAGGAAAAAGAGATTCTCCAAGGAAACAGATATATAAGAGGGAGATAGAGTGATAATCATAATAATAAAAGAGAAAGGTAGGAATATAGTGGATATATTAGGAATAATCTTAGTAATACAATTAATTTAGAAAACGTTCTGTGATAAAAATATACTGTAGAGTTCAAACCTCTTATTTTTCAATGACCTGGTGTTTGAGAGGTGCTTGATCAAGCAGTGACCCAGGAAGGGTGCTGTACCACTACCTCCAGGTTGGGAATGATCAGTGCTTCTGGGCAGAGGCAGCCTGGTGTTGATAGACGCTCAGATACAGCACAGGTGCTAGACCCTGGGCCAGGGTGTGGACCTGGGCACTAGACCAAGTTGGGGTGGGGGCGCAGAACAATGCTCAGTGATGGAGACACTGGGCTTGAGAGCCCAGGCAGGCCTGAACTCCTCACTGGGGGCTCAGGCAGTGGCAGGTGGTTGCTCTCTCCTGGGGACATTGTAAAATGGTGCCGAAGGCCTAAACTCCCCGCTGGGGCTGGGGACTCCAGCTGCTCCACGCAGAAGCTCTCCAGGAGCCACTGCACAATGGCGCCGCTGTGGTATTTCTTACCACAGCAATAGAAAACTTAAACAAGTAGGTATTTCACTTAAGAGGACATATTGATGGCCCACAAATGTATAAAATTATGCTCAATATGTTTAAGAGAAGTTAAACTAAAACCATAATAAAATAATATCTCACTATCATCAGATTAGACAAAAGTGAAAATTTGATAGTACAGACTTATGGGGAAGATTTGGAGCAATGAGAATTCTTTATCACGGCAGGTGGTATCCATTTGAAGAAAATACGTAGGTCTTACACAAAAAATGTGAATATACACATATTCTATGACTAACAACCCCTAGGAATATTCTTGTGAAAAATACCATTTGTTTATACGCACGAAATACTTTGACAGAGCAAATATGTGCTCCCTGTACAGCCCATCAAGCAGTTCTTTGACTCTGCAGATATTAGCTGGGTGATATACAATTCTGTCCAAATCTGATACTGCCTAGCATTAGTATCAGGTCCCACAAAGTTAAAGGGCTCAGTCCCATAAGATTGAGATAGGGATTTAGGACAAAGAGATAGAAATGCTGAATCTTAAAGGAAACATTTACAAGCCATTGACATGCAGAAAGAACAGTTAAATTTTGAGCAAAATACTCTTGGCACATGCCCTTCTAAAATGAGGAAATACATAAGAGCAGAGAAAACTAGTGCAAAATTGTGCAGCTCCACCCTGGCTCCACTGCCAGTCCAGCCCCTGATTCATTCTATAAATATTGGGCCCCCAGCACAAGTCAAGGCTTCTTCTTAATCTCAAAACAGCCCACATTCTCCCTTGAATCTGTATCTACCTTCCTAAATAAACCTCTGTCTATGCCTTTGACTGGCCTGTGCTGAAATTCTTTTCCATTAAATGTGCCAAGAATCACTCTGGTCCTGAGTTTCCCTTCTCCTCTGGGAATTTCTCAGACCCTCTTTGGGAGACATCTCTTTTCCAAAGACAAGACCATTCCGACTTCAGATGCCAATCACAAGACTGTGCCTCTCAGATTTTTATTGCCTGTCTATTAATCAGAAGTTCTTACCAGTCTTTCTTCAGTTTTGATAATTTGCTAGAACAGCTTAAAAATTCAGGGAAACTATTTGTGTTTACCAGTTTCTTATAAAAGACATAACTTAGGAGTAGCCAGAAGGAAAAGATGTGTGGGGAAAGGAGTGTGTGTGTGTGTGTGTGCGCGCGCGCGTGTGTGTTTGTGTGTGTGGAGGGAGAGAGAAGAGAGAGAGAGAGAAGCAAGAGTTTCCATGCCTCCCCATGCCCACCATTCTCTCAGCATTTTGATGTGTTAATGAGCCTAATGTTCATAAAAAAATTTAAATAAAGAGCTTAATCTCTAGTCACTTTCTCTCCTTTCTGGAAGACATAAGTGGAGCTGGTAGTTCCAACCCTCTATTCACTTAGGCTTTCTGGTGAGCAGCCCCATTCTGAGACCGCATAGGGGCCTCACCCTAAGTCACCTCAGTAATGCAAAGACTGGTGTGATCAAATGGGATACATTTTGAATAACAAAAGACTTTTATCTGTCATTACATAAACACCAAGTGTTTTAGGAGCTCTGTACCAGAAACTGAGGTAAGAACAAAATGCATTTCTTATTGCATTACAATACCTTGCAGAAATTTTTACATATGAGCACTTAAACTATGTGAAATCTTCATGACAGAATTATTTGTAAGAGCAAAAACATAAAAGCAATTAAATGTTCATTGACTAGAAGAGGGATAGTATTGATCCTCCCACATATGTAATAGAATACTGTATAGCAGTAAAAATAAATTCATTAAAACTATATATATATATTATGTGGATGAATTTCAAAAACACAGTATGGGTCATGAGACTGGTCAGGTCAGAGGATCACAATATGATTCATTTATGTAGAGTTCAAATATAGAAAGAAATTAAATAACATTATTTGGGACTGGTGAGATCAGAAAGAAAATTTTTTGAATGATAAACAATATTTTGGAAAGTCTCATCTGAAGGGAAAGATGACCTAAGGACCAGATAGGGGATTCAAAGATATTGCTAGTGTTTTACTTATTATTCTTGGTCCTGAGTGCATGTGTCTTCATTTTATTACTATTCATCTGTAGAGTTATCAATAAAAAAATGGAGTCACTTATGTCAAACACTATCAAAATAAAGTCTGGAGGTCACGGACGAGGAACACTCATGCACATAGTCCTGTAATAGGACTGATTTCAAGAAATCCTTGTATGCATGCCCATGATGAGAACCATGTAAGGAACTCCTCTCAGATATAGGATTCCTAATAAGCCACAGGTGTAGGGGCACTCACGTACCGCCGACAATGAGTAACCCCAACCTTCTCAGTGTTTAGTGAGCTTCTCCTTTCTGCTTTAGAAGCTTCCCCTTTGGATCTGCCTGCAGTCTGCAAAGGGAAGCATATCCCAGATTGTAATCTTCTATTCTTGAGTAAACCTCTTCTGTGGGGACCCTGGCTCTTTCTGTTGTTATTTCAGTTTGACACTTTGAAGTACAAGTTTACATTTGGTATGATATGGCTCAGAATATAAAATATTAAAACATGATTTTATTTCAAAGGAGAGTAAATGACAGAGTAATTGCTTACAGATCAAAACTCAGATTAAAATGTCCATGTTTTAACACTTTTGGTCAAAACAGATTTCATGATGTTTTAATTTGCAATTAGAAAATTATTAATCTTTATAAAGCAATTAAAGTTCATTCCTTCATTCATCCTTTCAATGGAAAACTATCAGTTTCCTGTCATGTGCTATAATTTTTCTATTTATATTATTATTTGATTAAAGCATAACTTTTGCTTTAGCTATCCAAGATGCAATGTTTTGTATGTTGATCATGCTTCATTGAAAGAAAAATAAAGTGGATTGAAATTAGGTATTAGAAAGAAATTGCCTGACAGAAAAAAAAATTATCTTACAAATTATTATAGATTATTAATTACCCAAGGAAGATGTTTACAATGAAACAAAAACCTAAATTTCAAATTTAACTCCTGGATAACATCCTCATTTTCTTTCAATATTCTATAGTCTATGGTTGCCTTTTTACAAAGTATTTCATTATATCCCAACATGCAAGCATTGGGTTTCTGATAATGCAGCAACAAGCAGATGAAAGTGTGTAATGACTACATATGTTTCTAATATTCTCACAGTGCTCATGAGCCTTTAGCGAAGGTTCTGGATACTAAAGCACCTTGCCCATTGGCAAGGCTGGGTGTATCACTTACAGAGATCAAAGATCTGGGTCAAGATGGAATCATTTGCTAGCTCCCAAATGCACTCCTGCTATTACTTTCTGCTTTCTGAAGAAAATAGAAATGTCAAGGGGGGGTGCCTGTGGGCATGTCATTCCCAAGATGATTAATTTATGTCTGATTGGCACAGAACAGCAGGAAATTTGATAGGTAGAAAAACCTGACTGATGAAGGTGTTCTACCATATATCTTAGTACAGTCAGTCAGTATACTAATATTCTAGTTAGGGACAATTAAAAGTCAGGGAGGCATCTTTATATTTAATCGTTTATAAAAAACACACAATTATTTATAACAATTATAAGGACAGCACAGAAAGATTTAACATGAGCTCCATGTTAGTGTTAGAAGCAAAATCCTATGTTAAGGACTTCATATGTGGAAGAATTTAACCACTAACATGAGTTCCGTGGAGAACAAGGCTGTTTTAGTCAGCTTTTCCACTGCTGTGGCTTATGGATCCCATCAACACAATTGCAGAGGAGGAAAATTTATTTGGGGGCTCACAATTTCAGAGGTCTCAGTCCATAGATAGCAGGCTCCATTCCTCAGGGCCCAATATGAGGCAGGACTTCATGGTGGCAGAGTGTGGGAGAGGGAAGCAGCTCACATGATGATCAGGCAGCAGAAAGAGAGAGAGAGAGAGAAAGATTAAGCTCAGTTCAACACAAATGTACCTTGAAGGCACCCTTCCATTGATCCACCTCCTCCAGCTATATCCTGCCTGCCTTCAGCAACTGGTTAATCCCATCAAGGAGATTAATTCACAGGTTGGGTTAAGACTCTCATATACCTCTAAACCTTTTTGAATTGTCTCACACATGAGACTTGGGGGGACACCTCACATTCAAACCATAACATTCCATCTCCAAAGCTCATGACCATCTAACAATGAAAAGTACATTTTGCCCATTTCCAAGAGTCCCCTGTCTCAAGAGTTGAAGGACTGCCCAAAAGTTGGAGTCCAAAGTCTCCTCTGAGACTCAGAGCAAACTTGCATTGTGAGTTCCTACAAAAATCAAAAGTTATTTACAAACACCCCATATATAAAGCTATAGAATAAATATTTCCACTCACAAAAATAGGGGCATAAAAAGAAGAGACAGGACCAAAGCAAGACTGAAATCCAGCTGGGTGAACAAGTCCTCTAGCTTCCTGTCCAGGATCTGGGGCACATGGCATGGTGATGTTCTGTTCAAAGGATTTGTGTAGTTCCACCCTTGTGGTCTTTCTGTTGGCTTGTCTCTGCTCAATTCCTGCAGCTTTCCTAGGATGATGTTACACATTACTGGCATTTCTTAATCTTGTGGTTCTCCATTGCAGCTTTGTCTTCCTCCACAAATCTCCATGCACTGCTGTCTCAGAGGGTCCCTGTAGAGACTCAGACCCTGCTACACTTTGCTTAGCTTCTAAGGCCTTCCTTTGAAATCTTGGTGGAAGCCTCCCTGAATCCCTAACTCCATCATCCTGTATTCCTGCAGAACCAGCACCATGTGGTTGATGCCAAGGTCTGCTGCCATCATGAGTGGTAACCAAGCCTCCAAGGACCCTTGCTGAAGCAACCTCTGAGTGTCTGGGTGGTCGAGCATGTTGAAGAAACTTCCTAGGCCCTTTTATGCAAGAAGGGTACTCCACTGGTCTCTTCTCTAAAGAATTTTTACTTTGACTTCCATGAGTCTGAGATGGATTTGATTTTGCCAATTCCTGAGATGCACTCAAGCTATCTTTCTTATTGTCCCTGTACAAAGTATTTAGCATTTCTTTGGTGGGGATAATGTCTTTAACAAATGCAATTTCCTAAACCTCAGTTTTACTCACACCTTTCAAGTACAAGTTTTTCAAATCTTTCTGCTCTGCTTTCTGCTCCTGAGTATTACAATACATTTTGCTAAAACCACCATGAATACATGTGCCACGTCCTGACTGTTATGCTGCCTAGAAATTTTTCCACCAGATTAAGAAGTCCATGGCTTCTAAAATCAACCTCACAGAAAGTCTCAGGACACAGACAATGCAGACAACTAAGTCAGAGCATAACATGAATGACTTCTAGTCCAATTCCCAATAAAGTCCTTCTTTTCTTCTAAACCCTCTTGAGCCCTGTCTTCACTGTCCATGGTCTTATTGGCATTCTGGTCTTCTGAGTTCCCACAAGAATTGGTCATTAAGATTCATTTACAACCATCTAAAGCATTTCCAGCTTGCACTGTCTACACAACTCAAAATTCCTCCAACAAATTCCAATAAGCTCTAAAAGCTTCTAAACCACATGGTCAGGTTAATTGCAGCAACAGCCCCACTCCTGGAACCAATTTCTGTTCTAATTAGCTTTTTTGTTGCTGTGTGACTAAAAGATCTGACCAACAAAATTGTAGAGGAGGAAAAGTTCACTTGGGGGCTCATGGTTTCAGAAGTCTCATTCCATAGACAGTTGACTGCATTCCTCTAGACTCAAGGTGAGGCAGGACATTATCATGAAAGAGTGTGGAGAGGGAAGCAGCTCATGTGATGATCAGCAAGCACAGAGAGAGACTCCACTCACTAGATACAAAAAGTATAAAAAAGCATCCTGAAATCCTGCAGAACCAGCACCCAAAGCCATACTCCCAATGCTCACCTTTTCTAGCCATACCTTACATGCCTTCAGTTACTGACTCAGTTAAGCCCATCAGAGGGATTAATTCACTGATTTGGTTAAGACTGTAATAACCCAATCATTTCTCCTCTGAACCTTCTTGAATTGTTTCACACATGAGATTTTGGGCAATGTCTCACATCCAAACCATAACAAAAGTCATCAATAATTGATGCTCAGGAGATGCTAAGCACTTCTGTTGCTGGCTATTCAGCCTCTTTTTGCCCCCACTTTCTTGTGATACTTTATAAATTTAATGAGAAAGTCTCCTGCCCCCTATATGGTTTGAAAAATAGTGACCCCACTCTAGCTTTTAGTGTGAGTCCCAATTTAATTTCAATTAACTCAAGTGTCTTTGTATTCTGAGGGTGGCCCTTGCTCTATAGTGGTTCTGTAAGTGTGCTCTGGCTTGCTGTAGGGAAGGCTGGGGCATAAACTGGGACATGGTAATCTTCTCATCCATGGCTTGGTGTTACTGAGGGCAGGAGGTCTGCTGTGGTCAGGCATGCTACCTGAGGGTAACCAACAGTAGAAAATCACAGAAAAATAATTCTGAAGTTTTGATCATATCACAAATCTTTGGACAATGTGGATTAAGACCATTTTTTTTTCTTTTTATAAAACACTTGGTGTAACAATTTCTATTGCTTAATCTGAAATATTCTAAAATAATATCAAGTAGTTTTAAAAGAAATAACCTTCATAAAAATAAATTTAGCAGTTTTTTGAGTAAAGAATGATCCTTGTATTGGGCAGCACTTAGAATCAGAAGAGATTCAGAGACTCTCCTGCAATAGTGTGGGCAGGGAGCTCTGTAGGCTGTGGGTGGGGAGAAGTGAAATGAAGAAAACATATTTGAGTAGTTAGAATGTATGCACCCTAGCTAGAGATTAGTTAGAATTTTCTGATTGTAAATCAGTAACTTCTTTTGTTGTTTACATTGGACTTCGGTTCTCATATATAGGAATTTAAGTTAACTAGAGCAACTGTAGTCCAAGACCTCTAAATAAGATGCTTTTAAAGAATGACTTCCTTCTGAGAATCTCTTATTAATAAGGAATTGACTAAAACTTGAAAATAAGTGCCATTCATTCCCCATCACCATTGGGGATAGCTTGTCTTTGTCTCAGCATGGAATTCAAAATTCATGGCACTAGGCTTGTGTAAGAAACATTCTTTTCATTGTTCACCACATTTTGTCTCTGTAATCATAGTGAGACCATCTGGTATGCTGGTGACAACGATGAACATTTAAAATCCTTGAGAAAATACATCAGATAAGAAAGATTCATGGAGGAGAACCATGAGGATAAAGCTGCGATACTAGGGTAGGTTGCTTAGACAAGAATCCATGAAACAAATGAACTTAAAATAAATAAACCCCAAAGTTTAATGGGCTTTGAAAATGATAAACTTGGTTTTCCTGTCAGAGGGCAGGTAGTTGGGAAGATTTCTAGACTTAAACTTATTTTCCTAGTTTGCAGTGTGAATGGCTCTGGTTATGGTTTGGGGCATTCAGGGAACTGCCTTGGTGCCCCACTCATAAGTAGGCATAAGTGTTGTCAACTGAAATTTACTCCAAATTGCCTAGCTTTAGTTTTTAGGACTTTTAAGAGAAGTGGAGTTATAGATAAAATTTCAACACAATGAACGGGAGTAAAATCTTATACCAGAAGCATAGATAAAATTTCAACACAATGAATGGGAGTAAAATCTTATACCAGAAACTATAGCATAGGCTATAGTTTTTTTACTGAAACACATTTTTTTCTCTCTTTATAACCCCCCTTCCCAATTCTACCAAAGATACTCATATTGAGAGCAATTTACAAGGTAGATCTCATCTCATTAAGCTTAGCCTCTTATTTGTGTAAGTGCAACAAAAATTGTGATTGACTCTATAAACTCAAGTCTGCTTTGCTGGAATTTTAAATATGGAATTTCAAATTAGAATTTCAAAAGTTGTCTCCATGGCAGAAAGCCAAGCCAAAGACTCACTATCAGATTTGCCTGCAATGCCTATAGATTTGGCATGTCTGTAATTCCAGCTGCTTGGGAGACTGAGCCAGGAGAATCACGAGTTCAAAGCCAACCTCAGCAAAATCAAGGTTCTAAGTAACTCAGTGAGACCCTTTTTCTAAATAAAATACACAATAGGGCCAGGGATATGGCTCAGAGGTTGAGTGCCCCTGAGTTCAATCCCCAGTGTAAAAACAGCAACAATAACAACAATAACAACAACAAAACCTGTAGATTTGGGTAAATATCTCTCTTCTTAAGATACCCAGAACATTTTTTTCAGGTTATTGAGCTTATTTTCATAAAGTTAGGAAATCCTTAAAACCAAGTACTGGACCAGTTCTTTCCAAGAGGCTTTCTTGTCTCCATGAAAGTAAATCTCAGTTTTTTAAAACTTCATGGTCACATCTGATTCTATGACCTTTCTCCAAAATGATATTATAACCAAAGCCTTAGTGATATAACAAACATTTTCAATTATATCTGATTATAAAGGAAACCAGTTCTTATCAAATATATGCAAGTATCAATATTACCATAAAATAAGAATACACATAAATATCTTCAAAATTCTGGAGGGATCATGTAGGAATAAAAAGCAATTGTTTCATCTTTGTTCACAAAGGTATACATTACAAAATTACTATAAACTAAAGATGGCTTAAGGGAGAAGAAAAAAGTTTCCATAATATGAAACAAAAAACTTTGAAGATTTAACATTTTCTCCTATAAAATGGCCATAAAATTAATCATCTGCTCATTCAATCCCACAGAATTAATTCTTATTCTATTTGATGTTGGGTTAGCAGTTTTATGAGCCATTTTTTTCATTACAGTTTAAGTATTCTTACTGGGTCCAATAATAGGATGTTAAAAGTCCTGTACTCTCCTTGAAGATGGAACATGTTAGGACAATAGTTCCTTGCAAAAGCTATATGAACATCAGAATAAAATAATTAATTTTGTGGATGAGAAGTCCTAAAATGGTCAAGATTCGATGAGCATTCATTATCATAGTGATACTGTAGACAAGGTTCTGCCTTCATCACTGGATTAATAAAAAAATTAGACTACTTGGAGGTGGGGCCTGGTTGGAGTAAGTAGGTCACTGGGGATGTGCCTGGAAGGGCTTATCTAGTCCTCAGCACCACCCCCACTCTCTGCTTCCTGGCTACCATGAGCTGAGCTGCTTTCCTCCACCACACCTTTCCACCACACTGTTTTGCCTCACCTAAGGCCTAGAGCAATAAAGTTAGCCAACCATGTACTGTGACCTCTGAAAACATAAGCCAAAATAAACTTTTCTTCCTCTAAGTTGTTCTTGCCAGATATTTTGGTTACAATGACACAAAGCTGAATAGCAGGTCTGTAACAGATGGACTCAGTTTTCATAAGTAATGAATGACACAGTAACATGAAGCATAGGAAATTATTTTTATTAAACACAGAATTTTTGTTTCCTAGGCAATTTACTTAAAAGTTTCAGTGGGTTTAAAAGAAAAAACCAAATTCTGGTTATATATCAATGCACTTCTGCTATTGAGACTCATTGTATATTTAAATTCCATAAGTAAAGTTGTTCAAGTCTTACCCAGTTTGAATCACACATCAATTTCTTTTTCCAAGTTTTCTTTTCCACAATCTATGACTTCCTTTTACTTATTTTCTCCTCTGTTCTTACTATTTAAAATTGTAGGACAACCAAGCATTCTATTTAAGAAAAAAATTATTCTCTTTTTGCTTTAGCAAGTATATATCCTTAACTCATAGTTTTATTTATGAAAAATATGTCTTATTTGACTAACGTATGTCCAGTTGGCTTCCCTAATTATTTCCAGTTTTTACTGCCATATGTTAATTAGAATTCTTGACACTTCACCTGGCATGGTGGTACATACCTGTAATCTCAGCAACTCAGGAGTTTGAGGCAGGAGGATCACAGGTTTGAGATCAGCATCAGCCAATTAGTGAAACTCTGTCTCAAAATAAAAAATAGAAAGGACTGAAGATAAAGCTCAATGGTAAAATGTAATGGTTGATTTAAATTGTCAACTTGATTGGATTAAGAGATGCCAATGATTCAAAGACTCCTGGGCGTGTCAATGAGGGTATGTCTAGGAATGAATGGAATATGGGATAGGATTGTAGTGGAGCCCCACCCTAAGTGTGGGCAGCACCGCCCAATAGGATGGAATAAAAGTTGGAAGAACAAGGAAGCAGATGCAGATACAAGCTATGCTCTTCTGGAAAGGGTTCTTGATTGCTGCTTCTATTGTATGAGGATATTGGACTCTCCCTTCCTCACTCTTCCAAAGCAGACTCTGCCAGTGATTCTCCGGGTAATTTCCAGAAGACTTGGCCTTGGCTAGGGGAGCACTGTTAATTTTTCTTGTTCTGGGGCTTCTGCCTCTTGGACGGTGCAGCTGCTGTTTCTTCCAGTTCTCTTGCCTGCAGCAGCCATTGTGGACAATTAAGCTTCTGGCATGCAAGCCAATCTAATAAATCCCCTTTATATAATCA
>JAJEJO010000320.1:1834858-1867358 GCA_020662805.1 Glaucomys volans
CTTAGCACTTAGTAACTTTAAGGTAGGGTATAAGAAATAAAAAAAAAAATAGGAGAAAATACAGATAAAAGAAGGATAAAAAGCATAATTTTAATTTATTAAACTTCCACATACTTTTTCAAGACTGTCATTTCCTAAGCCATTCTCTCTCTCAGATCTGTCACTTATAAATTTCTGGGATATCTGTATATGTGTTTTTTTTAAAATTTTGATATATGTAAATCTTAATGTTATTGTAAATTTACCCACTTATGATAATTACCACTATAAACTGTCTTGACCTTCCAAGACTGATGTCATCCTTCCACACCTTCCCATACCCACTCCTCACCAAGTTTTCTTTAAAAGAAGATCTGGAAACCTTCAAAATGCACCTTCCATTCTCGATGGTCCACATTTTTTCTTTAACGTGTATTCCTTGCTTTCCTAAAAAAATCTCTGTGTCTCTGATAGTGAACAGACAGACATGAGCAGTGGGAACTTGAGGTTCAGGGAAGAATTCTATAAACTGGTCCCACTGTGCTAATCCTCATATGCTTCCTTTAAAAAAATTACCTGCAGCCCTGCCTGTCTTAAGTCGCTAGTGATACCACCGTACACTGGTGATGAGTTCTGCTTCCTCAGGTGTTGAAGTTTAACACCAGAGATGTGTGCCAAGGCAAGCATTTTAAGCAGGTTTTATTTAAAAGCAGTAATACAAACTTCTCCTGGGAGGGAAAAGGGGGGCCATGGCTGATGTTCTAGAATCCCCGAGACTTGAGCGCACCCTGCATCTTTTATAGGTTAGGGTCTTCTTTGTTTTGCCCCTTTCTCTGACCCTTAGCTCTCCTTCCTGCCTACATGGTGATGGTGACACAGCAAAAAGTGAGCTGCGAATGGCAGGGGGAAGGGCCACATGGAGATTCAGGTGGGGACCCAGGAGGCATTAATTAGCAACTCCCTGCCTGCAGCTTTTGGGGAGGGGCAGTTAAGCAGGTAACCTTGATGATCAAAGGGCTCTGGAGTCACTGACATTCCAATCTCCCAGGGTTGTCTCCAACTTCCCAGACTGTGATGGCCTCCATTGCTTGATTTGATCAGATTCTCCAATTTTACACTAACTGGCTGTCCAATTCTGGATTCACTAGGACATGATACATTCCCTGGCAAAAACCTGTTATGTGAAGAAATGAAGGCCCCAAATGCCTATGAAAAGAGAATAAGTCAACCTGAAATGGGGAACTTTTTAGTGACCCTTACCCAGAACTCAGGGAGATGGGGTTAATTCCCCTGCCTCTAAAATCTGTAGCAACAGGTTTCAATTAGAGCATGTCATATTATGAGCCAAAGTGACCTAGAGTTGTTATGTGCAGTGTGGACTTAAAAATCTGGTGTCATCCTTCTGCCAGTCAAAAGTCAAGAGGTGAATCTGGGCAGAACTCTCTGGAACTTCCTGGGACCCCCAATAAAACTGGAGGGTTGGATGGGTACACAGTTCATTTGCTCTCTGAGAGGACCCACTTTCTCCCTGGAGAGTGTCTCCTTTTCCTGTCCCTTCTAAAAAACTTATGCTTGCTACTCTGAGTGCCATGTCTGAAATATTTCTGGTGTGATTGTAAGAATCAGGGCAGGAAAGGGTTGCTGTGGCTATCTCGGTTCACTGGCCTGGTTTGTACCCTGTAGTTCCTCTTCTGACATGTCCTGAACTTCTCCATCATACATGTCAGGGGTCTCATTGGTCCTGTGCTGAGTTCCACCTTCTCTGCCTATCTCTGCTAACTCCACCGGACCTTCTTCTGAAGGGGTCTGTCCTACCACTACAACTCCAAATTTTGGAAGTATATACTTCCTCATGTAACTGAAAGCTGGGTCCTTGTCCCCAATGTCAATTTAATAATGAGGACACAGTTTTGAGAAAAATGAAAAAGTTGTTTTATTGTTTCACTATCAAAGGAGAAACACAGGGGACTCCTGTCCCAGAGGTTGTGATTCTTCCCATCAGGAGGAACAGGGGGATTTTAAAGGGGCTCTTCGAAGGTTCCAATCCAGGTGTGCTCTTACAGGGGGTCCTAGAGTGCCCTGAGGGTGTGTTAACATTTACTTGTTAATTTAGAAGATATTCATTTCTGGATCTTCTGGCAGGTATCGCCTTCCTGTGGAGCAGAGATAACTCAAGGTACCTTGTTCCCTGCCCTGAGGTTAGGGAGGGGAGAAGGAGAAGAGGAAAGGGAAAATATGTTCCTTTAAAAAATAAGCCTCAGATCTATATTCAAAGGGAGACATGGACCACTGTAGACTCATAGTGCAACTATCCAAATGATATGGGACACATTTGCTAACATACTGAATTGACTTTAGTGATTTCATAACAAGTAGCTGAAGGTAGAAAGACATGTTCAGCAATTAATGTTTCAGCATTTTTATCTGTTTTGGAAATGGTCTAGATATTCAATAAATATCCATTATTTAATTTAACTTAGCAAAACTTCAAGGATATAAGTTACCAAAAGATTTAGGAAACTTAAAGTAGACAAAACACCATCAAAGCTAGCCATCATTAAGTTATTTCACTTTTTGTATTTTGATTGCACATACATGTTAGACAATTATTAGGAAAAAGAAAACCACAAAGTTACATAAATAGTTTTTTCAAAACCTTTTACTACTGTGTTTGATAAACATTTAGTAATAGACACAGCACTTTTACTTGTTCTCATATTAAACTCTTATCTTTGTAGTATTAAACATCTACTAGAGATAAATTTATTTGACTCATAAACCCATTGAAAATAAAAATATTGTATTTATCTTTATAGTTGATAACATGTAATTGAACCAATATTAAATTAATCTTACCAAAGATTTACCAAAATCATGTTGTTATAGCCACAGAAAACAGATTGGAATGTTGATGTTCCCCAGGGAGATTCTCCACCGTGATTGGGAGAGTTAGCCCCACCCCAATCCCAAATCCTCTCCCTATAGCCCTCCCCAATCCCAAATCCCCTCCCTATAGCCCACTCCAACCCCTTTCCCCTCCCTATAGCCCCAACCTGTTCCCTTCCTGCGCCCTATAAAAGTTGGCAATAAAAGAACTGGCGCACAATTTCCCAGCACCCCGCTTTTAGGAGTAAGGGCAATTGTTGCTGGCCAGCTAAAATAAAGGCTTCTTTTGGCTTTACATGAGTGGCTTGGGTGATTTTATTTTCTTTGGGTACAACAATGTGAACTTGAAAAGCATTTGGGTTACTTTCTACGTTTCCAAGAATTTAAGAAATATTTGGTTTACATAAGCCCTTATTTTTTCTTTAAGGCAATTAAATAGATCTCTTTCATAAATTAATTTTGTTGATACCATCTGGAGGTAGAAAAATGCATCAATAATATACACACATACATAGAAGTACATGAAAACATATAGATGCAAACAGAAATTACCTATCTTTTATTTTAAAATTTCTGCCATTTTCCAAGTATAAAAATAGAAAACTCACTAGTTTATAAAAGAATATCTGGTTCAAAATTGTATTTCTGAACAATGAAAAAAGAATATTAGCATAGATAGCTGGAGCTTCTTACTATTATTAAAAAAAAAAAAACCAAAAAACAAAAAAAACTTTATAAAGATTTTTTTCTCCAGTTCCCAAATAGTTCCTTTTAACCCTGATGAGTCATTTTCCCTAAATTTGCATTTCCAAAGGGATGACTGTTAGGTAAGATAAAGTAGAAAATTTACATCTCAAATTCATAGGTCTTGGACTTCAGGCTTAAAAACCATACTTTGCTGAAACAAAGAAGGGTGCTGATAATGGTTTGATTAACATAGGATGGGCAGGAAAAGGACCTTTGCAAAGGTTAGACTTGTTATGTAGATTTTAACCCCTGGATTTTCCTTTATAAAAGCTTCTAGTGATTTAGTCCCTTTTCTCTTTTTAATGCAGAGGAGACACATTTACAAATGGAGTTTTCCTTTAGAAATGCAAATTTTTATTACAAAGGGTCTCAAAATTACTGACTGAAAATACTCTTTATGCCAGAAAGGCATATTTTGGAGAATAATTAAGGTAGATCGGTGGTTTCCCAACCCAGTTTGTATTTTAACTAGATTATTAAGTTCTGAGAAGAAACCATTAACAAATAGGGCAGACAACGCATGTGATATGTTTGCACTCACTGCAGATAGAAGAGTATTTTTCAAATAGTACTTCTAATCTTGTTTTATAGTCAGAAACTGGTTTATTCCTTTCTCCTCATGAGATTGAGTGACAGTGTAGCCTCTAATGGACCCAAGTCCATATGCTCACTGCTTGAAAGCCAATACTTGGGACAAGAGAGTTAATGGGAAGGAAATCAGTGTGATGGTTTGGATGTTCAGTGTCCCCCAAATCTCACATGTGAGACAGTGTAAAGAGGTTCAGAGAGAAAATGAGTGGGTTATGAAAACCTTAGCCCAATAAGTGAATTTATCACCTGTTGGTACTAATTGAGTGGTAAATGAAGGCAGGTGGGGAGTGGCTGGAGGTGGTGAGTCATTGGGGGACTGGCTTTGGGATATATATTTGTGTCTGGCAAGTGGAGTCTCTCCCTCACTCTGCTGCCTGACCATCATGTGAGCTGCTTCCCTTTGCCACACTCTTTTTCCATGATGTTCAGACTTACCTCAACCCCCAAGGAATGGAGCTGGCAGTCTATAGACTGAGACCTCTGAAACCATGGGCCCCCAAATAAAATTTTCCTCCTTTAAGTGTGCTGGATACAGCGGCAAGAAAGCTGACTAATATAATCAGTTTTATCCAAGGGCCAGTACCTTGAGAAAATGGGGGTACTATTGTCCCCTAAACAAAGACCATTTTAGGCAACTCGGGTGTGCAAAGGGCTTTTATAGAAAGGCAAAGGAAGTGCAGGAGACAATGGGTAAGAAGACTATGTGCTGAATCCTGTGTCCAGGTTCTGAAAACTATTTCCTTCACTCAGGGAATGTTTTCCTTCCTCTTTTCTACCCAAATATCCTTGCAATAACAAGTGACCTTATTGTACCCAAGGAAATAAAATCATCCAAGCCGATCACGTAAAGCCAAAAGAAGTCTTTTATTATTTTTTAGCTGGCCAGTGACAATGTCCCTTACCCCTAAAAGCGGGTGTGGGGAAATCGCACACCAGTTCCTTTGTTGCCAACTTTTATAGGGCTCCGGAAAGGATTAGGGTGGGGCCATAGGGAGTGGAAGGGGTTGGGGCGGGCTATAGGGAGGGGATTTGGGATTGGGGCGGGCTATAGGGAGGGGGTCTGGGATTGAGGTGGGCTATAGGAAGGGGATTTGGGTGGGGCTGATTTTCTCTCCTGAGAGCTCTGGAGAATCATTTTTTGAGTGTATAACAACCTTTGTCTCCAAGACCACTAAGTCTTTAGATAATACATTATTTTCTAGAAGGTTAAAAATGATGATACATTTCTGCTTTTAGTCAAAGAAGAGGATAAGAAATTGCATGCTTTGTGTTACATGATGTACATTTTGATGTCATCTGAAGGTCATCTGATGTCCCAGGTTCTGTGAGTCTGGTGAAAAGTTACTGAATACTATGTTTTATGACTCATGTGTTTTTGGTTTCTTTTCCTAGAAATAGCTAGCCTTTTAGTCTAAGATATAGAAGGGGGACAAAAGCCAACTTTTGTAGAACAGTTTCAACTTGTTAGGCATCTTTAGTCAGAAGTGTCATCCACCTAAATGATAGTAGGAGACTAATAATATATGGCTCAGGTGTGAGACCTCCAAAATTAATGAGTTTTAGAGTCTAAAAACTAGTAAAGATAGAAGGCTTATTTAGGATTTCCCTTGGTTAACAATCATTTTCAATTTTGGAGGAAATAATTGGGGGATGGATTCTGAGAGGTATTTTGTTATTTCATTAGCCTTCATTATTGTTGCAACTCTGAAACACAGAGTGCTTTGAAATCTAATATCTTTCTCAGGTATTTCCAATTTGGGACTGGTCATTCATTCACAGGCTTTACCAGGCCCAAGTAACACATGAAGACATTGATAAAGATTAAGTAGTCTGTATTATATATGATAATGTGGATTCTTAACTCCTTGGCTAATGTCTCTGGATTTCCTTTGGGATAGTGAAATGTTTCACTACAACTTTGAGCTTAATATTTTGACCAAGTCATACAAAGTAGTTAAAGAAGTAGGGATGACTGTTCTAAATCTCTAATTTTATAAGGCACTGTGTATCTTCCTTTCTGTCTTTTTTGAGGAAAGGGAACTAATCTAAAAGGTTGGTAGATTCACAGTATGCAGACGAGGGTAGAAGGAAGGAGAGAAAGTACAGTTGAAGTTGAGTCAGTCAATGTAAAATTATTTCTCATCATCTACTTGCTCAATCTTTTCATTTGCCTTTTGGAAAGATTTTGTTAGATGTGAAATTTTCGATTAAGTTAGTCTTAAAGAAGATTCTGATTGCCAATCAAAAGCATATCCCATTGTCTCTGAATCATTTTAAATCCTTTTTTTTTTAAAAAACTGTACCTTGCAAGTGGTTAAATTTCCACAATGTGGCCACTGTAAAACTGAGTTACCTTTGGTGAGGTTTACCAATTTGTCTAGGAGAGCACAGGTTCTAGGTTCATAATTCTTATACATAAAATTGGCTGGAGTTCTAGGTGAAGATGTTCTAGATTCTTGGATCCAGATGATCCTGTGATTCCCTATCTTCTTATAACTTTATCTATGAATGCCTCTTCAGTAGACCCAGTAAGTTTCTGTTATGCCTTCCAATCCTAGTTTGAATTAAAAATGCTCCAAAAAAACTGGGAGATATTAACAGAAGTATGGAATTTGTGTCAGAGGAAGGCCACTGGTAGCAGCCTGTGTGTACAGTGAGAAGTAACAAGAGCAAGAGGATCAGCAGGGTTCATGCCATTTATTCTTGACTCCCCAGGGTTGTCATGGGAGAGGGAAACTAAATTCATTTTTGTTAGTGAACTTGTTGTGACTCTGATTAAATTACCCAACAATAACAAATTAAAAGAAACAAGATTTAATGGGCTCATGACTTCAGAAATTTCAGACCATGCTTAGCCTCTACTGCTTTCTTGGAGGGGCATGGTGGCGGAAAACTCTCAGCTCATGGCAGTCAGGAAGTGGAAAGAGGGAGTAGGGTAGGAAAATGGAATGGGGACAAGATCCAATCCTCTAGATGTGCCCTTAGTGACCTATCTCCTCCAAATACGCCCCACCAGTTTGTAGTTTCCAATGCCTCCTAGTAGTTCATTCATCCACTGATGAGGTCAGAGCCCTCATAATCCAATCCCTTCCCAAAGTCCCGTGCAACACAAGAGTCATGGGAGACCTTCCATATCCAGACCATAACTTAGATATTACTTCAAATCCCAGACAGTTAAAAACTTATTTGAGTTTAAGGTTATTTGAGCAAAGGACAATTTATGAATTACATAGCAGAATCAGAATTTCAAAGAGCTCTGCTGCAAATGCAGGGGGCAAAATCAGAACAGAAGTATGACACACACACAAAAAGTGTATGATTGATTGGAATGAGAAGACCCTATGTAGAAGTTGGTGTTTTCTGAATGGCAAAATGTCTAGTTTCCATTCGACATATTTTTGAGCTTCAGTTTTCTTGTTTAGGAAATTAAAGCTATGCAGCCACCCCAGCCTAATGGCTTCCCAATTAGAATTCTTTTTTAACTGCAGATAAATGTTTACTTAAAATGTGATTCCTTTAAAAATCTGTGATTGTTGCTTACTGTTCTGCCTTCCAAGTTATAAGGACAATTAGAAAAAAGCAAGTCTGGCTTAATTCCATTTACTTAAAATGAAAGTTTTCAAAATGAAGCTTTTAACTCACATTTTGCTATGATGGCCCTGTTCATTAAATGAAACAAAATGCTCTGTTAAAATTCAATATGTGGCCCTACCTGTGTCCATGCCACTTCAGGACCTTGGTCTGCCCATGCTCTGTGTGGAATCGGTGACCCACCCCATGCCATGGCTCCCCATCTACCAACAGGTTCAGAAGCCTGTGTGGCAATCTTGGATTATCCCTGAAGCAGAAGCCACCATCTTTAGGTGGGGCTACTCCCATCCTGAGATGATTGCTTAAGACTGGAAGCTCATTGTCAAGTACCTATCATGCATTGGGTTACTGAAGACTGGCAGGTTTGAATAGTATATAATTGATATAGGGTAGATTTTTTTCTTTTTAAATTTTTTCTTTTTAATTTTAATTTTTTTGCTCTATTTTCTTTTTGTTTACCTGTTTCCTCAGAGAGTCTTTCTCACTTTTCACATGCTAACAACAAATTCTTTTGATTCCATGTTCACTCTTCCTATGATCTAGTACCTCTATATACTCTTTTCTTATCCCATTAACGGTTACATTCTACACCCCTCCCCATCCTCTTTGTCCACCATTAGAAATTGTAGACCTCATTGCAAACCTACTGGTTATACTGTAGATAATTATCAAACTCATCCTCTCTGTTTATTCTGACAATACTGCTATGTCTTAATAGGGACTATTTAGTTTATGGCTGCATATTTTTTGTATTGGATGCTGCTAATATTGACCTCCCCCTTAAAGGTGAGGTATTGGAAACCTGCAGGGTCACTATAAGCCTGTGGAGGGAAACTGCAATACCTCGGATCTGCACTACTAGAGGGGAAGATACACAAATAACATGAAAAAACAAGGGAAGAAGATCACAAACAAACCAAGATGCTATATTGCTAGAATCCAATGACAGCATGGTAGAAGAAATGTTAGAAAAGAAGTTCAGAACCTACATAATTAAAATGATCTGCAAAGCAAAGAATGAGATAACAGAACAAATGCAGGCAGTGAATGGTCACCACAATAAACAGTTAAAAGAGCAAATGAAGGAAGCAAAAGATCATTTCAATAAAGAGATAGAGATTCTGAAGAAATACAGAAATCCTTGAAATGAAGGAAACAGTTAGCCAAATTAAAAACTCAATAGAAAGCATCATCAATTGACTAGATCACTTGGAAGACAGACCCTCAGACAACAAAGACAAAATATTTAATCTTGAGAGTAAAGTTGACCAAACAGAAAAGATGGTAAGAAATCATGAATGGAACATCCAACAATTATGGGATATAAGAAGAGACCAAATTTAAGAATTATTAGTATTGAGGAAGGCACAAAGATACAAACCAAAGGAATGATCAATCTATTAAATGAAATAATATCAGAAAATTTCCCAAACCTGAAGAATGAAATGGAAAATCAAACAGACTTATAGAACACCAAATGTACAGAATTACAACAGATTCACACCACAGCATATTATACTGAAAATACCTAACATACAAATAAAGATAGAATTTTAAAGTCTGCGAGAGAAAAGCATCAGATTACTTATGGGGGAAACCAATTCAGATATTAGTAGATTTCTCAGTCCAGATACTAAAAGCTAGAAGGACCTGGAACAACATATTTCAAGCTCTGAAAGAATATGGATGCCAAGAATCTTAAATTCAACAAAACTAACCTTCAGATTTGATGACAAAATAAAATCCTTCCATGATAAACAGAAGTTCAGATTTAATGGTGAAATAAAATCCTTCCGTGGTAAACAAAAGTTAAAAGAATTTACAAATAGAAAGTCTGCATTACAGAACATTCTCAGCAAAATATTACATGAGGAGAAAATGAAAAACAACAATGTAGGTCAGCAAAGGGAGGAACTACCCTTAAGGAAAAGCCAATTTAAGGAGAAACCAAGTCCAGTTAAAAACCAAAAATGAGCCAAAATGACCAGGTATATAAATCATATCTCAAAAATAACCCTAAATGTTAATAATCTAAACTCATTTATCAAAAGACTTAGACTGGCAGATTGGATTAAAAAGAAAGACACAACAATATGTTGCCATCAAGAGACTCATATCATAGAAAAAGACATTCACAGACTAAAGATGAAAAGATTGGAAAAAACATATCATGCACACAGACTCAATAAAAAAGTGGAGGTTTCCATCCTCATATCAAATAAAGTAGACTTCAAGTCAAAGTTAGGCAGAAGGGATAAAGGACATTTCACACTGCTTAAAGGAGCCTTAAATCAGCAAGACATAACAATAGTAAATATTTATGCCCCAAACAATGGTGCATCCATGTACATTAAACAAATCCTTCTCAATTCCATGGGCCAAATAGACCACAACAAATAATACTGGGTGACTTTAATACTGGGTGCTACTCTCACTACTGGATAGATCTTCAAAAAAAAAAAAAAAAAAAAAAACCACACCTGAATAAAGTGAATAAAGAAAACTCAATAACACAATCAATAACTTAGATTTATCAGACATATATAGAATAGTCCATGCATCAAAGAGTGAATACACTTTCTACTCAGCAGCATATGGATCCTTCTCTTGAATAGACTATATATTATGCAACAAAGCAGCCCTTAGTAAATACAAAGAAATAGAGATAGTGCTTTGTATTCTATCAGCTCAAAATGGAATGAAATTAGAAATCAATGATAAAATATAAAAGAGAAACTACTCCAACACCTGGAGACCCAGAATAAGAGACCCAGAGTGGCCAAAGCAATCCTGAGCAGGAAAAGTGAAGCAGGAGATATCATAATACCAGACCTTCAACTATACTACAGAGCAATAGTAACAAAAACAGCATGGTATTGGCACCAGAATAGACAGGTAGATCAATGTCACAGAATAGAGGACACAGAGACAAGCCCACATAAATACAGGTATCTCATACTAGACAAAGGAGCCATAAACATACAATGGAGTAAAGACAGCCTCTTCAACAAATGGTGCTAGGAAAACTGGAAATCCATATGCAGTAAAATGAAATTAAACCCCCATCTCTCAACCTGCACAAAACTCAACTCAAAATGGATCAAGGACTTAGGAATTAGACTAGAGACTCTATGCCAAATAGAATAAAAATAGGCCTGAATTTTCATCATGTTGACTTAAGATCAGACTTCCTTAACAAGACTTCTAGAGCACAAGAAATGAAAGCAAGAATCAAAAAATAGGATGGATTCAAACTAAAAAGCTTTTTCTCAGCAAAGGACATAATAATGTGAAAAGAGAGCCTACAGAGTGGGAGAAAATCATTTCCACAGGCACTTCAGATGGAGCACTAATCTCCAAAATTTATAAAGAACTTACAAAACTTTACATCAAAAATACAAAGAACTCAATCAATAAATGGGCTAAGGAATGGGGCAGACACTTCACAGAAGATATACAGACAGGAAAACAACAAATATATTGAAAAGTGCTCAACATCTTTAGTAATTAGAAAAATGCAAATCAAAACCACTCCAAGATTTCACCTTACTCCAATTAGAATGGCTTTTATCAAGAACACAAGGAATAATAGGGGTTGGCATGGTTGTGGGGAAGAAGGTACACTCATACATTGCTTTTGGGTTTGCAAATTGGTGCAGCCACTCCAGAAAGCAGTATAGCATTTCCTCAGAAAACTTGGAATGGACCTGCCATTTGATCGAGTTATCCCACTCCTTGGTTTATACCCAAAAGTCTTAAAATCAGCATACTACAGTAATGCAGACACATCAATGTTTATAGCAGTGATTTCACAATAGCTTGACTGTGGAACCAACCTAGATGCCCTTCAGTAGATGAATGGATAAAGAAACTGTGGTATATATACACAATGGAATATTATTCAGCCATAAAGAGGAACAAAATTATGGCACTTACAGATAAATGGATGGAGTTGGAGAACCCTGTGCTAAGTGAAATAAGGCAATCCCAAGAAACCAAATGCCAAATGTTTTCTTTGATAAATGGATGATGATATATAATGAGGGGATGGGGGAGTAAGAGAAGAATGGAGGAACTTTGGATTGTGTAGAAGGAAATGAAAGGGAAAGGGCAGATGGGAGAAGAAATAATCATGGAATGAGACAGACATCATTACCCTTATTCATGTATGATTACATGAATGGTATGAATCTACATTGTGTGCAACTATAGAAGTTAAATGTTGTACCACATTTGTGAGAAATGTATCTAAATGCAGTCTGAAAAAATGAAATTAAAAAATACATAAAAAAGAGAAAAAGAAAGACATTTTTCCAGACTAAGAAAAAAATCAACATGCTGTTTATATTAGAAATGCTTCACAATATGGAAATAATTTTTTTTCTAATTTGTTCATTTCTTGTCTTGAGAATTTGAAGAATATTTGATACGACCTTCCTCTGGGTAAGGAAAAATTCCCATGCTTCAGTGGCCTCCTACAAATAACTGAATTCATATCTGGTGCCAGCATTCATTTTCATAAGCAATTTCTAAGATACAACAGAATTTTATTTTACAGTATTCATTTTGTCTCATGGGAAACCTAGTAGAGAAATCATGTTTCTGAAATTTTGTAGACACAAAGTTTAGTACATAGAGAAGCATCCATTAATATAGAAGTTGGTAAGGCAAATTGTGTAATGAGTTATTAAGGTCTTAATGTCTTTCTTTAAATTTGAATCTAATTTTGTTTCTTTTTATTTGTTCTTTTAAGTTATAATGACTGTAGAATGTGTTTTAACATATCATTCATACATGAAGAACTTCCCATTTTTGTGGTTGTATATGATGTGGAGTTATAGTGATCGTGTGAACATAGGAAAGTTATGCTCAATTAATTCTACTGTCTTTCCTGTTCCCATGTCCCCTCCCTTCCAGCAACTTTCCCCTGTCTAATATGGTGAATCCTCCAACTCCCACCTATTGTGAGTCAGAATCTTCTCATCCACACATCAAAGAAAATGTTTGACCTTTGTTTTGGGGGGAAGATTGTCTTATTTCACTTAGCATGATAGTCTTCAGTTCCCATCATTTGCAGGCAAATGCAATAATTTCATTTGTCTTTATGACTGAGTAATATCCCATTGTGTACATATACCACAGTTTCTTTATCCATTCATCTGTTGAAGGGTACCTAGGTTGATTCCATAGCTTAGCTATTGTGAATTAAGCTGCTATAAACATTGATGTGGCTGCACTCATATAGTATGTTGATTTTAAGTTCCTTGGGTATAAACTGAGAAGTGGGAAAATGGGGTCAAATGGTTGTTCCATTCTAAGTCTTATGAGGAAGCTCCATACTGCTTTCCAGAGTGGTTGTAAAAATTGGCAGTTCTACCAGCACTCTATGAATGTACCTTTTCCCCCACATCTTCATCAACATTTATTTTTGCTTGCTTTCTTGATACTTGCCATTCTGCCTGGAGTGAAATGGAATCTCAGTGTAGTTTTAATTTGCATTTATGTAATTGCTAATGATGTTGAACATTTTTCATATATTTGCTGAGCAACCACATTTCTTCTGTGAAGTGTCTGTTCAGTTCCTCAGCCCATTTATTTATTGGATTATTTGGGGGTGTTCTCTCTCTCTCTCTCTCTCTCTCTCTCTCTCTCTCTCTCTCTCTGTGTGTGTAAGTGTTTGGAGTTCTTTGTATATCCTGGACATTAATGATCTATCTGAGGTGCAGGTGGCAAAGATTTTCTCCCATTTGATAAGCACTTGCTTCATGTTCTTGATTGTTTCCGTTGCTGTGAAGAAGCGTTTTAGTTTGATATAATACTATTAATTTATTCTTGATTTTACTTCTTACACTTTATTTATTTATTACACTGAGGAACTTATTTCCTAAGATGACATGATGGAGAGTTGGGTCTACTTTTTTTCTAGCAGGTACAGCGTCTCTGGTCTAATGCCTAGGTCCTTGATTCACTTTGACTTTTTTGAAAGGTGAGATAGGGGTATAATTTCATTTTGTTATATATGGACTTCCAGCTTTGTCAGCACCATTTGTTGAAGAGGCATCTTTTCTCCAAATTATGTTTAGCATGACTTTAGTTTAGTATGAGATAAGTGTATTTATGTGGTTTTGTTTCTGTGTCCTCTGTTCTGTACCATTGGTCTTCATGTCTGTTTGGTGCCAATATCATGCCATTTTTGTTACTATAGCTTTGTAGTATAATTTAAGGTCTGATATTGTGATGCCTCCTGCTTCACTTTTTTCACTAAGGATTGCTTTGGCTATTCTGAGCCTCTTATTTTTCCAAATGAATTTCATGAGTGATTTTTCTGTTTCAATGAAGAATGTCATCTGAACCTTAATAGGAATTGCATTAAATCTGTATAGCAGTTTTGTTAGTATGGCCATTTTATTAATTCTGCCTATGAAAGGACATGAGACATCTTTCCATCTTCTGAGGTCTTCTTCAATTAGCATCTTTAGTGTTCTGTAGTTTTCATCAGAGATGTCTTTTACCTCTATTGTTAGAATGATTCCCCAATATTTTATTTTATTTGAGGTTATTGTAAATTGTTTAGTTTTCCTAATTTTTCTTTCAGTAGATTCATCACTGATGTATAGGAAAAGTCTGGTAGAACTTGGCTGAGAATCTGTCTGGTTCTGAACTTTTCTTTGTTGGTAGGATTTTTATGCATTTTCAATTTCACTCCTTGCAATTGACCTGTTTAAATTATCTATGTCCTGTTTAAATTACAGTAGGTCATATGTCTCTAGAAATTTGTAAATGTCTTCAAGATTTTCTGTTTTTGGGGGTATAAATTTTCAAAACAATTTTTGCTTATCATCTGTATGTCTATAGTGTCTGTTGTGATGTTTCCCTTTTCATTGTGAATTTTAGTAATTTTAGTTTCTCTCTTCATTAGCTTGGCTGAGTTTTATCAATTTCATTTATGTTTTTGAAAGGATCAACTCTTTGCTTTGTCAAATTTTTGGATTCTTTCTTTTGTTTCAATTTCACTGATATTTGATTAAATCTCTGGTTTGAATTATTTCCTGTCTTCTACTGCTTTTGGTATTGATTTGTTATTCTTTTTCTAGGGCTTTAATATGTAATGTTAGGTTATTTATTTGTTAACTTTCTATTTTTTAATGAATGAGTTCAATGCAATGAATTGTCCTCCTGGAACTGCCTTCATAGTGTCTCAGGGATTTTGGTATGTTTTATAGTTATTCTCATGATCTCTAAATATTTTTTTTAATTTAATCCCTGATTCCTTCTGTTACCCATTCATCATTGGATAGTGTATTATTTAGTCTTCATGTGTTAGAGTAGCCTCTATTTTTACTTAATCCTTGATTTCTAATTTTATTCCATTATGATCTGATAGAATGCAAGGTATTATCTGCATTTCATTTTTTTTTTTTTTTGCTAAGCATTACTTTGTGACATAATATATAGTCTCTTTCAGAGAAGCATCCATGTGCTGCTGAGAAGAAAGTGTTTGTAGTCATTGATGGATAAATACTCTGTATGTCTGTTAATCTAAATTAATAATTTTATGTTTAGTTGTATAGTTCCTGTATTGAGTTTTTGTTTGGAGGTGAGATGGGTATATTAAAGTCATCCTGTATTAGTGTGTTGTGGTCCCTTGGATTCTTGAAATTGAGAAGGGTTTGTTTTATGTATGTAGATGCTGAAACATTTGGATTATCAATATCTACTACTTTTATATCTTGCTGATGTATACTCCCTTAAGCAGTATGAAATGTTTTTCTTTGCCCCTTCTAATGAACTTTGGCTTGAATTCCACTTTTTCTGATATGAGGATAGAACCCTCTGCTTATTTTCAAGATATATGTGAATGATATGTTTTTCTCCATCCTTTTACTTTCAGTCTGTGGATGTCTTTGCCTATGAACTGAGTTTTTGGGGTCTGTTTTCTAATCCAATCTGACAGTCTGTCTTTTGCTTGATGAGTTTAGGCCATTTAATTCAATGCTATTATTGAGATATGATTTTTATTCCCTGTCATTTTGATTTATTTCTGGTTTTAATGATAATTATTTTCTCCTTTAGTTGAATATTCTTTTATTGTAGTTCATCTTTTTGCTGCTCTTTTAAGTTTTCATTTCTTCTTCCTGAATTATTTTATTGAGTGTGTTTTATAGAGAAAGGCTTTCTAGTTGTGAATTCTTTTAACTTTTATTTATCATGGAAGGTTTTTATTTAATTGTAAATTCTGAGGCTTAATTTTGCTGAACATAATATTCTTGGCTGGCATCATTTTCTTTCAGAGCTTTGTATATATTATTCCAAGACTTCCTAACTTTGAGAGTCTGGATTGAAAAATTAGCTGAGATCCAGATTGGTTTCCCTCTTGTTTTTCTCTGGCAGCCTTTAAATTTTATCCTTATTCTGTATGTTAGGCATTTTCATATTAATGTGCCTTGGTCTGGGTATGTTGTAATTTTGTATGTTTGGGGTCATGTAAGCCTCCAGTATTTGATTTTCCACTTCATTCTTTATGTTTGGGGGAATTTTCTGATATTATTTCATTGAAAAGGGTGTGCCTTCCTTTGGTTTGTGTCTCAGAGCCTTCATCTATTGCAATAAATCTTAAATTTGAGATTTTCAGGTTATCCCATATTTCTTGGAAGCTTTGTTCATGGTCTCTTAACATCTTTTCTTCATGGTCAACTCTGTTTTCAAGATTATATATTTTGTCTTCATTGCCTGAAACTCTGTCTTCCAGGTGACCTAGTCTGTTCGTGATATTTCCAATTGAATTTTTAATTTGGTGCATTGATTCCTTCAATTCATGGATTTATGCTTGTTTTTTTCTCTGAATCTCTCTTTATTGAAGTGATTTTCACTTCCTGTGTTTTCTCTCCACTATCACTCCTTAAATTTTCTTTTACCTCATAAATTTATGTATATTCTACACTCCTTCTCTGACATTTCTTCCACTGTGGTGTCAATGGATACTGTTATTGAAGTATCTTAGTTTGTTTGGATGATGTTCCCTTGCTTTTTCATGTTGTTTGTATGTCGACCCATCTAACAGTACAGATCTGAGACAGTAGATTTTCTACCCTGTGGATTTATAGTGCTCTTGAAAGTTTCTGGTCCCTCACCATTTAGGGGGAGACAAATAATAACAACAACAAATGCAAACAATATACAGCATTAAACCAAATAGTCCCTGCTATGATGTCTACAATGTTGTCACAATAAACAGAAATGATGTGATCTGTTATTGCCTACAATAAAAAGAGTAAATTTGCAACAGGCTTACAATTTCAGTTTAGTTGTTCAGTGTCCCCAGTCTCCAAACTCTCTGTACCCAGACATGCCTCTGTCTTCCCCAAAATACAGGGTCCTTTAATTTCCTTTTCCCTCCACTGTGCTCATGGAGGAACCACTCTGGTTGGTACCTCTGACTGCAGCAGCAGCTGTGGCACCCGAGATTTCTTCCTTATTTTATTATGTCCAACCTCCTGAGCCCCAATCTGTCTTGGGTTATCAGTATTAAATTGCAGTAAACGCAATTTTTTTTTCATTCACCCACCTTGCTGGGAAGCTGTCTATCTGCTTTCTTGGTTTCATGCCAAGGAGTAGCCTGGAAATCCACCTACTCTTTTCTGCCATCTTGAAACCTCCCCTAATCTTGTTTCTCCTGCCTGGCTGGAATTCACCTAAGTAGTAGAATTTTATAGGAATGGAGGGAGGACCCAGGAGAAGCCCATGAAATAGGTGGAATTGTTCATAGTCAGGGTTTCATCAGGAAATAAGCTGGATTCTAGGGTCCTCGCAACTTTGTAAACTAGTAGGAACCATCTTGGATATATCATGTGAGAGATTTCTGTTGTGTAGTTACGTCTACTTAGCCAAGCCTGGTGTTTTGTGCCTGCTAGTTAAATGGAATGTGGGTGTGCATGATAGGATTTGCTTGTATTTGTGTACCTGTTGAAAATTCCCTTTGATATAGAGAAGTTTAAGATATATGGAGACCATATCTACACTGGCTTACACGGCATCAATTTTTTCTTCCCTTAAGCTTAGACCTAAGTGTCAATTTTCTGATTTTTTTCTAAATTTTAGAACCATATCTTAGTTCATATTTATATCAATTATGAATTTAAGAATTTGATAAGGCATAAATATTCCTAGGCCTCTATGTAATGACCAAATATTTGATTTTTTTAGTTAATTTGGGAAGATATATCTGAAGATAAAAATAAAGAGATTTTATTATTTTTTCTCTTAAAAACACTTCATTTTTCCTCAGGAGTATAATAATGCCTTGAACAAAAAATATGATGGGATAGAAAGGCACTTGGCACTACAATAATGGAGGTATTTCTTATGTACTGTGCTTTAGCAGTCTTGATAACTTAGGATTCAGTTATGCTTTCCTGATAATTTCTGGTAAAATCCCAAGCTGAAGTCTGTGGGGCGTCAAGGAAAAGGAACAAGCATTAAAATTATCCTCCTTATTTTGAAATCATACCTTATAGTTTTTATAAAATATCAAATTTTGGCACAAACTGTGAAGATAACCCCTTTTCAAAGCTTTCTGGGAATTTTGCTGTCATTTATACTTGATATTAAAAACTTTTTGAAAGACTTTTTTCTAGACTCTGCAAAGTGATAGGAGCAAGGAGGCCCCATCTTTTATACCTCCCCTTGAGCCTCTGGTTCTGAAATACAAGACAGAAAAGACATGCCCTCCTTAACTGTGCAAATACCAAACTCCCAAAGATGGGAGGTGTACAGTCTATAGATCTCCACAGGAATTTTTGTAAACAATTGAAAATGCTAGGATATTGAGGCCCAGGCAGGAAACAGCATAACAGCGTGTAGCTAATGGCTCCATTCAAAGGAATTGTCAGTTCTCTTTTGTCCTTTTCATTAGTCACTGTCACTCTTGGGTTTTGCCAGTTCCATTTTTCCTCCAGGCAAACATCCTGTAAGGCATAACGAAGAGGGTGGGAGACTAATTAGTGTGTCAGGGGAACTAGAAAGTATGGTGAGAAATTCAGAATCTCATTTTCCTTTTCCCCCTTTAGAATTGATTTTACTGTCACCACTTAAAAAAATAACAAATGGATGTGCTTCTATTGTTTGATAGAGATAAAGTGCTTCTTCCTCTCCAAATATAATTTGCCACAAATTTATTAACCAAATATTTGTTTTAGTTCTAAAATTATTAAAAATTCTGAATAAGTCTTAAATGGTCTAATTAATTGTTGCTATGAAATGGATTGATTCATATTTGTTTATATAAGTAATTAGAATAAATCCAAGTAGAAGCGTGTTAAAGAATATGTAATCAGATTAGCGTGCTTGCCAGAAAAGGCACAATTTTTGAAGTTGTGTTTCATGGGAAAACTTTGCTATCTGCTATTGAAAGTATTCTATTTATGTAGTTTTTTGAGTTGCAAATTGATTCATATATAATGTTTTTTTGTTGTTGTTCATCTTATAATCCACCTCTCCCTCCAGACTTCTGTCCTCCTAGGTACAGAGTCTTGTTTAGAGTGTGGTTTGTGAGTTGACGGAGTAACCATTATTATTTTTTCCTTTCTGAGGAAAGGACTGAGCAGACACCAGTTTTCTCTATATACTCTTTTCATTTAATGATGGAAATAGGTGAATTTTCAATCCTTTCCATTGTTACCTCGCTTTATCAATGTATTATTTTTATTTTGAGACATGGTCTTGCTATATTGCCTTCACCAACCTTGAATTTGATTCTCTTACCTCATCTCTTGAGTCGTGGGTGTTACAGGTGTGCACTACCATGCCAGGACTGTTATCTGGTTTTGATTGATATTGGCATCCTTCTTGTTTGTGCCTGGGTGATACAGAAAAGTTAGTCTCTCTTTCCAGGGGCATCATTAATCTGAGTTGGTAGGTATTGATTATGTGAATGGTAACCCTACACTGCAGTTTCATTACTTTGTAAGCTTTGCTAGTTTCTCTTCTTTTCTCCTGTCCTGTTTTCCAAGTGATCAATTTCTCTTATAGGCCTATTTCTTTCTAACTGGATTGCTTTTCAATACAGTTTGATTCAAAGAGATTGACGTACTCCCCCTGTCCTTGCTCTGAAAAGATACCTTGATCTTCTTTTACTTTATTATTTTATGTTTATTTATTCTCTTCAGTAATTTGGTGACAAAGAATTCATATTCTGTGTTTTCCCCCTCTCTTTCCTGTAGAAAGTTGTTTTGATATGAAGATATAAAGGAAACGGGGTCTGCAAACTCCTCTAGCGCCTGGTGGACGTGGGTTGAGAGGCAGCATTGTAACCTCATTGAAAGTCTCCTGATCTAGTTAATTTTAACTTTTAACCAATTTGACTTAGTACTTTGTAGACTTAGTCACACCATGAAAGTAATAATAACTTGGCAAAGGCTGGATTCCTGCCTATTGCAGTTCTTACCTAGATGATCGGGGTGACTGGTCAGCATTCAGTAACCCGTACTATTCCCATGGACCAACACAACTGTAGCAACTGGATTCCATAACCTCCTTCCTGTTACTATTGTTTGTTAATCTATAGTACCAGATCTCTCCGATGTTATTTTGGAGCACTCTTCCTCTGCACCTGGGGTATGAATTTTCCTGGGTGCCCATCTTCACTTTGGCCTGAGTGAACTGTTTTTCCTTACTCTCAATGTGCCTCAACTTGCCTTTTAGGTTGGCAAATGGTAATAACTTTAGCAGCCATCTCGCAGAAGGCATGACTAAATGCATCCCATTCTCCTTCCTATGGGAAAAGCAGACCACCTCCCTCCCTCCATTCCTCCCTCCCTGTCTCACTCCATTCTTCTGGTTCATTATGTCCTAACTTTGTTTCAGTTCTTTATAATGGGGCTAGGGAAGGTGCCAGAAGGTAGGAGAGCATTGGGTTAGGAATCAGGGTCCAATCCCTATACCCACCGACCTCAAAAAGATGTGAAAGGCAATATTCCTTTAAGAAGTAGATCTAAATTTCTCTGTTTTCCTTAAAGGTCTGGTTTTCATGATTGACAGTGGAAAGGTGGACAGACAAGTCTTATTCTTTTCACAGGGCTATCAACATTTTGTTTGGAAATTGATGGACTTTCACCAATTAAAAAATAGTTGCCTTCTCCTAAGGGGAAAGTGAAGGGAAATGGTTAGGAGTTAGAAAGGAGAGGAAAGATGGGGGAAATAAATGAAGAAAGAGGAGCATCCAGAAGGCTGAGTCCTGGTGGAGGAGCTAAGGGTCTTGCCCTGTTCAGCTTCATCTGTGCCTCCCCTGGCTGGGCTGCCTTGAGCACACTCTGCAACCTTCCTGGCTCCCAGGTTCTTCATTTGTGCATGGCAGTAGTGTAGACCTGCAGGTTATAGTAGGGACACAGCGGGTAACATTCACCGGAGGCTCTGTCTCCTTGAGGTCGGGGGTCTTATGTTTTGTACCTTTTGCCTCAGAATCTAAGATGGTGCCTGGAACACAGTAAGTGCTCAGTAGACAGCTAGTCGAAAGGAAAGAAAAGCAAGGGTCTTGGTGGGATTTTACTTTTAAAAGTAAAAGTAAGCTAAGAAAAAGAAAAATGGGAAAAACAAAAAAGTTAGCTGAAGCATGGAGGGTTGGTTGACTTCCAGGTTAAAACTGCCATACACCCTGGAGCCAGTGTCTCCCTTCTTCTGTCTCCAGGGTAAGGGCTTTCTTGCTGTTTTTCTGAAGCTTCCAGAGTCTAAATTGGAAACACAGGGTAAAAGTATGCAGTGATAGTATACCGGGGATAAGATTTCTTTTAAAATGAATTTGTAAGCCACACTCCTCTTCTCCACCCTTTAAACACTGATGATAATTTGTTCAAATATTCCCATTTCAACCTATGGATTTATGAGAATTGCAGGTTTACTACCAATGATCACATTGTTCCTTGGGAAATAACCACTAAAATTGTCCAGTGTTTCATTATTTCATTTAGGTTACCAAGCACTGAGAAGTAGTAGTGAGGCTTATTTCTCACTGGTTTTTATTAATCTGCATTTGATACCGTGAGCGATTGCTCATGGGTTGTAAATGGGCAGTTCCAAAAGGTCATCTAATGTCAGCTCAGACAATGGCAGATTGCAAATGAACCCTGACCAACATTCAGCGGCAATGTGGTGCTTTGCTTTTCTTAAATATTTGGATGGAACTCTCCTGCTTTACCCAACACCATGAAAAATGTCATGGTGGAGTTTGGGGATTGTTCTCTATATCAAAATCAAGAACTTGATGTTTTCATGGAATTTTCTACGAAGATCCACTTATCAACTTTTGATGTTTTTTAGTGCCTCACAGCTCAAAATAATAGAATCATACATGATAATAAGAAAAAGAAGATAAAAGTAAAACTGTGGATGGATATTCCATAAATCATTAGCATAAAGAAGACATCTAATTAAAATACAACTAAATAAAAGAACAAAAGACTCAAAATTGAGGCATGTATTTTACCTGGGCATTTGCTGGGAAGAAGGTACTTGCCTCTCTTCACAGGACTGTCATCCCAGCAGGTCCTTAGTCATTGCCTAGCCTTGATATTCAGGGACTGTGATCTCAGCCTCAGAGCAGTGATGGTGGCTGCATTGCTTTCTGGTCATTCATTTAGATCCTTGGAAGGAGTTCTACCATGAGAAGTTAAAGCCTACGAGTGATGAAGTGATCTGGTTTGCGAATCTCCTTTCTTCAACAGACAGTGCCTATGCTCATGTCTGTTGATTTCATGCCTGTCTTAGTCTGTTTTGTGTGGCTCTAACAAAATTCCAGATACTGGGTTATGTATAAAGAAAAGAGTTTTACTTGGCTCATGACTCTTGTGGCTACAAAGTCCAAACAGCATGGAGACAGTGTCTGGTGAGGGCCTCTCGGTTGTGTTATAACATGGTGGACAAGTAGAAAGGGGAGCAACTACAGGCAGAAGAGACCAAGCATAGAATGGACTCACTTTATAACAATACACTCTCATGAATACTAACTCAGTCCTGCAAGAACTACATTAATAGCTTCTGGGGGTTGTGCCCTCTGACCTAATAACCTTCCAGAGGCCTCACCTTTTAACAATCAACCACCTCAATACTGTTACATTAGGAACCAAGCTTCTAGCATATGAACCTTTAGGGGAAATACTTAAATCCTATCTAATATCCTTTCTGCACATTAAATTATTAGAACATTTCTACTATGTGTAAATTTCTTTGAATGAGCAATGAAATTTCATTGTTCAGAATTGACATTTTTCACAAAAAGATTGTTTGAAGAAGGCAGAAGACACCAGATTCAGTATTAGCGAGTTTTATTGAACATTTACTACATCCCAGCATGGCTGGGCATTTTCCAACAGAATAGAGAACATGGTGGCTAGAGACGGTTGATGCTAGCTTTGCTGTCTTGGTCATTGTCAAAGGCATGGTAAGTAAACTATTTTGACACAGCATCACAGGCAGTAGGACCTTTCTTACTTGCTTTCTGCCTTGTGCTTTTTGTCGCCATCTGGAAATGTCACTGTGAAGTTTCATCTTGGGGAAGAATTCACTTAGTCTGTTAGAGTGACAGGTTGTAAACTTTGCTAAAGCAGAGAAAGCACAAAGTGTTGTGGGAAATAAAATGTCCTTGGCTTCTGATGGCTCACATACTTGTGACACTGTTTGCTCTGCCTTATAAAAATAGCCCTTCTTCATGCTATTATAGGGGCTGAAAGGTCATATTGCCTTGGGTTTATTACTCAGAGTTCTCAGACAAAAACTGAGTATTTTTTAGCAGCATTCCCCACATAGCATTAGGAGCATGTCAGATTGGAAAAATTAGTCTAGGATGGACTGAGGTGCTTCTGTCACCTCTGACAGGTCACACGTTTTTCAGCACTGAAAATCTTGCCAAACTTGGTTAGTCGGAATGCTTTCTCTGAAGGACACTTATGTTCTCAATATTCCATTTGTTTTGACCACAGGCTTTAGAGGTAAGAAAATGGAGCAAGTATTACTTTACCTTTCGTACAGATGTGGCAACTGAAGCTCAGAAAGGTCATTCAAGAGTTTGTTAGCCCAATAAATACTTGTTAGTCATGGAGTAAATATAATTTTGCTTTTCGGTACTAAGTTTTCCCACCAAGGTAGGTTTCCTTTATGTTAAACATAACCAGATTGAAAAATGCTAATTTGTTAAAACTAGATTGGTTAGGGAATCATGCACAAAAATGTATGAACTAGAAGACATTCCTCATTCAGAACTTACCTTTCTAGACATTGGAAAGCCTAGGCTAAGTATAAAGTGACTCTTCCTTTGGAAATCCATTTTGATATTAATTAATTAATTAATTAATTAATTTATTATATTTTATAGTGCTGGGGATCCAGCCCAGGGCCTTGCACACACTAGGCAAAGGTTCTACCACTAATAAAGCTTTGAAATATCTCTTACTTCTCACATATGGACATTGACAATGGCATGGATGAATATTTGTGGCTCATCTATGAACAAAATCAGAAAACATTTATTTTGTTCCTTCTCTGAAAAAGTGGACTTTTTTCCCACTTTATTAAAATCCTGAGTTTATTTCACATGTATATTTTTGTCTTTCCACCATTTCCATGTCTGGCCACCACTACTACTATGTTCTATGGTAACATTCCATACATACTTGAAAACCAAGCACAGAGTGGAGCTCTATCTTTAAAACCTAAACAGGCATTTTGGACAACACATTCTTGGCAAATGAACCTGGATAACATTTATCAAACACAGTAGGGAAAGTTCTCACTTTGTATTATACAAAGGACAGCCAGATATCAACTGTTATAGAAATGAAATGAGACAGAAGTTTTTAACAAACTGTTTAAACTATTTTCTTAGAGTCTTCCTCCACTGCCAGAGATCTTGCATAGCCTCCTGGTCAGTCATCCGGAAGCAATTCTTCACATAATTGACAAACTTGGTTTCCACTTTGGAAGAGAACCTTTCTCTATACTGGCTTGCATTTTTGTTTTAATGTCTTCTACAGAACTAGGTCCTTTTGGTGTTTAAGGAGCTTTTTGAAGATTCTTAATCTTTTGATCTTGGTGTTGATGGTTTTGAGTCTTTTCCATTCTGGTGTGATTTTTGTGCATTTTTGGCTGGAGTATCTCATACAGATTTCTTCACTGGAGCTTTTTCTTCAGTTTCCTCATCATCAATATCATCATCATCATCATCATCATCATCATTATCTTCATCAGCAGCAAGTTTTACATTTTTCTGGGGAAACTTGCTACCACCTCCAGGGGCAGATCACTTTCCAGATACACTTAAGAGTTTTATATCTTCCTCCTCTTCATCTTCTGACTCTGCATCTTCCTCCACAGCTACTAAGTGCTGCCCACTAATCTGCACAGGCCCTGAACCACATTTCAACCTTAAGACCACAGGTAGTGTGATCTCAAAGCCCCCAAGGGAAACCGCTGGCTCTGCAGACATTTTCTATGTCGCCAGTGTTACTTTACTTGGACTGCCTTCATAATTCATTGCCTCTGCCTCAACAATATGCAATCCATCCTTTGCACCAGCCCCTAAACTGACCATTCTTCAGGCTAACTTATTTACATCATTAATCATATTAATGTGATAATGTCACTTTAGTTCACAACCAAAAAGATAAAAAGATAAAAAGTTCTGGGGCCTCAGGGGGCTCATGTCCATATCCATCGAATCTTCCATGGGGTGGTAGCACGCACTTAGGTGGGAGAGAAGGCAGGCGGAAAATAGGCTGCTGCCCTAGAGAAGAGACGTGCAGGACGGAATCACACCAGGGACTGATTCTAGACTTTTCTTTCCTATTTTTCCCTGAGCTTTGTAAACATTAGCTCTTGTGACTGTTAGTGAGTGGAGTGGCTGGCCGATCTCAACTTTGGTTTATAAGCAAGGCAGAATTTATTCCAGGAGGATGGCCATCCTTGGAGAGCCATATCTGGGTCAGTGAGTGCAGGTAGGGTGTACTGTGTTCAATTAACAGAGTGGCAGGGTACCAAACTGAGAGCTGTCTCCTCCTCTCATCTCCGATGCATGCACCTGTTCATCAAATCTGTTCATTTTCCCCCACTCTTGGGAGATAAAATGAGGGGCCAGTAACAAAAGAATGGCAGTATGTTTAAAGAACATTACAGCTAGTGATGATGTTTAAAAATGTCACTGGCCTTAAGGTGGCTATCACTCTGCTGTAGAGGGGATATTAGTTTAGAAACTATGCTCTGGGAGCAACCTAATCAATGCTCCTAACTTGAATGCAGACTAAGAACAAGCAAAGAGAATCGGGCAGGAGAAAAGCAAGGACCAAAGAAGGGTCCAAGCATATGAGACTTCCCTGATAGGGGTATCTGTCTTCTTCTAAGCAGAAGCTAATATTTGCATAGCTCACTTCAGTTCGCACAAGACCTTCTCATTTAGGAACGACATTTATTATTCTACCATTCCATTTTTGTTGATGGAAAAAGTGCAGCTGGGAAATGTTAGGTGAATCGTCCTAATTCACGTAGCATGCAAATTGAAGAGCCTCCACTCCGTTGTTACTTCACAGTTACCCTTCCTCCACTCTTCTTTGTCCCTTTAATTATCCTTGGAGGCAGAGCATTAGGCAAGGGCTATGTCCTCAATATTGTGACCTCTCCTCCCAGTGTGTTTGACAGTCTTTGCACGCAGCAGTAAGTCTGTGCGCTCTCTTCTGTCTGGTGGGTAATAGTCTTTTTTGAATTAATGAAATGGTGTTTTCCCGTCTCCATGCAGTGTCGCCAAGCAATCTCATCTGCTTTCTGCACTGCTGCGGCCATCATGGCCCTTGCCCTGGCTAGAGGGTCATTTTTGTTCAGAAAGCCATCTTTCAGTCTCCCAGACACATGTGGCTTTCAACAGCAATGCTGATTTTCAAGGATTTTAGAGGAAGACGAAATTTCACATCTAAGAAAACAAGACAGCAAGTGCTTTGGCAAGTGGGCACCGTAATCCTGCTAAGTTTAGTCTTTAGGATGAATCATCTAGAGACTGTTACTTGCTCTGGGGTGGTTGGCGGTTTTATTTTTAGAAAATCTGAATTTCAGTGAAATCCATTTGGCAGTACATAATCGGCGTGGATCCAATCCAAGCTAGGTAATTAGGGGTCAGCTGGAGGTGATTATCTGCATCTATGTATGAGCTAGCCCCAGGATAAGAAGCTCTGTGCAAAGCTTTTAAAGCAACATTTTCTTCCTCGTGACCAATTTAGTATAAATGAAGGTCTTAAAGGCTTTTCTTGCATCATCCAGGCTTAGTTTGTTGTCTTTCTGCCTCTTCTTCGAGAAAATAAGTCTTCTGGCCAAGATTCCATCTGAAGCAGTGAGAAAAACAGTGTGGTTGTGCTGAGCCCATTCCAGTAGGCACCTGTGGTGACCAGGTTGCAGTCACTTTGGGTGTCTCTTTGGGGGATTATTTTACAAGGTTTTCCAGAGCAACTTCAACCCATCCTCCAAGATCAGAAAACACATTTCACAGTGCACTCTTTCTCTTTAAATTTTGTTGCTCTTAAAGGAAGTACTAAAGGAAGATTAGCAATGAACTTTTCTTTATAGCCATTAATAGGAAAAAGCAAATGCAACTCTATTAAATGAGTTAAGTCGGTGGGCGGGTTCTGTCTCTAATGCAAGGGAGGGCACTTTCTGTGGCAATTAGAATTGCTTACCTCCCAGTGTGAGCCTTTCCTGTGCATTGAGTTGTTTTTCTGCTGTTGAACAACTGGCACCTCCTTCATCTGGTTGACTCTAAATCCAGCTTCGACTTCCTGGGCATCTTGCCTCTTGCTCCCTTGTGAGGCTTTATGAAGTCCAAGAGGTCCTCATCAATGTACCATCAACATCGTATGCTTTAGATTTTCCAGCTTTCATCACCCACTTAGGGATCTTAGCAGGAAAAAGCAGAAGCATCAATCATTTAGACTCTGTTGGAAATAAGCCCCAATTTTCCCAGTAGTAGTTATATGTTATTTCAGAAAAAAATGTTTTGGTAACCCCTTTGATGACCCATTGCCTTCTTCCACTGATCATTGGCTGCAGACGTACTTTCTGGCTTTATATAACCTGGAAATGTGCCTTCCATAACTCTTTCTTCCTTTTACTCTTGAATCTAAATTGCAATGATTACCACGAGCACGGTATGTTGGTGCCGCTGCAAAGCAACCTGATGTGGTGAGAACAGATTAATTTGTTCAGTTAGAAGAATATGGTTCAATAAGTGGGTCAACCAACCACTCATTGAGTAATCTGGGCAGGTTTATTTAATCTCTCTGAGTCTCAGTTTGTTCATGTAGATAATGGGACAATAATATGTATTCCAAAGGGTTATGCAAATAATCAGGTGTGATTTGCAAACCAACAAATATTCTGAAGTTAGTAATTGCCATCCTGTTACCAATTTGTACATTCATATAGTCTAGTTTTGCCACAGAATTTGGTATATTATATTAACATAGATCTTAAAGGGTCTGAGAGGACAGTATATGTGACCTTTTCTAATAGTAGCGGAGTGACAGGTGCAGATACCAGTTTAATGTATACCATCTGAGCACAGAGTGGATGACCTCATAACAGAAAAAGAAACCTAAACAGCAAAAGCACCATAGAGTTCTGGAATCATAGAGCAGAAAAGACCGTGAAAGATGAGGTAATGTTTACCAGCTTAGGGGAAAGTGAAGTCCATAGACATTCTGGGAGTTGCTTGAGGTTTGCCAGGCTAACCAATCACAGGTTTGAGCCTAGCCCCAAGGCTCCTGGCCTTATCCCTCCACCTTCAGCGTGGCCTGCACTGTCATAACATGCTCTTCTTAAACTCTGCTTGCAAGCACATTGGGCAGACATAAAAAGTCATCTATCAGAAGAGAAGGATAACTAGAATCTAAGATATTTTTGCCAGGTCAACAAAATGTGTCAGTGGAATTGTACAGTGCCCATCACTTTTGTCCCACCCCCACCTCTTCCCCCAAAGAAGGAAGGGCTTAACCCATGATGCTTTGCCAACTTTGTCCCTTTCTGAGATCTTCTCAGATACATTGTTCACTCTGTAAAATGGAAGGAAATACCACAGGTTCTTTTCTTCTTTCCCTCATCTGGTGGAAAATCCCTGACACCCAGAATCAGACTTCTGATATCCATCTGAAAGCTCTTGATCCCTGGTTTTTATAATGCGTCTGCATTTGACTGGACAGTCCATGTGGATAATCAGATAATCAGGTAGTCAGATAATCAGATACTCAGATAATCTTCTTGAATGAAGTCAGAGGGTTTACCTACTTAATAGCAAAAATAGAGTCCATCTGGTTGTAACCAAATCTCCTTTAAGGATATGAAACATTTCCCAAGATTAAAACCAATCCCCCAAATTTGTTTTGAGGTAAATTCAGGTGCTGGCAAATACCCAGATCAACAATGATCTTTTGGGGTCTTAGCTTCTCCAGAAAACAGGGACAATAAGCTATTAGCTGCACTTAAGGAAAAAACCAGTGGGGTAAAGAATTCAATGTACTTAGCACAATGCTGGGAACTCTGTTGTAAATATGAAAAGGGGGGAATGATCAGCTGCTTTTCAAAACTAACAGAATTTGGGCTGGGGATATAACTCAGTTGGTAGAGTGCCTGCCTTACAAGCACAAGGTCCTAGGTTCAATCCCCAGCACCAAAGAAAAAAAAAAAAACAAAAAACTAACAGAATTTAAAGAAAGGAAAAATCTTATTTTATAATAAAAATGAAGAGAGTCAATATTTGAGGGCTGTGTTTGATAGGGTGCAGGCATGAGCCTGTGCTGTTTTAACTATTTTGATCAGAGAAAATAGAGAGTAAGCCAGGTTCCAGATAGTTTACTGTCCATCCAGAATTCCACAGGGTGTCAGCTCTAGATAGGTGAATTATTGTTCCAAATAAGAAGCAAGCTGGCCATTGGCCATTCAGATCATATTTCATATGTAGTAAATATTAAAAACATTTTTCACGCATTAAATTTTCAGCTAGAATAAGGACTGCCTAAACTAATATTTAGGTTTAGGTAATACAGGATGAATCCAAATGCCTCTACCCACTGCGTCTGAAGTAGCCAAGACTCTCAATTCTGAATTATCACTGTGATTTCTGGGGTGATCTAGTTCAATATGGAATTAGCATTGGGGAATGGTTCTGTGGTTTAACTGTATCTCCACAAAAAAATGTACTGGAAACTCAATCCCCAATGCCACAGTGCTGGGGGGAGCCTATTGGGAGGTGCTTAGGTCAGGAGGGTTCTGCCCTGGAGAGTGGATTAATGCTGATTGTAAAAGGGTTTGAGACTGCAGATTTGATCTGTTGCTCTTTACTCTCCATTTCCCTTCTCACTTCTGCCTTCTGCCATAGGATACTGCTGCAAGAAGGCCCTCCCCAGAGGTCAGCACCTTGACATTGGACTTATCAGCCTCTAAAGTTGTAATATTTATATACACACATATATATACATATATACATATATATACCTATATACATATATATACATATATACATATATATACATATTTATATACATAAATATATATATTTATATATACATATATATGTGTATATATATAATTTGTAATATACATATTACAAATTACTCAGTCTGTAGTATTCTGTTATAGCAACATAAAACGGAAAAGTGAAAAAAATAGATATCCTGTAAAAAGACTCCACCTATTACCATGTGTTCAATGCTATTTCAGTTTTCACACAGAAGCTGTATTACTGTATACTATATACAGCTAAACTGATTATTTAGAATGACCTTTTAGAAAGAAACAAGCTAGAGATGGATATTTTCATTATTTATTAAATTTTTATAAACTGCCTTTTCTAACCATTATCTCATTCACATCCATTTTATCTGACTCATTTTAAATTAGTAGGCATCATTACTTTTATAAAAAAGACTTCTTCATTAAAGAATCTGAATTCATAGTTTTCTGAAAATAATATGGAAATGAAAACATATTTTAGTTCAGCAAATTTTCATGTAATGAGATATAGAATTATAGTTCTCAGAAAGATGACTGCGTTAGGATCATTCTAATTTGAGAGAAGATGGAAGAGCAGAGATGACTTTGAACTAACTTTGTAAACAATCTGAAAAAAACAATCTCTTTCTTCTTCTCTTCCCATACCATAGTTTGTCTTTCTCTCTTGCAAAATCTTTTGATGGTGACAAATGCGCTTTTTTGGTTTTAAAATATTTCCCTTCAGTTTCTGCTCTATTAATAAACCACTGAACTTTCCTGTTGGTGTTATCTCGTCCAAGTGTTCTATGTCTTCATGTGAATCACATATTTCAAAGCACAATAAACCGTCCATCTGCTTACTCCACCGGCTTTTGTGGAGGGATCGCACTCCCTCTTATGAAGAGGTAGAAGGACTGAGGCTCCTGTCCCCCCAGGAGCTCAAGTACTTTGGATCATCTGCACTAGTACACGTCATTTCAGGGACACTTTCCAGCACACCCAGAGTGTCCCGAGAGTTACAGTGTCAGGCTGTAAGTGTCAATTTCCTTTGTCTTTGCTGTTGTGACCTTCATCTTGAGCTATTGGCAGTTTGAAACTTTCTGTTTACTCAACTAAAGATTAACTACTTCGTTAGCCAGAATTATCATTATTTTTTAACAAAGGTGAGATCCTACTTCCAGGATGTGATAAGCCCTAATTCCCCAGTGATTAGGCTCTGGAATCCTAGTTTCTCTCTCTCTTTCTCTCTCACTCTCTCTTTCTTATTCTGCTTCTAATTCTTTGTATAACCTCATCAATTTCTTCCACTGCAAAATTCTATTAATAAGTCTGCTGAGAACTCTTTGATGATTTGCCAAAACTAAGATCAGCTATAAAATTTTCAGCTTTTGAACAAAGTAGTGAAACTGGATTTATTCCAGTATAGTGACTTCAAATTTTCTTCAAATTGCCTGATACAAAAACTCCATTTTGTAACAATCTAATCAATCACTTAATAATGAATAATGTGCATTAAGACACCTTCATTTTTACATTAGGAGGAAACCTGAATATTATGTAATAAAATATATTTCTGTAGCAAATGACTTATTTCCGTTGTCTTTAGGAATGTAGTTTTAAAGGAAAGACTAAAAATGACAAAGCTCCACTCTCCAACACATGACACATAACCTATCAACAAGTATTTAATTTTGCTTATTTGTGATAGACAATTGAAATGTTTTGCCTTTTTTTTTCAAGTACAAACTGTGTTCATGTAATTCTACAATGCCTTTTTAGTGAGGTAGTCAAATGACCAAGCTATTGAAATGAAATTCGCAATCTCATTAGGCAAGAAGCATTTGTTTAAATGAAGTCCAGTGTTCCTCTGTTGTCAAGAGTCCTCACTGGCTCTGACTTTGAACATTTGAGTAGTCATTCTGGTCATGCCATTGCTTCAATTATTGACTAGACTGCACTAATTGTGTCAAAGCCAGAGACATGATTTAATCAATTTGTCTACAGTAAATGTACTATAAAAAATGTGCAATATCTCCAGCCAGGCACTGTGGTGCACACCTGCACTCCCAGCAGTTCTGGAGCCTGAGACGGGGGGATCACAAGTTCAAAGTCAGCCTCAGCAACATAGTGAGACCCTGTCTCAAAAAAATAAATAAAAGGGGATGGGAATGTGGTTCAGTTGTGAAATACCCCTGGACTC
>JAJEJO010000320.1:1873506-1905111 GCA_020662805.1 Glaucomys volans
TCCATGCGCTGTGCCAATGTTGATTTCCTGCTCTGACTTTGTACTACAGTTCTGCAAGATGTTACCATTGGGAGAAAATGGAAGAGGGATGCACAGAACTTCTTTGTACTATTTATGTGACTTTTTGTGAATTTATAATTATTTTGAAATTAAAAGTTAAGAAAGAAAAAAAAAAAAAAAAAAAGAAAGATGCAGCCTCGCGGCAGAGAGGGTGCGAGGAGCAAAGAATTAACTCAGTTGAATCAGAAGGCTCGGGCAAGAGCTGCTCAGACGGTTCCTGAATGTCTGTGCCTGGTCCTTGAAGTACTGTTGAGGAATCCATAGCTGCTATAAGAGCAGTTACTGGTCAACTCCGTTGGGGCTATGGCCTGAATGTTTGTATCCCCACCTCCGCCCCACTCCAATTCCTGTGTGACATATCTGTATGTCACTGGTAATGGTGTCAGGAGATGAAGGTCTTTGGGAGAGGTGATTAACTGTCATGAATGATATTACTACCTTCACAAAAAAAAGACCTTCGAAGACCCCCTTTCCCCTCTACATGTGAGGTTAGAGTGAAAAAATAATTGTATACAAAAAATAGAATGTCAATAGACACCACATCCACTGGCACCTTGGCCTTCAGTCTCCCAGCTCCCACAACTGTGAGAAATAACTCTGTTCTTTATAAGCCACCTAGCCCATGGAGTTTTGCTATAGCCCACATAGGCTAAGGTAGCTGAAGAAATTTTTGGTTCGATAAAATTAAACAGATTTCTTTATTGTAAATTTCTTTATTTTTGTCATTCTTCAACACAACTACACAGGGGCGTGATACACAGTGTTTCAAAAGATCTTTAAACCAGAAATCCTTTTTTTGCATGTTCCTGGGCCTATTCACTTATCCTCATTTTACCAGTTTCTCTTGTTAATTTCTCAAAGAATTAAAATAATCTCAAATTGAAAGGGGGAATTAGAGTCATTCTACTCAAAATTATGGGAAGCGTGAATTTGCATTATCTACAATGGTTGTTATCAAAACCAGTTGTACAATAAAACAACTGGGCCCCATTCCACAATCAGAATTTCCAGCATGAAGAGCTAGAATCAGTGTGTTTATCAAACTTCCAGGTGACTTTATTCAGTCTTGCTATCACAGTACAAGTAGACAAGACCCTTGGTATGTCATGTGACCTATCTCTAAGTACATAGTGAGCCATGTAATAGACTGGGAGCTGGGGAGTTGCAGCAGACCCAAGTCCCAGTTTGCCTGTTACCTGTGGTATTGTCTTGGATCAACTTTCTAAACTGCCTTACAGTTTGACTTCACCATTTATATATTGATAAATTATTTTTAAAAATTTTAGTTATAGATGGACACAATGCCTTTATTTTATTTTTTTATGTGGTGCTGAAGAGCAAACCCAGTGCTTTACATGTGCCTGACAAGTGCTCTACCACTGAACCACAACCACAGCCCCTAATGATCAGTTTAATAATATCAACCTCATAGTATTTTTCCGAGGATGAAATGGAAAAAAAAAAATGTAAAATACTCATGGCCCATACTAAGTTCTCACATGATACCTAGAAACTATTGCTAGTATTTTTACTTACTATTGGAAAACAAACTAAGTGGAGGTGAAAATGATAAATTGTTTAAGGTTTTCAAGGTGCTTTTGGTTAAAAAGAGTGTAGTCTTCCCAAAAGCCAGTCTCTTTTTCCTCCTTTTACATCTACAGCACAAAATGGGAAACTGTAAGATGTTCCAAACTCAAGGCTTTGTTTCCTCTTCTTTAGAAGTCAGGCTTTCACTCTGGCAGTGGTACAGATTTAATGTCATTTGAAAAATCTCTACACATTATGGGATGTGTCATTTACTCTCTGTTGTTTATAAGTGTATTTATGAATATGTTTTGAGAATGCTCTGCCACATCCTGACTTGAGTTTCAGGACTCTGACAAACTCAGTATATACTTGATTATTTCCATGGTATGATGGCGAAGAGCTCACCAGCTCATCTCTTCCATGGCATAAAAGGTGGTAAACACTGTTAATGGGACACATCAGCGAAGTGGAGTCTCTTCTTCATTGGGAAGGTTGGGTATCCTGGGCTCTGGAAGTTTCCTTGCAAAGACAAAGTTATCTCTGAATTGCACAGTGTTTTCTCTAGTCAACTTTTCCTTGAGGATAAAGTCCTTGCAGGTTTCTGCTTTATGCAGGGGTTTCTTTCAATTCCCTGGCTTGTTGGATCCAGGAAGATCTTAAATTTTTTGATTGCCTTAGTGTTAAAGCCAGGAGCTCTCAGGGCCAATGTCTGGGTCCAAAAACACTTCTCCAACCCACCTGGGTTTGCATTCTCTTTCTTTTCATTTCTGGCCCCTGGGGATTTTCCTCTCTTTCTTTTAGACTCAGTTATATATTCAACTTTTTTTTTAACTGTTTTGTGTCTTATTTCAAGTTATTTATAGCAGAAGCAGCGACATGCCATCTCAGTCCTTGGTGTCCTAAGAACCTAAGAGAGTGGAAGTCTACTTTGCGTTGAACTTCACTCCAGCCTCACTGCAGTCTCTACCTGCTGGCTTTTTCTGACATTACTAAAAATGAGTTACTCCTTTTTCACACAAGAGCCCTTCACATACATGCACAGAGTCACTTCATTCTATTTCCTTTCTGTAGATTTAACTTTCACTTTCTCTCACTTCTGAATCATTATGGTTACTGCTCTTCTGTTTCTCAATCTACCTCAACGTTACAGACTCAGGACTAATGTTCTTTGTGATGTTCAACCAACAGAAATGGATGAGACTATCTCCCATTCTTTGTGCTGAGAGCTCTCTGTTAATGCAGTCTGGACCTGCATTCTGTTAAAGCCTTGGTCCACTTGACAGCCTTGGAATCTGTTTGCCCAATTGAAGCTCAGAAGAAGTTCTTCTATGTGCTTCTGTACATGAAAGGTAGAACTGAAATAATTTTATTGACTGGTTTCAGTCAGTTTAAAGAGACTGAAGATATACATGGAGTTTTGAAGGACTCAGTGGTTTCTGTTATTTATATAAAAAGTTTTGGTTGGATTATAGAGAAATAAAAAATCCACATGTGAAATTAATTCAAATACATCATAATTTTCCAAGTACAGAAAGGTAAAACTTTGCTGAAATGTATTCAACATGAGACTGCATTGGCCTTTTCGCTTTTCATTGGCTCAATTTATGGATTTTTTACAAAGGTCGGTATTTTGTATTTTCTATTTTGGTGCATTTGAATTTTTTATTTGTCATTGGTCCTGTGACTATATCTTTAATTTAACATACAAAATATTCAACCATTTTTTTCTTTTCTACAACTTTTTTTCTCCAGTCAATGAAAATTTAACCCTACAGAATACTTGGAAATAAATTTAGTAAGTTTTGTTGCCATTTTACAAAGAATAGATACGTTTACTGCCATCTGGTGGTTGATTTTGGAGGAAAGAGAAATAACTAGAATTCGTTTTAAAAATGATGTTATAAAATACCTAACACAGTAAAATTCCTTTGCTGAATCAGTATACTAGTTTAACTAGAGTCACATAAAATTAGTCTGGGTCCATGTGAAACTTAAACTAGTTTAAACCAAAGAAAAAAGTGGTCATCAATCAAATTTCCCTCTATTAAGTAGTAATTATTTTCCCAACTTAGGTGGCAATACTTGTCTGATTATAATTCAAATTTAATTGCTTAGATATGGAGGCAAAATAGGAAAAGGTAAACTAGGCTTAGGCTGAAACGTAAACTTCAGCTTTCTTAATTTTTGATTCTATGCATTAATATTGAATAAGCCTGATTTTCACTCCCGCCGCCCCAAATCTGCATTTTACAGTTGGGTCTATTTAACATCCCAACAAACCAAGACACACTAAGGAAAATTGATCTTGGTGCTTCCTTGCCCCAGACTCCCCTTCCTTCTGGGCAGTTTTCATTTTTACTGTCCTACATTCATTATAAAAAATCACATTATAAAAAGTTCACATTATAAAAAATTTGTTCTCAATTTTGTCATCTCTCTGCTAAACATTTTGATAAGCACCTTTACTTTTCATATTCAGATTACATATCTGTATAATGACAAGGACTGTTTGTATTAAATGGTTTCTTACAACTCTGAGACTCTGAAGTCATAAGTAAGTTAATTTGAACAGGCTCCATCAGTTAAACCCTCTGAAAGTGTTATTTTACTCAGGTCACTAAAAGCAGGTAGCACTGCTCAGACTTAACTGTAGATTGGACAAGTAGGCCTCCCTGAAATCACACCACATGTTGGGTTTATTATTCAATATTTATGCTACATTTATTGTTTCTTTTTATTTATTTACATCCATTGTTTCAGCATTAGGTATTGGGGACATAGTCATAAATAAGCAAATGACATTAGGAAGATAAACAAATGATTCTGACATGCCTCAGTGGTTCATCAACTTGAATGTCCATAAAATTCACCACTGATATGTGATAAAATTGTGGATTCTTGGGATTCCATAGGTCTCAGATTCTAATAGGTTTGAGGTAACTCAATAACTTTTTCAAAAGTGTGTTAGGTGATCCTGACACCAGTGGTGGGACATATCACATGAGAAGGAAACTTCAGTGGGAAATGGAAGCTATAAAAATGGGACACACAGCCATAATGTGACACATAGAAGGAGTTTTTAACTCAGGAAGATTCAGGGAAGCTGATCAATGGTAAACTGTGAGATGGAATGAATCCACAACTAAGTCTAAGATTCCAAGCAAAGGAAGGAAAATTCCAGATGGAAGAGGGTTTTAACAAGTAGTCCAATACTTATGGATGGTCCTGCTTGAAGGTGAAGTTGAGTGTATGTTCAGATGAAAAGCAAGTGTCAATCAAGTTCAGAGAACTCATATCATTTGGACAAATCCTTTTGATTGCATGATTAGTTAGAAATTAGTAGCTTTACTACTCCATATGAATGGAAATGAAAACCCATATGTTTAAATAATTCATAGATCAAAGAAGAAATGATAAAAAAAATGACAAAATTCAACTCTAATGAAAAAGCTACACATCGGAACTAGTGGGAAAAGCTGAAAAAGTAATTAGAGGAAAGTTAAGATCTTAAAAAACACATTATAAAGTTGGAAACGTTGAAAACTAAAAAAAGTGGAAGGAATAAAATAATGAAAATATAAGTCATTAGAAGTAGAATCCAAATATGGCAGAACAAAAATAAGATTATGGTATAGATTTACAATGTCTTCAGTAATTAAATCTCATATACACATGTGTGTATGTATTTTTATCTATAAATTATTTAAACATAAATTTTTAATTTTTGAGTTTTGAATCAAACCTATAGAGTATTTAAATATGTAGGTTTTAAATTTTGAGACATACAAAGTTTTAAAAAATGTTTATAGTTATTATTAATGTCTAAGTCAAGGCCTAGGTTGGCACACTACTGTAATTTACCACAATGTGATCTCAGCTGCATCCAAGAATATTTACATTCTTTGAATCAAATGTTCATGGGATAAAGTAGCAGACCAGTGAGCACATCATTAGCTAAGCTGTGGATCTCAATGTGATGCGGGAGATGATTTCTCGAAGTTTCCCACCTAGTGATCAGAGAGAGAATATATTACTACCAGGACTATGGACAGAGACCTAATCCTAATCACATAGTATTTTCCTTCATTGTATGTCAATAAGGTAAAAACGAAGACAAAAACTCAGTTAAAGGTTGATGTTTATAAATGAATCAAAATTTAATCTTGTCTAAATCATCACCTTTGGGTGATAAACACAATACCATTTTGTATCTGACAGCAATTTTAAAAAACAAACATGTTCTGATAATATAATTCAGATAGAGGCTGCCTAACCCAAATACCCTTCTTGAACACCAACAATGATTCTATTGCAGTAAGTTTTATTTTTCTCAAAATCTTACCCCTGGCCGGGCGTGGTGGCGCACGCCTGTAATCCAAGCGACTCGGGAGTCTGAGTCAGGAGGATCACGAGTTCAAAGCCAGCCTCAGCAACTTAGCGAGGCCCTAAGCAACTCAGTGAGATCCTGTCTCTAAATAAAATACAAAATAGGGCTGGGGATGTGGCTCAGTGGCCAAGTGCCCCTGAGTTCAATCCCCGGTTCAAAAAAAAACAAAAAAAAAAACAAAAAAACTTACCCCTAACACAATGATAAATTAAGAAAAATATCTGCAGCAACCAGCAATCCAAGATTCTTAAAACAGTTACATTGGCTGGAGTTATATATTGGCTGGAAGTATAATGCAAAAAAAGGTGCTGATAATCCTGGACACTTCATCTTTCTCTTCATTATCTACGGCTGCCGTTGATAGGAGGTTTGGAGAACATTGAGTGAGACAGGAAGTTTTAAAAAGCAGCCTTAAAAGCTTGGAGATGACTATATAGAAAAGAATGAATATAGCAGGTCTGACATTGCTTTTCTTAGAAGGGCCTGATTGCAAGGCTGAGCCTTGCCTTATATCTGGCAAATAGCTCTTGACCCTGATACAAAACTTTCCATAAATGAAATGAGTGACTCACCTTGCTGAAACTGTAAGATGTTTATATGAGCAATACAATATGCTTTATTTTGAACACCTGCACATTCCTTTAAGGGAGTCTGTCATCTTGTATATGCCAGACGGGGCACTGAGCCTCCAGTGAGCTCTCTGGTAGAGAACATTTCTTTCATGTTGTCACAATTCAAATGTGGAAGAATTAAGTGTGTCCCATAGGACTCGGGACATGGAAGCCCAGGTACCTTTCCCTTTGATTGTTGATTTTACTCTTTCACCATAATAAGTCATAACCATGAGAGTGACTGTATGCTGTCTCCACTGAGTCCTGGTGGCAAGTCATCCAACCTGAATGTGGTATGGGGATCCTCAACACTGTGAAAGTGGAATACAAAAGAAGAGGCTTACATTTGAACAAAGTGAGGTTTGTCTGGGCAACGGTTAAAACTGTAAAAATGTCTTCTAAAAATGCTAAGGGATTCATTGGTTATATTATGTGAGCGATGATATTAATTATGACACTTCTTCTCCTAGGCATAAGCCAAAATTCTTTAAATGGATAATGTTATTCAAGCCTTACATTGTCTTCCAGCAGTCTCTATGATAATTCCTAGTTTACAAATGGATGCACCAAGTCTATTAGTGATTAAGAGACTTGCTCCTGTCATGCATCCAGTGAGCAGCAAAGTCAGAATGTGAACACAGGGCCAGCAACACTGCTCACCAGTAGAGCACTTGCCTGTCTTGTGCAGGATCCTGGGTTCAATCACCAGCACTGAAAAATAAAATGAATAGATAACATAAAACAGAATGCAAAAACAGGAAGTTTGGCTCCAGAGTCTAATTTCTTTACCTCTTCTTTGCCATCTGTATTTCATCCAGAATAATTTTTCTCATCTCTGATAGAAAGAAGAAGAATTTTGATTGGAAGGAGAGAGAATGGGGAATTATGGAATATTGAACACTTCATATCTGAATGTGATTATAGTTGTATAAAAAATTAATTCACTTTGGGTAGGATATGGGGGCTCTGTTGGCCCAGATGCATAAAGGGACTGGAGATATAAGAGAGATGAGAAAATGAATTAGCAAAGTGACAAAGATAAATGTAACCTATTTTATAAAGTGTGTCTAGAGCCCAGTAGTCTGAGTGAAGGAAGAAGAAAGAACTTGGTATTTCTAAATTCAAGGAAGCTGGAGTTGTGAAGTAGAGGATGAGAGAAAAAAGGCACTTTCTCTGTCTCTTTCTCTCTCTTGATGTAAAATAACTGTCTGTCTATCTATCTATCCATCCATCAATCCTTCCAAAGGTGTCCTTTTTGTCATTGGTGGGATAATGATCTAGGTCCGCATGTAAGGAAACTACCTGAGTCAGGAGACAGAAGCACATAACCATGGAAGGAGCAAAAAACATCCTCAGTGTTAGTTTAGGGTCAGGAACAGTTGTTTTCAACAGGCAGAAGGGAAAACATCTTTGCACAGGGCACAGGGTGGAGTTATTAGGAAGTTATTTTCTTAGTGGTAGAGGTAAGTGAGTCCCAAATTACCCCAAGTAAAAGAAACAGGAAAAAATATCATAAAGCATATTGTAATAAAATTATTAAAATCAGTGATAAAGATAAAATCTTAAAACCAGGAAGAGGATAAGAGACAAATACAGAGTCATTGGAGCTTGTCATCAGGAATCACTCAAGTCAGAAGAAAATGATGGAACATCTTTAGACTACTGAAGTGAAAAAAGTACTGAAGTGAAAACTCTGCCTTGAATTCTATATCCAGGCAATATATTTCAAAATACAATCAAAATAAGACTTCTTCAGATATAAAAAAGCTGAGAGAATATATTGTCATGAGACCTCTTCTACAAAAAGAAAAAGGTAAAGTAAATCATCCAGGAAGAAGGAATATATTACCAGAATTTTGGATCTCTTACACAAAGGATGGGAGAATATTAGAAATAGCAAGTATATGAGTAAATTTTAAAACTTTAAAAATATTTTAAAAATTTGAAAATAGACTTTTAAAGACAAAAATAACGATGAATTTTGGGGTCTATAACATAAGTCCGAGTAAAATTGTGAAAAATAGCACAAAGATCAGAAGTAGGTTAAAGTTCTCATACCATACATGAAATTGTATAATGTTAATATTATACTATATTAATTGCATGTATAAGCTTAAGATTTGGATTACAAAACAGTAGAGCCACTGTTTGTAACCTACAAAAAAACCTAAAAAAAAAACCGGGCAAGGTGACACACACCTGTAATTCCAGCAGCTTGGGAGGTTGAGACAGGAGGATCATGAGTTCAAAGCCAGCCTCAGCAGTGGTGAGGTGCTAAGGAACTAGTGAGACCCTGTCTCTAAATAAAATACAATACAGGGCTAGGGATGTGGCTCAGTGGTCTAGTGTCCCTGAGTTCAAATCCTGGTCCCCCCTTACAAAAAAAATATCTAAAAAGAAACGGAGCTAATAAGTCAATAATGAATCTGAAGTAGAATAATGCAGAACACTCAATATAAACTCAAATGACAAACTTCAACATGCATGTGTTTGCTGACAACTTCAAAGTACATGAAACAACAGCTAAGAGAACAGAAAAGAGAGATAAATCCACAATTACATTTGGAAATACTCTATTTTTAATAATCAATAGAAGAGGAAGACAGAAATTGGTAAGAATGTACTAGGCTTGAACAATACTCTCAAACTGTTTAATGGAATTCACATTTGAAGTAGACCTAATACCACAAAAGCCAAAGAGGAAGAAAGTAACAGAAGTTAGATGAAACAAATGGAAAAAATAGAGAGAGGTGAAGGCCTACTCAATCATTAATTGAATCAAGTGTAAAGAGTTTATATTAATAGTTAATTAAAATGCAAGGATTGTCAGATTGATATAAAATCAAGATCCAATTACATGCTATCTAAAACACTCTGGCTTAAATATAAAGGAACAGGTATTTAAGTGCAAAAAGAAATTATATATAATAAAATACTAATCAAAAGAAAAGACTAGTGTTTATACTAATATCAAATAAATTATATTTCAAAGTAAGAAATGTTACAGGGAATTAAGAGGGCTATTTTCCACTGGTAAAAATATCAAAATTACCCAGATATAACAAACTTCAATTTGCATGTGCTTAGCAATAGCTTCAAAGTACATGAAACAAGAACTGAAAGAACAGAAAAGAGAGACAAATCCTCAATTACATTTGGAAATACTCTACTTTTCATCATTAATAGAAGGGGAAGACAGAAATTCTGTAACAATGTACTAAAATGGGACAATACTCTCAAACTAATTAATGGAATGAACATTTAAAGGAGACTTCACCCAAACAGCAGCATGAACATTCTTTTCAAGTGCACATGGAATTTTTACCAAGATAGACTCTATTCTGAGACCTAGAACATGTCTCAAGAAATTTAAAGGGACTGAGGTCTTAAAGAGTATCTTCTTTAATCCTAATGGAATTAAATGGAAAATTAACATAAGAAACATATCTGGAATATACTCATATATTTCTCAATTAAATAATACATTTCTTAATTTTTATTAAAATGGACCAAAATTTATACAGAAAATGAACAATATTTTAAGTTAAATGAAACTGAAAATACTATACAATGTACTTTGTGAAATGCAACCATAGCAGTAGCTAGAAGAAGATGGATAGCAATAGTTTTTATTCATAAACTATTACATCAGTGATATAATTTTCTACCTTAAGAAAAAAGAACAATTCAAACTCGAAGTAAAAAAAAAAATAAAGGAAATAATAACTATCAGGAATAATCAGTTAAATAGAATATATAAAGTAATATAGCATATCTACAAAACCCAAAATTGATGATCTGAGAGATCAATAAAATTGAACATGCTATGGCCAAACTGATGAAGAGGAAAGAAGATATTTTACTAATAACAATAATGAGGGAAGCACATTGTTACAGATCATGCAAACCTTAGGAGGATAGGGTATGAAATGAGTAACGTTATGGAAATTAATTTGCATATGGCACAAATAAATTTCTTATAAGGCAAAAATCACAAAAGCTCATTCCAAACTCAGACAGTTTTGGTAGTCAATTTTGACAAGCATTTAATGTAGAAATAGCATCAGCCTTTTACTAACTCTTCCTGAAAAAAGAAGCCTCCTCCCAAACCACTCCATGAGGTCAGGAGTACCCTGTACCAAAACCAAAGATAATAAACATATAAATAGGAAGATACTTAAAATATCTTTCATAGCAGTAGTTGCAAAATATCCTTTACAAAATGTTAACAATCAAATGTAGAAATATATATAAAGGAGAATAGATCATGACCACATGGGATTTAGTCCAGCCAAATAGGGTTGGCTTAACACTGCAAAGTCAATATAAGTTACCAAATTAGCAAACTAAAAAGTAGAATGATGCAAAGGAACCCCTAAAAGTCAGCATCTATTTAGGAAAAAGGAAAAAAATAGAAAGGAAGGAAAGAGGGAAGGAAGGAAGAAACTCTCAGCAAATGTAGGAATAGAGAATGTTTCTTTAGAGGACAAGGGCACCTACAATATAAGCCTATAGGTAACATCAAACTTCATGGTAAAAGTCTCAATGTCTTCCTCTACTAAGACCAGAACACAGTCAAGATGTCTATATAACAACTTTCAATACTGTATTAAAGGTTCTTGACAATGCTTTTAAAGAAATGACAAAACTATTTAGAAAAATATATTTAAATTGTAAAGAAACAAAAAATGTCTTATGTACAATCTGCATGATAAGATGTAATGAAAATCTTTAGAAAATTGGACTACTAAAAGACTAGGAAATGAATTTAAGCAAGTTCTAGGATACAATGAATATGCAAAAATAAATTTGGGTTTGTGTTTCACAAAAACCATGGACATTAGTATTTTAAAGAAATACCACAGGAAGGCCAGGATTGTGACTCGAGTGTAGAATGCTTGCTTAGTATGCACAAGGCCCTGGTTTGAATCCCCAGCACCATAAACAAAACAAAACAAAACAAAACCAGAAAGATACAGTAAATGAAATACTTAGGAATAAATTAGACAAAATATGTACAAGAACTGTACCCAAGAGCTACAAATTATTTTTAAAAGAAATTAAATACTTGGAGAGTTGTACCATGTTCATGCATCAGAAGACTTGATCTTATTAAGCTGTTAAAGCACAACATATAAAAGAAAAACTTAATAAACTGAATGCCATCAAATTTAAGTTTGACTCTTCAAAAGACAGAAAATGAAAAGGCAAACCAGAGACTGTGAGAAATATTTATAAAATACACACATACGAAAGCCTTGGATCAGAATATATAAAGAAGTTACTACTCAAAAAAGAGATTCCCCAGTACAAAAATAAGAGTTGAAAGATTTGAGTGAACAATTTCACTGAAGAGAAGCAAATGAAAAGATTTTCAACACCATTACTTTGTAGTCAATTTCAAACCTTAATAAGATAATGTTAACATTGCTAATGTTAAAAAGACCGACAATAAATGGGTGTGTTGACAAGTTACTGAACTGTAAATTTGAGATGTGTGCATTTTATCATAAATAAATTATACCTCAATTTAAAATGGCTTTTGAAAAACTTTATAATCATTAATATGTTATATTTGAAAAGCTGCTCTTGCCATTTATAATTGAAATAAGAACTTCCACCCTTATCATTTAAGTGCATTCCAGTCTTTCTATGCACTATTATAATGTTAATATTTACTACTTAAAGTAATAGTTACAGTAAAGACAGGGTGCCTTGGCTCCATGTAAAGTAAGGCTGTCTAACTTCTTGTCTGATGCACTGTTGCATTATTTTTTTGTAGCAGGGATCGAACTCAGGAGCCCTTACTCACTGATCCACATCCCCAGCCCATTTTTTGCATTTGATTTAGAGACAGGGTCTCACTGAGTTGCTGAGGGCCTCTATAAGTTGCTGGGGCTGGTTTTGAACTCATAATCCTCCTGTCTCAGCCTCCCAAGCCACTGGGATTACAGGCATGTACTACTGTGCCTGGTTTTTCTTGTCTGATTTTATAAATTCAATTGCTAGATCATATTTAATTGAGATATTTTTATGTCAATTAGACCAGTGAGCATTTCTACAAGGTCCATGATCACCATAGGAATCTTTAGGTTACAGATAAATGAAAATGATTATTTCTACCGTAAAATGACTTCACAAGGAAGGGGTAATGTAATTTTTAATCTTTGTCCATACAAGGTGAATAAGTTTGTCAAACAGGAGAAAAAGGCAATTTCTTATGACGTATTCAATTAGAGCTTTAAAAATGGTTTTTGCTTTTGTTTGTCTGGTAGAGTAAGAAGTACATGAGGTAGAAAGTCTAGAACTGGTGAAATGACTCTGGGCTGCCCAGAGACCCTGACTTTTTCTACTTTTCCACTCAGCCTGAGATTAGAGTCTTCACGCTTGTCTCCTGGAGGTTGAAATATGGCTTCTCCACCTCTAGAATCATGTCAGTGTCCGTGCACAAAGAATGGAAAGGGCTAAGAGCCATAGGGGCTTTGTCAACCTGTTTTTAAAGAGCTTCCTGAGAAGCCACACATAACCTCCCCTTTGATTTCTTTAGCTAAAAGGGTGTCACTGGCCACACCCACCTGCAAGGGAGGCTGGGAGTTTTTAAAACCAGGAAACATTGTTATCACAGTTCCCTGGGATGGATTCTGATGAAGGGAATGAGGGAAACCTTCAGGTAACACAGTGCCTGCTCCAGGCTTTCCTCCTGCAACCATTGGAGGACTGTTCATATTGAAGGCACTGTAGCTGCAAGCACAGTTTTAACCTAGTTAGGTTTGGGACCTTCTTAGACCTAGAGAATAATCCATCCACTTCTCCAATGTCCTCTGCTTGTCTTTGGTGTCAACTGAAAGAAGAATGAGTGATTGCTCCAAATGGCAGAGAGGCCTGGGGCTTCAGATTGCATTCTTTCAGGTCACCTAACCTTGACTTACAAAACATTTAAAAAGAGGGTTTCCCCCCAACTCAAGGAATGCAGAGATTAGTTACCTTTACTAAGGTTTTAAGTATAGACTTAATTGTGTCTACTGAAAATGCTAATGTATCAAAACTGCACAAACTCAAATTACTCAATATTATTTTTAAAAATATTTTACAAACACACGGGTTCTGGGTAAATAGCACCTTGGACTGTTCTTCAATGAGCGAGTTTTAATCTAACATGATTGCTCATTTTATCTCAAAAAAGAATTAATTTAATTTGTCAGTCAATGGATTGTGAAATAATTCATTTACTTTGAAGAAGATAAACATTTTCCAAAGCAACCGTAATTTTTTTTAGGAAAAATACAGATATCTTTAGAAACAATAAGGCATCTAGGAACATTGCTGCCAAATGGATGGCGATAACAGAAAGCCAGCCACTCTGCATGCTGCTCTTTATTCCTCTACTTTGATTTTTAAGACTTGTAGAATTTTACTTTGATTGACTCTACATGATGTCAAAAAGCATCCATATGCAAATTTAAAAAGGTTTTTTATATCTCTTAGACATAGCTTTCATCTATCTGTACTCCAATTTTCTCTACACTAAAAAAAGGAATGCCTGTTTCTCATCCCCTGTGAAGAGATTTTCCTTTAAAGTTTGAATTCTTTAACCAAATTGATTCCATTGCATGAACAATATACGACTTCACCATTTCACAATAAAAAAGCATTTTATTGCCATCATTTTCAATCCCCCATCCTCTGGTTCAAAATGAAAAACATCTTCCCACTGAAACAAGAAGTTTGGAGCCATTGTAGTTAATAGATTTAACTCTGAAGTGATGGAAAGAAAAACAAATGGAAATTAAACTGATACTTGCTGAGTATGACAGGGCCGTGCTGGGCCCTTTCATGTGTCCCGAATGGGGATGCTATTAGAGGAGTGAGGAGACCTGGTTTTAAACCTGGTTCTATCCTTAAGTAGGCTTGAGGTGCTAACAAGCTCCTTGGCCTCACGTTTCCCAGTTACAAAGTGAAGATATAAAAGGGCAGATCCTGAAATTAAAAGAAGCTGGAGAAGCTCATTTTGCTGCAAGTCTGTTTCCACAAAGGGAAATGCAGACATGACACTGAATGAAAATAATCCCCTATTGATCTGTTTTCTTCAGGAAGAATCTGACTGAGCTTCTCAAAACAAGGTGTCCCTTTGAGTTTGACACTCAATCATGGCCCAACTGAACTCCTTGAGTGACACATGGCATACAGATTCTAGAAAAACTATGTGAATGTCTTGAAGCAGCTAAGAGACTTAAGAAAGGACCATGTTTCAATAATGGCCATACTGGGACCTGTACTTTTTGCTTGCTTATTAAATAATAATAATAATGTTTACCATTTACTTAGCACATACTTTTTTTCTAAGTACTGGATTTTTCTTATGCTATTTAGAATCTGCAGAACAAAATCTCCAAAGTGGGTACTAATAATCTTACTAGATCAAATGAATTCTCATAGATGTTAAAGTAATTGTTCTTGTTCAAATAATTGTTTAACTCAATGGGATAAAATTCAAACACAGGTCTGCTGGACATCAAAGCCCGAGAGGTTTCTGTCATACATCCAAGCCGAAATCAGATCCTCAGTTTGGGTGTCAGAGTTCTCACAGATCATTGCCCCAGCACTGTGGCTTCCAGCAGCTTTGGAATTCTCTAGCATTTCCAAAGTGGCATTGAATTTTTGGAGAATTTCAGGAGAGTGATAAAATACATAAGAATGCAAAGTTGTTCTGAGAAACTTTGGAGTTTGCTCAAAGGTGAATGACAGGTAAAATGTTATGGATGTGTTAACATTTGGGCTGACCTTGGAGGAAAAGTAGGGTTTTGACAGTCAAAATAAGAAGAGGGAGATGGGAAAGACTGGTGACGTTCAGGAACCCCCTCACACAATGAGTAAAGGGACTTATAACTCAACTGGGCAATAACATTCAAAGACAGGAAGGTAAAGCAAATCTCCACGTGAGCCTGTTATGTCCCAAGCTCTCTACTAGAGTCTTCACAGTTACCATCTTAAGGTCCTTTGAATAGAGGTGGATGTGGGTTTCAAGACAGAGTGGGTGTTTGACTTATCTGACAATGAATATTCCTTGAACTCTTTTAAACAGGATGTAACCAGATTAAAGCCGGGTTTAGAGAGAGAGTACACTGTCAGTTGTCTGTGAAATATATTAAACATATATGGGGAAAGTGGAATGCAGGAGATCTTTTAAAACTAAATGGAAAATGCCTTAGAGGTCCAAATGCTTTCCTCAACTACCTCCCAAGGAGAGGAATTTGCACTTACTCACTTTTCAGATAATGATGATAAATTTGATGAATAATAGTTAATATTTTCTGAGCACTTATTTCTTTTTTTTTAAACCATTTTTTTGGTTCAATGTACACAAATGGAGTACAACTATCGTTTTTCTGGTTGTATACAAAGTAGAGAATATCATTTGCATATTCATACATATACATAGTATAATGATGTTTGTCACATTCTATTATCTTTCCTTCTCCACCCCCTCCCCTTACTTTCCTCTATACAATCCATCCTTCCTCCATTCTTCCCCTACCTCCACCCACTCCCGTTACATGTAATTAAACTACTTATCAGAGAAATCATTCGGCTTTTGGTTTTTTGGGATTGATTTGTCTCACTTAACATGATACTCTCCAACTCCATCCATTTACCAGCAAATGTCATAATTTTATTATTCTTTATGGCTGAATATTTCATTGTGTATATATACCACAGTTTCTTTATCCATTCATCTACTGAAGGGCATCTAGGTTGGTTCCACAATCTCACTATAGTGAATTGGACTGCTATAAACATTGATGTGGCTGCACCACTATAATATGCTAATTTTAAGTCCTTTGGGTATAGGCCAAGGAGTGGGATAGCTGGGTCAAATGGTGGTTCCGTTCTGAGTTTTCTAGGGAACCTCCATGCTGCTTTCCAGAGTGGCTGCACCAATTTGCAACCCCATCAGCAATGTATAAGAATACCTTTTTCCCCACATCCTCGCCAACACCTACTGTTGCTTGTATTCTTGATAATAAACATTCTAATTGGGGTGAGATGGTATCTTAGAGTAGTTTTGATTTGCATTTCTCTTATTACTAGAGATGTTGTGATTGCTTCTAGATCCTCTTTTGTGAAGTGTCTGCTCATTTCCTTAGCCCATTTATTGTTTGGGTTATTTGTATTCTTGAGCTCTTATTTCTATACTAAAGCCATCATTAGTCATCACAAGGTTGATAAAATTGGCCTTATCTGACGGAAATGGAAACAGTTTAAGGAATCTACTCAAGACCTAAATATTTGGTAAGTGTTGGTGCTGACCTTTGTTTTCAGCTGTGAATCTAGGAATTGTGTTCCCAACCACTGTGGTATCAAAGAATAAAGAACAGACCAAGTAAAGAAGGGATTGGGAAAAATTTCCTTCCTTGTTAAGGAAAATTAAAATATTGGCTTGAGAGGCCTGGATGGTAAATCAGCTAATGCATAAGGTTAAGAGCACTGCTGATATTAATCAGACTCTTGGAGGTGATTCTGTAGACAGAGGACCAATAAAATTGGCTCAGTGAAGAAGAAGAAAATTTCTAAGTTCTATTTCAAGGGACGCAGAAACAATTGCTTTGAGAATAGGAAGAAGGGACAAATGTATCAGGGAAGCATACAAAATACCCACTGTGCTTCCAAATATCAAGATTTGTTGAAGGAACTGGGGCAAATTATGTAGGAATCTCAGTGTAGCTGTGGAGTAGTCCTGCAATATGAAGACATAAGGTCAGAATGCATTGGAAGGACAAGCTAAGGTAACTCCTTGGCATAGCTAGTCTGAGTTTCAAAAGGTCTAATGAAATCAACTTGCTGTTGAAGTGACTTGTCAAGAACTGAGAATAACTGCAACTGGACCACAAGTCCCAGTGTGAAATAGCCTCTTTTCGTGACATCATCTTCATTGCCTGTGATTACATGGATACCCATGGAGACCAAATTATTTCCACTGTAGTTCTAGGTGTAGTTCCCACACCTAGAAAGGATCACAAGGTCATACAGGGTGACCTCATGGGTTATTGGCATTTTGGTGAATTCACTATTGGTTCAGTTTCTGGATCTAGAACCTTGAAGGCCAATTTATCATTAAGATGAATCTCAGTGGAATTTATTCATACTACCCAAATGCACAGGAGGCTGATATGTAAATCTGAATTCAGTTATTAATTTTAAAACCTCAAATTCTTTTTGAAATGTTTTTGAATATAAATAATAGGAGGCTGGATGGCAATATGGAAAGAGCATATGGTCTACATTTAGACAAAACTGTTTCTGAGAACCTCAAATAGCTAGGTGACCTTGAATAACTTCTTAACAGCTTTGAGCCGCAGTTTCCTTTGAGAAATGGAGATGATATTATGTCAAATATTAGTTTGACTCTGGAATATTCAGCTCAAGGGCAAGAAGCACAGACTGGGAAAACAACCTAGGCTGCTAAGGCTGGCCCAGAATTATGACTGATTGATCCAGGATGCAGGGTTCCAGAGAAGTAGGTTGGTATAAATCAGGCTCTGAGGACTACCAGGAGTCTCAATCCAATGGTCAGATCATATAATATAAAAAGAATCTCCATTGTAGAAAACCCTAGATTATAGTTTCTATCACTTTGAAGTATGGAACTGTCAAGACATTAAATCATGGCTCTGATTAAATAGCTTTGGGTTCGAAGTCTGGCTACTATGATAGAAGAAGAGTGACAATGTAGAATAGAGGAGTTTGTATAACTTCAGACATTACTTCCAAGTAAGGAGAATTTGGTTAATTGTTGCTGTCAGTCTAAATGGAAGAACAATTGCCAGAGACTCAGAAATATCATTCCCATTCTCTTATATAGAAAACTGCAATTAGTTTAATCAAAACTTCTGGTTAAATTCTTCCAAAAATATTTTATTATCGTGTGACAGAAAAGTTCATCCTACTGTGGTAATGGTTCTCTCTCTCTCTCTCTCTCTATATATATATATATATATATATGTATATATATATGTATAAATGAATTAAGATAGAATACCATGATGAAGATAAAGAAAAAATAAAATTGTCAATAACCTAGAACAAAAGCATATTATTAAATATAAGATATATTGTCAAAGTTTAAGCACAAGCCTGAAATTCTGTAGAAGCTTTGTTGAAGAATTTTATAGTAGGCTTTTGAATTTTTGTACAGATGATTTTGTGGATTCCAAATATCTCAAATAATTTGAACACAGTTTTGTATGAATATTCCCTGGAGTTGGAAGACTTGTATGGAGCAAGCTGATGGAACATCACAAGAGGAAAAATTAATATAAAACTAAGCACTGTTCAAGCATATGGGTGACACATGACATGCCTTCCCTCATGTCCCAATAATTTTTCAGGGCAAAAGCAATTCTTGATTGTTGTCACTTTAGCTTGAATGACTAGTTCACTAGCCAAAAACACTGCAGGTCTATTTTTTTGTTAAGATCCTAGCACACTAAATGGAAGGAAATGTTAATTATATGGCGGTACATTATGCAAATACTGTAAGGCATTTTGGGTGGCTTAATATGCTTAACAATACACATCTTCCCTGCTTCAACTGCTGCAAAAATAAATACTAGCAACAATACAATAGCTTCAAAGTATGTAGTTTAAACAATAATTTCAATATAAAATAGATTCCTGTTATTTCTTCTAATAGTAGTGTCCCTGCCCTACATTATGGAAGCTCCTCTAGGAAAGAAATGAACTCAAGAGGACCAGACTGTGAGTTGGGACAGAATGCTGACAGTAAAGCTACTTGCTTCCTTCCTTCCTTGTGGGTAGGGACCAGGAGACAAGTCTCTGAGTGTGGGGCAAGTGTCACTACCCTGGGAACTAGTGTTACATAGCCTCATCTCCTTTTGGGAAGAATTCTTGTCAGGACTTGGGGGACCTTCCTGGTTCTTTATAAGGAAAGATGATGCAAACTGATGCAGAGAACTGTGAGAAGAATTATGAAAGAAACAGGAAGACCAAAGGTCCAAGAGCCTCAGTCCCCTGATACCACTACCTGAACCTTAGGTCTGGTCTCTCATCCTACAGAGAGCTAGAATGTCACAGAAAACAATCTTAGTAGAAGGACCACTGGGGTTGGGACTCTCTGTGACATTAGGGTAGATGGGGAGGTCTAGTCTGATGCTGCTGTGGTTTGAAAGTGTCCTCCAAAGTTCATATGTTGAAAACTTAATGCCCAATGTAACACTGTTGGGAAGTGGGGCCTAGTGAGAGGTGATTAGGTCATGAGGGCTCTGTTCTCATAAATGAATCAATATCAGTTATTGCAGGAGTGGATTATTACCATGAGAGCACATGCGTCAGTGGAGAACATTGTGTTCATGAAATAAATCAGATGCAGAAAGACAAGTGTCAGGTGGATTCTTTCATATGTGAAAACTGATCAAGTAAACTAAAGTCAAGTCAAATAAAAAGATGACCTCAAAGTAGAAGAGGGATTACTGGGGAAGGGAAGAGTACCAGGGGAGGGGGAGAGGGAGGGAGGGCAAGGGAGAGTAATTAAGAGGGTGGATGTGACAAAGCATAATACATGCATGAATGGAAGTGTCAGAGTCAAACCCACTAATTAGTACAATTGATATACATTTAATAATTATAATTTTTTAAATGCAAGTTCAGCTCCCATCCCTTACTCCCTTGTGCTTTCTTGCCCTCTATCTTTCTCCATGGGATGGAACAGCAAAAAAGAGCCCTCATCAGATGGAAGTGCAGGCCCCTTGACCTTAAATTTCCCAGCCTCAGTAACTGCAAGAAATAAATTTTTGTTCTTTATAAGTTACCCAGGCTCAAGTTTTCTTTTATAGCAGCATAAAACAGACTAAGACAGGCACCCTTAGGACAAAATTCCTTTCTGAATCCTGAGGAGCATTTCCAGACCTAGGTTACTCATTTAGAGACCTCCTAATAGAACAAGGGTCTGCATTCTACTGACCCAGAGCCTGAGTGGCAGATGGCAGTGCAGGCACCTAGGGCAGCATCATAGCTACCAGAGAACTATAGCTTGGATAAGCCTGGAATCCTACCCAGGTATATTGGAATGACTTGAATATATTGCAAGTTAAAAAATAAAATAAAGAAATAAATACAGAAAAAGCAAAATATGAGTGTTGACCTAGGTTACAAAACATTTTCATACTCCTTTCAATCTTTAAGAAAAGTAAAGAACACATCCTCTCTTCCCATGTCCCTGCATTGGATTTTTAAGGACCCAGTGTGCAGCAGTTTAGTAGGAAAAACTCTTGGTTACTACAGTCCATTCATCCTGCTTTGCCAGCCTGGGATGTCAAATAAGAACGTTTTCTTTTTGTCTTGAAATGAAGTTGAATGAAATGAAGTTGAACTTGCATTCTGCTTGTAGCAAGAGCATCACCCCCATCTGTAACCTCCGTCTTATGATAACTGCAACAAGTCCAGGGATGCTTTTTTAGCCCAAGTCAGTCAAAAGTTTCCTGTTCTATTTTTCACTGTATTGTTGGCACACTATGATCACTAAAACCCAGCTGGTCTTGACATCCTAATATTTACCTTGTCCACTGAAGTGCAATATGCTTCAAACAGAGCATGTACCTCAAGACTGACCTGATGACCCCGTAAAAGGGCACAATCCCAGGTCTCTCTCCAAGTGCATTGTCTGCTGAAGCACTTCCTAAAAGAGAATTGAGGTATAATATGTACTTAGGTGCATTAGTTCCCTACAGATGCCACAAATGCCCCTAATTATGGCCTAAAACCACAGAAATGTACCAATTCATGGTCTCAGAGATCAGAGTCTGAAATCAAGGTGTTGGCACGGCCCTGCTCTCCATGTGGGCACTGGGGGAGTATCTTTCCTTGATTCTTCCTACCTGCTAGTAGTTGCTTGTAACACTTAGTGTCCTTTAGCAAAATACATTCATTCCCCCCACCCCCCAACATCTTTAAAATCCTTGAAACTTACAGCCCTGGGTTATTTGGTCCCCTCCCTCCACAAGAAGTGTTTCATTCATGAGTGAACTGGGCTCCTTTTCTGTTATTTGGGGCTTTGAATCTAAACACACACACACACACACACACACACACACACACACACGAGAGAGAGAGAGAAAATTTGTCTCCCTTTTTTTTGGTGTAAGCTGAGATTGGGACCCACATACTGACTCTCTCTACCTCTCTTTTTTTTTAAATGTATCAGTCTCTCACGAATAGAGAGGTCTATTCCTTTCATTTCCAAGTCTGTTCTTATTTCTGACCCCACCATGAGTGTCTGTTTTCAGGAGATATCTCTCCCCCGCCATAATATTACCTACTCGTGATACATATTTATGTTGTGTCTTCTATCTAATGTACCTTATTTTCTTATTAATTGATTTAATTAGTGACTATTTTCTGAGCACTTATCATGTTCAAGAAATCCTTTCAACATTATAACAGATACCAAGATGAAAGAGGAAAAGATCCACTCCACCAATGTTAGCAAGGTATCACAAAGTGCCATTAGAAGGAGAGAAAAAAAAAAAAAAAAAAAAAAGGAAAGCACAGAAGAAATCTTAGAAGAGCCCGAGGCCAGGAGAGTAGGTCCTGAAACTACACTTGAATTAACTGAGAGAACCCTCAGATCTCCCTTGTTCTTCACCGCACTCCCCAACTTTAACCATAGGAATCAACCTTTTGCTTTAGAACTACAAGGGAAGATATTGAAAAAAAAGCGGAAATAGTCCAGAAAATGGGAAGAAAAGAAAACCTTGGAAGTCCACCAACTAGACCACTCCCAGTCTAGGTCTTTTGTGTCTAGAATGGTCTTACCTGAATTTGCTTGTATTTCCTTTCTTCTTAATCTTGGCTGCATCTCTTCAGTTTCACTTGCTTGTGCCTCCTTAGCGCAAGGCTATCACCTGAGGTCTGGCACTGCCCAATTTATAAATCAGTCTGCTCCAATAAACTTTAAAATTGGAATGTGACTAAGTTTGTCTTTTAACAGAGGCAGAGAAGCACTGTGTGAGATGCCCTCTACTTTTATTTCCTTCAGCACCCAAGGACAAAATGCAAACTTGCCAAGATAAAAGCAAGAGTTTCTGAACCAATACCATTGCTAAGAACTCTGTCAATGTGGGTATCCCATGACAGCACAATGTTTGAGCCTGGCATTTAAAATTTTATAGAGATGCATAAGATTCTCATGGACACACATTGAGAGAGATTTTCTAAAAATTTTGCAAGTACAAACTGGAACATTGAACATCAACCTAGTGACTAAAAGAAAAGATTATGTGGAAGGAGTGGGGACTAACTAGAAGAGGGATACAGTGTGGGGATCAGAAGAGTCTTCTCTTCACAGATACTGGTATTTTTTTTTTTTTTTTCATGTGCTTAGTCCAAGCTACTCTCAGCTCTGCATGACCATGACCATGACCCTTTTTTCTTAGGTAGGGTAGGGACTGAGGACTGAACCTAGGGGCGCTTAACCACTGAGCCACATAGCAGTCCTCCCCCTCTTTTTTAAAAATTTAATTTAGAGACAGGGTCTCTCTGAGTTCCTTAGGGTCTCACTAAGTTGCTGAGGGTGACTGTGACCCTTTGAAACAGGTGTGGCATAGAAATCCTGGTGCCTATTTCAAATGGAAGATAGAGCCCTCCGCCATGATCCAGACAACACACCTTGCCTTTCTGTTTACTCACTTCCAACCTCCCCCTGACATGGAGTTCAAACACCCACCTGCAAATACCTTGTCTTTCTGAGCTCCTTTGCCAGGAGATACATTTGGGTTTTAACTTCCCTCCTGATTTGAATCCAGCTGTAATGTTCTGTCTTCTGACTTGTAGGACTCCAGCTTCAAAAACCAAAAACAAACCAAAAAAGACCTTGTTGACAACTGGATTTCCTGTCTCTTCTGTACAGACAGCCCAATTCAATGGGTTCCTCTTGGCATGACAACCTCTTTCTGGTCTGCTCATGTCCTCTCTGTCATGTCCACCTTTGATGGACACTGAATCAGCCTGTTGTGGATACTTCCCTAGCTATATGCTGGTGAGAGGCAAGCCTTTATTTCAAAGTAGTTGAGAAGTTAAAAGAATATGCTGAAAAAAAATCTTAGCTCAGTTAAGGAACTAACTAATCTTTACCCTTGAGTCCAACATTTTCTAATTTAACTTTCTTTGAGGATAAAACAGTCCTATTTCCAGGTTGCCAATTTAGTAGCCACTGGTCATTTATGGTTATTTGGTACATGAAGGGTCACTAGAGTTGCTGAGGATCTGGATTTTCAATTTTATTTAATCTTAATTTAAATTTAAATTTAAATTGAATTAGCAAAATGTGCCTAGTGGCTACCGGGTTACATAACAGGTCTACTCTATAAGTTTATGTTCTGTGACAGAACAACATATAAATGATCAGAAGCAAGTGATGAAATTGAATTGATTTGTTTTGATAAGAACTTTGTGGATCTTAAAGGGAAAATGAAATAAGAGATGATGTGCTTAGAAATGGAAGTAAACATGACCGTGTAGATCCAGGGCAGGATGAGTAAGTCTGCTCATTATTCACATGTTTTTGGAGAATGACTTTTTCATCTACCTAACTCCAAACACCTTTCAAGAAATACGGAGAATCTGACAATGGTGAGAACATTTTTCCAGAAGCCAGTTGCTATCCTATAGAAGCTGAGGGCATAAACTTTCCTATTGAGTGCCCCAGTCACTTGGTAAAATTGCTAGGCTCTCACTTTAAGCTATTATGCCAATAAGAGATAAATTAAGGAATTATTGTGGCATTTTGAAATTGTCTCTCTTAATTTCTTTGAGTCCAATTTAATGTTTGCCTCAAATAAATTGCTTCATTAGCATTCATGTACAATGTGTTATACAAACTTTAAAAATAGAAGGTGTCAAAATTGAGGTGATATATTTGATGGGGAGATTATCTTACCCTGAAACTGGAAATCCAGAGAAACAAAGAACAAGAGCAGTTAAGCAAAGACACTTATTGTGGACTCCAGGGAGCATTTCCATTGTAAAGCCTCAGGGAAAATATTTTCTATGGTCCTTAAAGATCAGTGACTTGGGGAGAATTTTAATGAGTCCAATTCAACTGTAAGATGATAGGGCTTGGGGTTCCATGGACTTACCTATCATTAACAAAATGATTTAAACAGAGAGGTTTTGAAATAAAGTTATCTACATCTGAGATTAGTATCATTTATATCCCTATCTGATGGAGCGATTCTAGAGAAGAGGTACTGTACAGAGTAGACAAGGAAAAGGAAAGGGAGAGCTGAGAAATAATTTAAGAAGATCAGAGTTCTAAGATTCAAGTGCAATTGAAAGTAAACTAATATAGGCACAAAACCATCGGCATTCTTTCCAAATTTTCCCTCAAGTACTCAAGTAATCTCCAGCATCTGCGATTTTGAATGTATATTTACATAATTTACATAATGACTTTCCGGTTATTCCCCAATTTCTTTAAAAGTCTTGTAATTTCCTCACTTTCATTAGATAGAAATCAGTTCCACTAAAACATAAAATGTGGGTGACTTGCTTTATTAAGCAGAATACTGGGTCTGTGGGTGCAGTACGGTGACGAGGACACCCCCTCCCTCCTTCTCTCTCCTCCTTCTTTCCTTCTTGTCATGTAGCTTGCTGGATGAAGATGGACTGAAAAAAACACATTTAATATTTTGGTACTCAAAATATTTGTGGAACCTTCTGTCTCCAACCCAGGACTTGGTAGGAGCATCGTGTAACTCCAGGTGAGTGTGCGGGCCCTCTCTTCTGTTACATCCCTCAGCACATCTCCCAGACATATGAAAGGTGGCTTTCCATTCTCAAGTACTTCCTTTATTTATCTTATTAAATCCTTTATTTTTGCATAGAGATGAGGAGATGTTTTACCACTCATATCACTGTCACTTGGCAGGCAACTGATTTATCATATGTGACACTAGGAAAAATAAAACACTAATTTATATTCATGAAGTTCTCATTTACACTCTCTAAACAGATATGATGCAGTCTGTCTAACCTCTCCAGGAAGTTCTGGAGCCCTGTCACTTTGTGACATTTTCTCTCTAGGATACGTAAGAGAAAAACCGCATATAAAAGGTAAAAAAGAAAAATTACATTACATAAAATTGTATATTTCTTAGATGAATGAAAACTGGAAGAAATTACTAAGTGGAGTTTTTGTTCCTAAACTTAATTTCATAATACTTCGGAAGACAGAACAGAAAATTTGGGCCTGAAATTTGAGGATTATGACAACATATGTCACATGTACAAACCAATATCCATTTTGGCAGATAGATAAGCAAAGAAAAATCAAAAGACACTAATCAGTAAGAACTTCACACATTCAGTTACAGAAACTTGTATGTGGAATCTCACCTATGAATTTATAATACACCAAACTCACTCTTTTTTTCATGGATAAATCCTTAAATTTCTACCATATCACATACTGTAATCAAACCAAAGCAAACAGAAAAAAAGATAACTTTGCCTTTTTATCTTTTTTATCTTTTATGCTTTTATTCTTTTATTAGTTACCCTAATGTATCTAGTGAAGATAGATAGGATTGAAGGACTTCAAGTCACAGTTTAAAAATCTGATTCTTAGGCAAGCTTCTCCAAGTTCTTAGATTTGGGTAGGTTCTCCTCTTGGTTCTGTTGCCCTTGGAGTTTCCCTCCCTAGAGTTTGTACAATAGCAAGGTAGGCAATCGTGTTGGAAATACTTGTATCCTGGGCTCTCATCATTAGACTAAGCTCCTTGCTAAAAACACTGCATTGGTCCCGTTCCCCTCTGCTACTCAGGGGTTGGGCACAAGACCTTTCTGGGATGTATACTGAAATTAATCAAAAAAGCACATTGAATTCAAGAGTTTTGGTTTTTATAATCATCCTTAAAGTATTTATTGCATTCAAAGTTTGCATGGGAATTTTTGTGGGTTGGGTGGCTTCCTGTGAAGGGAATTGGTTTTGGAGTAAACTGACAGAACTGGTTCAGTACATCACAGGACTGGATTTTGTTAGGGCTCTGGGGTGAGTTTTCCTTTGTAATTGCAATTTACATCTTGGAAATGAAGGCAGAAAGTAATGTGTGGCCCATGCATTTATATGATGAGGTCACCATTAGTTTTTTTTTGTGTGACTAAGCAACTTTCAGCAGGAGTTAAAGCAGAGGAAAATAAAGAGGCTGTCTCAAATGGAGAGGAGAGCCATCACTGCCCAGAGAGGTGGGCAGGCATAGGGAGCTACAGAGTTAGAAATTGGTACTAAATAATTTCCAATCTCAGGAGAGCAGAGCCAAACAAACTGAAAGATGGTATGAAACTTTGTGAAGGGTGGGATTGGAAAACAGCTTATTGGTAAAATAGCAATTGGATAGTTCTGGTATTTTGGAGTATGGAATGTGAGCCCCATTAGAAATATCATAAAATACCTGAAGATAAGGCAAAACTGAGCAAAGTGTTCACAAAGTCAAGGAGAAGGAGTGGGGGTTGTCAGCAGAGTCTGAGACTTTGGGGCGTACTTTTAGGATTAGGAATGGATAAGAATCATTATATAAAAACATAAACAGTGGTGCAGAAAGTTTGTGGTGACTGTGTTAATGGACAGTGGACAGTCTAGTGTTGGAGAACTTTCAAATGTGAAAAATGAAGTCATCTGCAACTTTTATCTTCATGGGTAAGAAATTTCCTGGAATGATAACACCTGGTTGATGAAGATGGTGGAAGAATAAGATCCTGTTGAGAGTGGCCAGTTACCCGCAGGGGTGTGGGTGGCTTCCCATCTTGGCCCTCTCATGCTGTACACAGCACTCATGTTTTACCAAAAGAAGACTTCTTGGAGGAGCATTGGGAAGGAAATGATTACCTTAGTCCAGAATTATAAGTCAACACTGGGGAAGAGGTATAACATGTCTTGCTATCTTTTCTATCACGAGCAAGACTTATTCCTTAACCTCTATTTTGGGATGTCTCTTGGAACTTACGAATTTAAATCCCTTCCCTGCCAGATTCCTAATGAAATAAACATAAAGCAATAAACAGGATGTTGGGGCAAAAGAACATTGGAAAACGGCATATGCTGCATTTGCTTGTTTGATTTCTTTGCTTAGAGACTTCCAGAAATATTTGGTGGGGGAAATTATTTGTAGTGGGGGTGGATAAAATAAACTTATGAACTTAGTTATTAATGTATTATGTATACTATAATAATAGCCCAAGCAGTATAATATTTCTGAGAGTTATATGGGGAAATGCTATTAAATGGACCAGCTATAATTTCCTTTGTCTTATTATATGCTTGGTTAAAAATGGCCACTCTCATAATCAAATGAATACCAAATGAAGAGAATGTTGTGATTCAATTTTTAAAATGTGAAGAATGTTTCTAATAAAATATGTATTTAATTTTTTGGAAAAAATATTACAACTTGACAAAATGCATTAAAATTCTCAAGAGGAAGTCAGTATGTCAAGGACCCTTATGGAAGAACACATGACCAGTGTGGCCTGTGGTTTCAATGTTTCAAGAAATATTAACAATCCAAATTTTATATGTCAGTTTCCTACTTATAATGTTTTAATGGTTAAAAAGTAACACACATCTGAAGGCTTAATTTTGCCCAGAGGCCTCATTGTTTTTATAGCTAAGTTCTAGAGACATACGAGTCAATGTAACCTACCGTCCCCTTACCCTTCTCTTTAAGTCAGATAGGGGGCCACTGATGCTGTTTAATTTCAGCCTAGAAGTATCCTCTACTGCCTAAAACAGGGTTTGAATTTCCCTCATTGAGGTTACTTTTCTTTTAGAAGAGAGCATTCCAGAGTTCCCTGTTAAACATTACAATGTCCTTGGTTACCACCTTCCTGAGATAATAAAGTCACTAATCAACTAGGAACTTCTGCTGAAACTAATCAATTAATAGATGATAGAAAGAAAGCAAAGTTCTAGGGAATTATTTACCTTATAAAAGAATCGCTGTTCAAAATGCAGATTCCCTTGGTACAACCCAAACCAAAACCTATGCAGTGGTGCTCAAGGTTCAGTGTGCCTCGTAATCATGGGAGAGCTTGTCACAACACAAACTGCTAGTCCCCATGCTCAGGGTTTCTGAGTCAATGGGCTGGGGGTGGCGGGAAGGTTGGAAATTTCCATTTCTAGAATGTTCCTAAACAACAGATTCTGTTGCTGTCCTCAGACTGCACTTTGAGAACCACTGCTCTAAGGCAATAAGATATAGTGGTCCAGAGTGAACCCTGGAGGCCCTGGTAAGCTATGCAGGAGCTGAAAGAGAGGATGAATGTCTTTGTCTGCTTCTTAGTTTCCCCTTGGGTCTGGCAATGGAGTCTGACACTTAACAGTTCTGTAGACTTTGCCATCAGTTCATTCACTCAAGTAGTACTTATTGACACTTGCCATGTGCCAGACATTGTGCTAAGCATAGACCTATAGATTCATTTCTTACTAAATCATCACATAATCATTTCAACAAATATTTATTCAATAAATATCTATCAAGCATCTCCCATTTACCAGGACATGGGCGAATGGCTCTGAAGAGACAGGTCTCAGCTGTCGTGAATCAGGAGCCCTGATGCTTGGTTTCATTTTGTCGTTCACATTCAGAAGATGGCCTGAAAAAACCTTGAGTCTTTCTGTATAAGCCAAGAGAGTCAATTGCTCGTGTTGTCCTGGGAGATGATGTTTTGCACAGATCCCTGAAGCTCAGCAGGGGAGTCACTTCTGTTTGAACCTTGCTGACAGCTTGGTCCTTTGGGCCCACTGGGGGACAGTGAGCACTTTCCTATTACAAGCAACCAGGCTTCCCATGGCCTCAGTAGGACCCCAGACACTTTTTCTAAAACAGGTACTTTTTCAGTAAAGGCAAGAAATTCACATAAGGCAGGCTGTCAAAGCCTGTCCCAACACAACCTTCCTGCCATGCTTCATAGAAAACACCCTGTATGCTCCATGGGATTCCTGTCCTTTCTCTGTGCCTACAGACAGTAGTTAATAGAGGCCATGGAGTCAAAAACACAAGCATTTCCCCAGTTATACAGACTGCTCCATATTACACTTGATGACAAATAATTCTTCTTTTTATTTTAATGTAAAAACCAGGACTGAGGAGAACTAGAAGTCTTCTGGTAGTACACCATTGCTTTTTTGGATTCAGACATCTTCATATACATATGATAAAATGATACAGAAGACAAGAGGGACTCTTGATCTTGTCTGGCTTTGTTATTTTGGTTTCCTGAGACCATGGATTTTTAAAAAGCCTAAAAAATAAATTATTATCTAGGGAACAAATACTGATGATTTCAAATGTGTTTAAATGGAATGGTTACTTGGGCTTCAAGGTAGAGATCATTTTGAGATATCATTGTGGTTTTTAAATAATTGTATTAAATTTTCAAATCAGAATTGTTGAGCTTGCAATACTTAAACTGAAAACTCCTTGATACCTGGATTTTGCTGATTCATTTCTGTATTTCTCTGGGACTTGCAGATGGTGGATACTCAATATGTGCTTATTGAATACATGCATGATAGCATGAGGAAATGAATGAAGCTTGGCCAGTGTCTAGTCCACCCCTCCCTCTCTGGATGAGAAGTCTCTGGGGAGTGTGTTGATGTTTTCGAGGTCTCCTTGCTAGGGAAATAAGTGAGAAGCCTTCTTTTGCCTTCCAGGGTGGTGTTTATCCCACTACACCTGCCAGATCCCCATAGATTCCTACTGACAAGTGTACTTGAGATTTGAAGAGTCTAAGGAAAGTGAATGAAGTTCAGAAAAGTAAATATTTTAATATGACAAAATAAAATGCAGCCGGGTGCAGTGGCGCATGCCTGTAATCCCAGCACTTGGGAGGCTGAGGCAGGAGGATCGTGAGTTCAAAGCCAGCCTCAGCAACTTAGAGAGGTCCTAAGCAACTCAGTGAGACCCTGTCTCTAAATAAAATACAAAATAGGGCTGGGGATGTGGCTCAGTGGTGGAGTGCCCCTGGGTTCAATCCCCAGTACCAAAAAAATAAAAATAAAAATAAAAAAATAAAATGCAAAATAACATTATTATAATGTAATCCATCCCCGACAGAGGAGACAAATGCCAGGGAAATTTGATGGAAATTTTAATTTATAATCCTAGTCTCAGCTAAAGTTCTCCATAAAAACTACAAAACCCATTAAAGCAGTTTCAGGGAAACATACGCACACCTTTTACTATAGTTATTTTAATGGACTTGATAAATTGAGTTCATCAATATGTGGTATAATCTCTGTTCAGCTGGAAGGAAGAACATCTAATTTCCATATGTGCTCAGGAAACTATTTAAACTCATACTTCTTATCTTTTCTGTTTGTTAATAAGGATTAGTTGACTCTAGTGAATATAAAATCATAATTGGTCCTAATCTTTCTCGTGTTTATCTCCTACAGACTGTATCTCCATGAATAAGCCACTCAGGCCTCACCCAGTTCTTTCAGTTAAAGTTAAACCTTACATACTTCCAACTGTTTTTTTTCTTTTCTTTTTTTCCTTTTTCCTGTTCCCTTTGGCCAAATTCAGGCGCTCACCACTCGCTTCCTCGCTTTCACACGGTTGTTGGTTATCACGTTGAAACGCAAGTATGAGGTGACATTTCTAAAACCCACAGATAGAACTCCATGGCGGAGAGAATGAAGTCTTGCAATGAGAGCAAAGTGCTTAGGGGCCCTACAGCTTTGTTCTGGGGACTCCTTCTAGACTTATCTTGAGTGTGTCATTTCACACACAACCTGTTTCAGCCCCACTGAACTCCTCACGTGCCCTTTTCAGAGTGTAAGCAAGAAGGACAGTAGAGTGCATCTGTCTTGAGCAGGGGCTCTGGACTCATGTTCATTGGTATCAAAAGCTACTTTGCCATGAACTTGGTGTTCTTGAATTGATTACCTTGGTTATCTGAGTCTCGGTCTCCTCACCCATGAAACAAGTGGTGAGAGAGCCTCCCTGG
>JAJEJO010000320.1:1910111-1920111 GCA_020662805.1 Glaucomys volans
GGATCCTGTCACTAGCAACACCCCCTCCCCTTATATTTTTCTCAGATTTACTGCTGGACTATTTTTCCCTGATATGTTTATGAACCTTACTAAAAAAATTGAAGTCATAGATATAAAGTCTCATAGCCCATTTTCTGTCCCCATAAACACATTCTTCTACATCTGCCTGCTTCCCCTGGTTTCCAGTAGATGAGATGCTCCTCTGTCTTCATAAGAAAAACCCCTTCGTGAGTGAGTACATGTCCACATGGAACTCCTCCCAGCTCTTCACTCTCTGAGTCGTTCCTCTTCCTTTTCTTCCTGCTGGTTTCTCTACTTTAAAACATCAGCCTTCTCAGATGTCCTTACTCTCTTCTACTCCCAAACACAAATCTCCCTCTAAAACGCTTGACCCTTAGTCTCTTCATCATTCTTCCTTTCCTGCCTTCTATCAGCATTCCAGGAGGTGCCTCCATGGGATGTTTTCCCTCTATCCTTCCCATTAGTTCACCTAGCAACTTCAACTTGCCTTCTGTTCTCACCAATTGACAGCTTTTACTAAGTCCCCAGTGATCCAGTTCCCAGTTTCTAAGTGAAATGGAACATTCCATCACATTGGGACACTCTGCTGCTTCTGTCATTGTGAGTCCTTCCTCAGTCCTTGAAAAATCTCTTCCCCTGGCCTTCCATTGCACCACTCTCCCTAGTGCTCTGTGTACTTCCAAGATTGATCTTGGCCTGCACTTCTTTTCTTTTCTGCTTCTCTTTCTCAACACATCCTTTAAAATGTCCTTTCTCCTAGGAAATGTCATGGCATACCATGGACTTAATCCTTCTGCTGCTTTAACCTTCAGAAATCCCATATGTTGTATGAAGGCACTCTCTTTTCCATTTTCCTGAGTGATCTCACCAAATTTCATGATTTCATTTACTGCTGATATTCAGAAGCCCCCAGATCTCCATGTGTAGCTAAAATATCTCAATAATCTCCAAAACTTTAGGGACAGCAACACAGTGAGTCTTTTACCCCACCATCCCATAGTCATTGGGGTATATTCCATGGGGCTTATTTGAAACCTATTTCATGTTTTCCTTCGTAGGTTAACTTTCCTGTCTGCTTTTGTTTGTTTTTCTCCCCAGGGACCAGGGAGCATGAGCATTTAATTCTCCAATATGTTCAGCTGACATTCTTAGGGCTACTTTTAATTTCCTCACATGCCCTGTCTCCACTGCAGATCAACTTGCAAGTTCTGTTTCCTAAGTATTTCTCAACTCTTCCCCATTCACTGCCACTGTCCACCACTCCCCAGGTTGTGGCCCATTTTCTCTTCACCCATAGGATTTCAGCAGCCTTCTAAATATACCTTCTAGCCTCTCCACTCTCATCTTTCTCATATTATCCAGTATTTACTAAGTCCTTCTTCTGTAAAGGAAACTTGGCATTTCATTCATCTTTACACACTGTCTCCTCCTCATTTCCCATCACCTGCTCTTCACAACACCCTTCTTCTCGTATCTCATGAAGTTCATTGTCCCAGGACTTTGTTCAGACTCTTCCGTAATAAGCCCTCTCCCCCTCATCATCTCCTGATTAGCGAGCTACTTGGTGAAAGCTTAGTGTTTTTTTTTTTTTTTTTTTTTTTTTTAAGATTCAACTCAGGCATCACATCTCAGGAGGCATTCTTGGTATATCATTTCCACCAGTATATATAGTTTGGGGCTCTCATCCTGTGTTTTTCAGGAATTCTGAACTTCTCTGTTATTAGTTTAGCATACTACATTAGGGTTTTTCCTTTATACAACTAACTCTCACACTTGATTTGAATACTTGAGAATGAAACTGTTCCTTACATACATGAATTTCTAAACAACCAGGGCAGTACTAGTCACTTGGTATATTCTTAATAATCTCGTTGAATAAACACATGAGGGAATGGTTCTGATTAGGGAGTATCTCAAAATTGAGCTGAAGACAGGGCCCATATAATAATTTCACTTTTCTAACTTTTGTTCTCCTTATTGAAAATGGCTGGATAAGGACAGTAATCACCTCACAGCAGTCTGGTAAAGATGAAATGAGATAATATTATGTATATATACTTGCTACAGTATGTGACATAGAAATTGCTCACCAAAGGTGATATATAGTATGAAAAATCAGCTCTACTATTTCTACTTGTGATGCTGTTGGCTAACATCATCAGAAGAACAATTTGTGAAGTCTATTCTTTTCACTTGCCACTATTATTAGCTTTTAACAGTGAGGAAATTGGTCTTAGATGGCTCATTTTCTCAATAAATGAGCTTAAGGATCATGCTGACTTTATTACTATTTTTTAATTACGAAGCTATTTTACTTTGTTTTCTTAATCGGGAAACAGAATGCAAAGAACGTCTAAAAATTGCTCACAACACCACTGTCCAAATACAGCCGCTGTTAGTATTTATTTATTTCTCCAGAGGACCCATCTTCTATGCATATGTTACTGTGGATTGTGAGTTGTTAGTGGAAGTGACCCTGATATTAAATCTCTTACGTTTGCAGATCACAAGTATTGAGAAAGTGTGGATTTATAGAATCTGTAAGGAAACTAGGCAGGTTTAACCTGAGTCCAAAGTTGAATAAGTCCCAAACAAAGACAAGAATGAGACCCTCCATTGTGTCATATCTTGACAGGCATAGAAACTCCAAGATTTAGGATTGGTGTCTACAACTAACAATGGAAACTTACAAATTGCTCAACTAATGAGGATTTCAGTGACTCCAATCTTCCAAAATACCTTTTTTCTTTATACAGTATTAGGAGTTTTCAGCAGGTTGCAATTATTGCTTTATCAACATCCATATGTTCTCACCCTCTGGGAGTGAGCACCTGCCACTTTTAAATAAACTTGCCACAAATTCACCATTTATTTGGACAAAGATAGGAGTGGACGTTCTTTTCACTCTACTGAGTCATTCTAAGACTAAAATTGAAAGAAATATGGAGTTATCCATTCATCCATTATTTAATTTCTTTAGCAATAATCTGTTGCCTGGCTTCTACGTGCTAGGCATCGTCCTGAGCTCTGGTTAAACCATGATAAACAAAACTAACATGATTAATGGCTTCCAGGGACTCCAGCTATCCAGGAAAATAAATAAATAAATAAACAAGGAGATGATCAAATAAATACCATATTTGGGATTGTGATGAACCAATGGAAAGAAAAAACATGTCTCACTGAACTAGAATGAGGTTTAAAGGACTAGGGTGGGGGAATCTCATTTTAGTAATTAAGGATGATGTCTTTGAAGAGGCAATATTTCAGTTGAGACCTAGTGGAAGATAAGGGTCAGCCAGGCAGCAAACAGGTAGAAGAATGTTCTGGTTAGGAAAAGATTGCTCCCTGGGGGACTGAAAGAAGATCCATGTGACAGGAGGGTGGAAGAGAACAAAGGAGTGAGAGGCCCGAATGAGGCAACTATGCCAAGTCAGGTGGTGTGGGGCCATGTAGGCCATCTTAAAAGAGTCTGGGCATCTGCAGAACTGCTATTTGCAAGCTCGTGCATCTCCCTCAGATTCTCTGTTCTAGATGATAGCTGTAATCATTATCTGACGAGCACACCTGCGCATAATGATACCTTGGTGCTTTCGTGCACACTTGTATTCCTGCTGCCTGGTATGGAAATAGTATCGATTTGAATTAGAATGTCTGCTCAGAGACCCACAAGCAATATAATCCCAGGCAAGATTTGGAACCCTGCTGGGCCTCAGATCTTGTACGATTATGAAAAGATATATCTCAACATTTTGATACAAGAAATAAAGGAAATACTATATGTGAAATCTCCTAGCAGGAAGGCTAATGAAAAACAGCTGCTTAGGGAATGTCAGTTTCCTGTGTCTGTCCACCTATTGAATTTCTATCTGTTCCTTTCCATTGCTGTGTTCTAAGCCAAGAAAGGGTTTTTGGTTGTGAGTCACCTATTTGTCCTTATTCAATCATTCACGATAGGGTCATTCTTTACCTGCCTACGTTTTACTTTCCCAATAGATTAGAGCGCAGACTGTGCCCTAATCTCAAAGTGATGGGCGGGATTGAGCACCAAGTTGTCATTGAGTTTGTTGTGTTTGCATCACTCTAACTTAGTTAAACTAAGGAAACTTTGGCCAGCAAAACCATGGAATGCTGCAGGGAACAAAATGGGAAGCCAAAATCGATTCCATGATTTCAGGGAATTTAAGAAAAAGCTGTTTAGGGGACATGGGGGGAAGAGGATGGATTCTGTATATATCCATGGACGATTTAGAAATGCCAGTGGTTAGGACTGAAATCTCAAATCGTGTGGTGATCTCAGAGGCGAATTATACCAGTCATTTGGACTACCCATTGATTAAAATAATTCGACATTTATTTAAGTTTATCATTTATGATATTATGCCTTAGCCTAGATATTGGTAAAATATGTGAAATGAGCAATTTGGTTTTCAAAGATGGAATATTGTTGTATGGTTTGATCCAGCTACATTTGTGAGTGATTTTAAAATAGTGAGACATTGATATGGTGTATCATGTTGTTTTACATTAAATTTTGTAAGATTTAAATTAATATAGGTTATTGAATATGTTTCTTATACAAAACATTTAGAATTGCAATTTTTAATTTGTGAATATGAGATCCATGATCTTATAAATAAGATAAATAATATCTGCAAAACTTTTCTTTGAATATTGCTTTTGTAGGTACAATTGCTGAGAGTATTGATGCCTTGTGATAGGCAATATAAATACATAATTTACTTTGCTCCCTAGTCCCTGTGAAGAAAAGAGATCAGCAGAGTTTGTGGATCACATTATAGTCATAATTTTTCAATTCTACTTTTAAGATAATTCTTAAAGCATGTCTGTTCATCTTTTAACTATCCAGAGAATTTTTTTCTATCTTACGTTTAATTTTCCTTTAAACTTGTTTCAAGGTAAACCCTTTAAAAGCAGAGTAACAAATTAAGTTGAATAATTCCTTGAATGTTTTATCTCCCACTTTTTGGGGGGCTAGTCCCTCAGTCTCCTAGATTAAGGTCTTTTTTCTTTCCAATAAGCAAATTTTTCAGATGAATAATAATTTGCTTCTGAGATTCTACATTAATAAGTTCATAACTCTAAACAGAATCAAGACCTTTGTTTTATTAGTCAGGGTATTTCTCCTAGGTATTAAATTTGTCTTCAACCCTGTGGTCCAGGCCCAAGAGTTGCCTGTAATTAAGTGTAATTACATGTCATATTAATCAAATCCAGTGGTATTTAAGGTCACGATTCTGCTGCTGTCCTCCCTACACTTTTTACACATTCTCTTTGCACCTCCTCTTTTAGACTCTCTCTGATGATCCCCACAAAGAAAATGTTTCTAAATTACATCCTCCTTCTAAAGCTGCCTGGGAATCAGCTCCCATGAGTGCCTATAATCAAGTGTGATAACAGGGAGCATAATATTGTTAAGATGTCCATTTTCCCTGAGGAATATATCTTCAACTTTCAGCTTCAAATCTCTGTTTAAACCCCCCTCTAAACAGGTGGCTGCAGTGCATCTGCCAGTCTTGCTCTGAAGCAGCTTCCTATCCTTTTTCATTTGCTGTCTGCCTTGGGGTGCATGATATGATTTTTTCAATTGCTTTCTTCTTGCAGTTCCTTGGAGCGTAGCAGGCAAATATCAGGATGGTCTCTCATGGGTGTCAAAGACACACATGCTGGCCTCCTTTACTTTTTCCCAGAATTTTATTGAATCCAAAGTTTCAGGTTCTGGCCCAGATGAACTTTGGGTGGGATCTGAGTTCCAGGCAGTTGCCTGTTGGGGGGTGGCCCTCTGGAGATTTGCTACAATTCTGCCCTCAAGGTCTTCAGGACATCCTAAGGGATTAGGAGGGGGCAAGGGTACAAGAATATCTAATTGTCATTTCCCCCTTCTTTTGCTACAATTTTTGCTTCTTGTTTCTGTTTTCCAATAGTGCATTCCTTCTCTTGTGAATTGTTTGGAGCTGCTCAAACAAACCAATTAATAAATAGTGTAAATATCTGTTTGTTAACCAGCCAGCATCCAATTTCCAATCCCCCTATATCTCCTCCCTCAATTCACTAAATTGTCCTTAGCTTTACTGAGCTAAGCAGACCCAATTTGGTGGCTTCCCAGTATCACATGAAAGGATGGGCAGATAGGCTGTTGCCATGGAAACAAGGTAATCGCTCAGAGGATTCATCGTGCATGGGTAATATTGAACTAACTGCTGTACATTTTCCTATTTATTACAAAACATTTACAGGGAAAATATGATGTGCTTCATTATTGTTAAAGTGTTTGCCTTTTTTTTAAAAAAAAAAAAAGCTAAGTAAAAAATTCTGATTAGAATAAATGCCTAAATTGCATGGAAACTCTTCAATGAAAAGTGAATGTAAAATTGCCCAGAGGTGACACAGAAACTCCCTTGGTGGGCCATAGGCCTTAGTGGGGTAGAGGACATCAGTGCTTCCATCCCTTGGGTCTTGGGTGTTTGTAGGTGTTGAGTTTTGCGGTGATGGTGGCTGAGCCTTCCCCGCATGGTGATGCATCAGAGGAACACATCTCTGCCCTACAGTTTGGACAACATTGGGTGTCCTTTCCTTGTTTACTTTCTCCATTACAATAACCTGATCATCTTTTTCTGTCTTAAATTCCTTTCTTTTTGTCTAATTTCCCACATACTAATACCTTCCTTTCAAAAGGAAGGTAAGTTTTTCCTCTCACTGTCCTTGAACAGAATAGATTTCACCACATATTTTAATTTGTCTATAGACAAAAAACTTTTCGCCACCTTGCATATAGTAGGAGCTCAATACATTCTCTGACAATGCTATCTGGTAAGACATTGGTTCTCCTGTGGCTCCAGCCTTCTTATTCTTAAAAGCAAGTTTAGATTAGTATTTCTCAGCTTCTTGTCTGCAACTTACAAGTGGCTTCACAGATAGCAAGCCTTCAGATTTGGAGTAATTTTCTTTTCTAGTTCCTGGGCCAATTCCACCCCTATTCTCCAGCTTGCAAAAGTCCATGACATACTTTCTAAAAGTACACAGGCCTCCACACACAGGTCTCATTCACACCTAGTCTGACATGGAGACTCATGGTGCTAGAGGTAGATGGATGCCAAGTTTGCGTTCTGTTCTGAGGGTATGCAATTCAGTGACAGCATTCTTGTCACCTCATTGAGGAAACCTGACCTGACAGGCCAGCTTGCATATCTCCTCAGAGCTCACAAGTGGCCTCTGCATCCCTCATTCACCACATTTTATTAATGTCAGCTCTTCAGTCATGTGTCCTCCTCTAGATGACGGGGACTTCTTGAAGATGAGATTGGTTCTTACTTAGAGCTGTTTGCATATAACCCAGCATAGGGGATGACAGGACACCTTGAATAAATATTTAGTGAATATGATGGTTGATTAAGTTGGTGTGATTATGTTGTTCAGATGGCAGCTGTATCCATGCATGAGAAATGGATCAAAAGTGAGAAGACATCACAGACCTTCTCTGATGTGGCTGCATCGCTCTTAAAATGTATTTAAGTTCTACAAGGACCAAAAGAGATTAAGCAACCACTGAGGGGGTTAACTGAGAGCAGCTTGAAGAATCTGAATTGGAGAGTTGTTTTTGTTCCTTTTTGTGCAGCATCCTCCAAAGCCAGGTTTGATTACCTTGCTTTGGTGATATAATATTAATATCTATGTTTCAAATGCTTTGCTGGTTCTGTATTTATGGTGTTAATTTGATGGCTTCTTTGTTGCTTGCTTTTAAAGGCCACAGGATGGAGCCAAATCATGATACCTTTATTTGCTCTGGAGGTATTAAAGAATCTGATTTTGATTTCATCAAAATAAATAAAAATAAAATATATGCACTTATATGAAACATCAAGTAAAACTAATAGCAATCTATTTCTCTTTGAATGTGAGCTGGACCTAAACCATCAATTAGCAGAAAGCTTGTCAAAATGCACTAGACAGAGGTTGCTAGGTGCTTCATCATAATTTTATTTGCTCAGAGCATTTGAATAAATGAGGTGAAATATTGCCTGAGGCCTCTGAATCTTTGATAGATAATTTCTGGACCTCCTGCTGAAATACTGTTGGCTAATTTCCTGTAGTAAATTTTCCCAGCGATTGTCACAGCCTGTAGTAATAAATGACTTTTCTTCCCATATGTTACTGTGCCTGAGTGTGGAAGGAAGGCACACAGCCTGTGTGTTTGTCTGTGAGAATACAGCTGCGTATGCATTTTTTTTTTTTTATGAAGAGAAATAGCTTTCTCCGGAGATTTTGCTGCAAATTCCATTCCTCCCCCCAAATAGCAGGCATTCAATAAATATTCATTGTGTTGAATTCCATTTTGTGCTAGCTTTTGGCATTCCTTCCATCTGCAGAATTGGGGGAATGGAGCAGAAGAGGCCATGAAGATAGAAAGAAAAGTCTAATACGGTACTACACCAATGTCACCACCATCAGAGCTCTGAATTGGCATTTGGAGGCACAACGTGCAAATCAACTTTACTGCTATATTCCTTGGCTTTCTAGAAGGGCAGGGGCTCCAACAAGTACAGCATCATCCTGCAGGGTCCCAGCAGCGACTCAGGTACACTGCTCTTGTTGTCTCCCCTCCAGCCCCCAGGCATATGCAGCTGCCGAGAACAGGAGCCAGGCTTTCCACATCTCGTTTATACTGTCTAGTCACATCAGTCCAAGGCCAGCCAACTCTCAGCTCCCACAGCCCAAGTGTAGTTTTACAGACCAAGCATAAATACAGCAAAGCAGATACAACATTCCAAATTTATCTTAGCACCGCTGTTTCCAAGGATGCAGTGCTGTAGGCAGGCAGGCTGTCCTGCATTAATCCAAGCCTGATGAAAATCTGGGCACAGGTATAAAGTTCCACATCGCTTGAAGTGCAAAACAGACACAAAAAGTGATTTTTGGAAAATTCTATCTCCCACTGCCTTTCATTACCTTATTGGTGAGAGTATGTGGGAGAAAACCCTCCATGAGAGTGGAGTGAAAACTTCGTCCAGTAAGATCTTACTTAGGATGTGATCAGTCTACAGGAAGACTGGCTAGTCTTTGTCCCCAACAGACCAGACCCATCAAAGGCTTGAATTAAAATCCAAGGAGTTCCCTCTTTATTGTCTTTTTCAACCCCTTCCCTTGGGTCTGAATACCTGAATGTCACACTGAGTCAGAGAAATTTCTGTCCTCCTTTGGAACCCACTTATTCTATATTTACGTTTCATAATGTTGCACTCCTTGCTTAGAAAAAGAGCATCTAATGACATGTCTGTAGGCATGGCCTACATGGGGTTCAAAATCTCTGAAGTGCATGGCTTCATTCAAAAACTGTATTCTACTTTGTTGATCACATAAATTCAAGGTTCCTAGTTCAACTTACCCAAGTTGGGTGTGAGTGGAGGTCTTTCAGTTAATTGGAAGGAAAGGCATTCTATAAATATTGTGACAATAAATCCAGGTTCTACTTACAAATAAATCAATATGATAATTAAGCTTAAGAGTTTTCCCAGGCTGACAATTCTCTACCACTCACATTCTGATAACTGGAACAAATATTAGTTCTAAAGATGACTATGAAACATGTTTTACCACAACAAAGGGCAAGATCGTATATTATTTTATTCTGTGTAGCTATCTCCCTTGACAGAAAAGCAGAAATTCATCTCACTGGATTACCTGGTTCCTTTGTTCATTACTTCAGGTGGAGAATAACTTAAATACGGCTACCTTTATGAAAAAAGTCACTATTGGAAAATGTATACCTCAAGAAAACTTCATGAGAAATAAGAAAAGTAATATTCCTGTATGTCAAAGTTTAAGATATAAAAATAATGGATAAAAATGATTGAAATTGTTTAAAAACAGCTCAACATTATGTTCAAATTTATATTTTTCATATTTTATATAGTTTATATACAGGAATTCCCAGTGGACTTCAGTAATTATTATTGTGATT
>JAJEJO010000320.1:1922611-1935524 GCA_020662805.1 Glaucomys volans
GGGAATTGTCATGAAATTCCTTTCTAGAAAAAAAATTATTATTTAAAGGGGGAAAATTACACTTTTTTCCTCATAACCAATATCTGAAATGTTCTCCAATTTATCATTAAAAGAGTAGTGAAAATTCACTTCTGCTATTTTGCTTAAAAATAAATTGTATAGAATAACAGTTGTATATTTAAAATTGCATGAGGAAAATATCTGTGGCCCCCATCCCAATATTCCTACTTTGTTGTCCTTGGGAAAGGTAATACTGTAGTTATCAACACTGTGAAAATTGTCATGGTTTTGTAATCCACATTTAATTTTCTGGCTCTCTGTACATTGTAGTATTGGGAATGGCAGATCTCTACATGGTACAGGAAACATCTCTTTTCATCGGATGTACTCTACACACACACACAAACACACATACATACACACTCTATATATATACTATATACTATATATACACTAGATATACTATATGTACACTTTATACTGTATATATTATATATATCTTTTCTTCTGCCTGGATCTGATTAATAAATTGACACTTATGCAAATCAAATCACAAATAATTTTTCAGCCTAAATTTACTGATATATTTGGAAAGATGGTCACCAGAGAGAAAAGAAAAGATATATCAAACCCACAAAACCCACTTTTTAAGGCACGAGTCTGACCTCGTGGAGGGAGGAGGAGGTAGTATGGAGCAGGTAAAAGCTGACTATTTCCCACACTCGAGGACAAGTCTGGCCATTCTCCTGGACTGCTCTTGGTGGGGAATTTCAGCGCAGTCCTGCCCTCTCTAGCCAGTTAATTCTCTTGCATCTGCTGGCTGAATATTTGCATTTCATTGAACTTCCATGAGAAATGTGTTTAGAACACTATTTCACACCTGAAATATTTTTACATTTAGAATTATTGAACTTTAGATGGGAAGCCTCAGAGAACATTTACTCCAACCCATTATTTAACAGATGAAAGCAATGAAATTCAAAAGGTTAAGTGGTGTCCCTGAATCCATGGGTTTTGTCTGTTTTGCTTTGCTTTTTTGGTGACAGACACTCTCAATGTTCTGAGTTCTTTCATTTCCACTTCAAGATAATTCTTTTTTTAAAATAACTTACTGCACTAGACTTTCTATGTTTTTTTTTTTAAGTTTTAGCCTTGGAGAGTTTATTTTATTAATATAAATTATCCACTGGAAGATATAATACAGATAAGTGTGAAGGGCTTCAAATAGATGAATGGAATTGACATTTCAGAGATTAAGTATTAGAAATTGATTATGTGCAACCATAAAAAAACCCTATTAATAATTCTGTGTGGTTGTAATTGAAAAGAAAGGAGGAGCCATCTATCCTTATTCCTGTGCCTAACAACTTATCCAGAACATAGTAGATACTTGATATATCTGTTGAATAACCAAAGGAAACACTTTGGTAGTGACTAGTTAGAAGGAATTAAAAGCATGCTCTTTCTGTGGGCTTAAAACAATTCTGTGACAAAGATCTACGATGACAGATTCCTGGAAGTTCACATACCTCAGGGACACATCATCAAAGAACAAATCCAGTATGAAGCAAAGCTGGCAAATGGGTCAAAGAAAGACTTTATATTTAGAATACTCAGGGAACTTTAAGTATAATTGTAAACCAGAGAATGTGGGAAAAGAAGCAGAAGTTCCAAAGTAGGAGGAAACAGAGTTAAAATAGACAAGGAACAGAAAGTACTAGAAACTCTAAGATGTTGGTAGCATTTGCCTAGAGTGCAATGAAATCTGAAAAAGACAGTGGTTTTGTTTTGCTTCCCAAACTGACAACTGTAAGTTACAGGAGTATTGCACTCGTGGGAGAAAGTGAAGATCAGTAAGAGTGATTAAACCCTTGCACTCCAGGGCGTCTGGTGTGCACAATTTCTACTTTAACTTTATTTTTAAGTGTCCATTAAGCAAAATAGTTCCTCTTTTAAATTACTTTCATAGAAAAGTATATTCTTCTGGAAAATGGAGCTGGATCCAAAGCTACACGAAAAGTAATGAGGTCAAAAGTGAAAGAGAACAATCATTTTTGAAGAAGTCTTGTGATAAGAATGAGATTAAATATTCATGTGGCATGTGAGCAAGTAAACTTTTTAAAATGTAGAAGTTACAGGCATATCATGCAGGTATATTACAGCAAGGAAGAGGTGGTAATAATAACAAATATAAGCAGTTGTCATTTCTCAAACATGGAGAATGATAAAGGATGCAATGGGACATGTAGGAACCTTACTCTTGATAGGCCTTGACTACTTGGACGATAAACATGTTCTCAGTACTCTTACTGTATGCTCAGCCTAGAGTTAACAGGAAAAATGAATCAAGGTTAAGTGGAAGCATTTGTAGTTCCCAAGGAGCTGGAAAGAAGACTTTGGAGGTTTGGAGGTCTGTGCCTTGGGAAGCTCATCTCTGAGCCTCTGGCCAGAGCATGCAGTTCCCCTACTGGTCAAGGAGTCTCTTAGGCAGTCAGCAGTATAAGGGTTTTATCATTTAGCACTTGCTATTAGGCTCCTAGAAATTAAAGAAAACCTACATTTCACCTTTTCCTAGAACAGATTTATAAAAATTTTTCTGAAAGTCCCAGGGAAACATGCTAAGACTATCTGAAGCCATGAAACAAAAGCTTTACCCTGTGTTTAGGTGTGGAGTGTAAAGCCTAAGCTCAATGTTTGAGATTTTCATGAAACATAACCTCAGAAAGCTGTGAAATGCTCCAGAAGTCTTTGAGACGGGGCATGAGATAAAATGCTAAAAATATATTGGAACTAAATTAAAAGGAAGGTCAGGACACAGCCATGTCTGGATGGGAGATATAAAGCACAGTGAATACAAATTGATAATGCTGAGGTGAGAGATCATTTATTGCACTTCCATTTTTTTTTTTAGGGAACAAGCAATAAAATTGAAATGAATGAGCCAATTTTAGACCTAATTTTCATACAGCATCATTTCTCCTGAAGGTTCACCAAAGATAGAAGCCAAAGAGAAAAATAAAGAGAAAACCAATTTACTTCATCTCTAAGTCATTTCATGGAGGGGGGAGGGCTCAATATCTTGCCAGTGGGATACTGTTTTAAAATACAAATTCTGAACTAAAAATGGACTTTTATTCCTATATGCATATGTTCTTAACTTGTATTAATACAGAGCCCTTTATTCATAAACACACATGACTACCCACACATACCTGTATATAGTCAAACACCCAAATATAAACTTGATTTTCTCTACCTGTCATCTATTTATAGCCTATCTATTTTCATCTAGTTATTTAAAATATGATTTTGGTTTGGTACTTGATAGCTTTTTTTCTTCTTATGCTTGTATCTATCTATTTATTTTTTTGATAGACAAACATGTCTGCTTTCATTGTCTCCTAGTAGATAAAAAGTTGTTGCTTTGAGAAAGTTTATAAAGAGACTCTATATGATTCTCTTTTTGGAAGGTGAAGACAATCAGGAACCATGAAAGGTCTGATATTTTACCCTTCTAGTCAGCTAAAAAGGCAGCAGCCTGCCAGGTTCAGGGCTGCCAACAGAAGACATGAGACTCTTGGATCAGAGACAAAGGGCTTTATTACTCACAGCACAGCAAGCCCTATAGGCTTTGTGGTCCCATTGGTTCCTTCTGTTCCCTGTTCCCAAGGGAACTGATGCGGAGCAGCCTAGGCTGCTTTACACAGAGTGCATTTGTGATCCTGATGAACCTGAGCTGAGGAAACCCGTTCTTTCACAAGAATTGTTAGAGAACTTGTTCAACATTTACCCCAGAGAGACTTTATTGTCTTGGACAGGAGGAAAAATCTGTCCTTCACTGCAGAAGGAGACATCCTCTCTACCTTCCAAAACTGTTTGCTTTACAAACATCCTTGAAAAGACAATCAAGAAAAAAGACTCAGTGCCTTTCAGCAGAAACACACGAGATAGAACTTTTGAGAACTGTCTCCCAATACAGACTTGTTTTGGTAACTCTGAGCACATAAGCTCCTAAGTGTTCAGTTTATTAACAGCCCAAGCGATAAATACTTAGTTTGCCTGTCAGTTTCCACAAAGTTGTCTGACAAGACAATAAACTCTATTTTTCTTTTCTTTTTTTTTTTTTCCCAGTGAGTTCTAGTTTAGAGGCATCAATCTCTTGCTTCTGTGTTTTGTCTTTAACAGTCTCAATTGTTTTTAACACGTGTGCCATTATCAGCACCATCTCTTTCTTTCTTTCTTTTTTCTTAGGCTGCAAGTCTGTGGTGTTTGGCTGAATGTTTTAGCTCTAGTCTCCATTCATTGCCAACACCTGCATCAACTGGTTAGTCCCTCATCTGTGTTTCTGATGAGATCCGAGTATGTGGGGTTTCAGCGGCACCTGCCTACTTCATCCTTGGATTTGACACATTACCTATCGTTCTGTCCTTTTTTTCAAGATCTCTGACTACACATTCCTTAATCACATATTATTTTCTCACTGACAAACACCATAACATGGAAAATCAATGTTCCAAGTACTTTTGAAAAACAGGTTGAAGTCCAGCCTCCTAAATTTCAGAAAGAAGAGATTTTTTTCTTTTTATGCCCTAGTAAGGAAATACTTTCTGTAAGGAAATGAAAAGGATAACAAACATACCCTCACTTTTATACTGAAAGGAGTTTTAGCCCCATCAAAATAAACTCCTTGGAAGTCATAGACTTATCTCAGTTTTTCTGCCTTTGTTCAGAATGTCTTTGGAGTTATCTTTGAAATCTAATAGACATGGTTTGTATTTCTACTACAATGTCCAAATATTATCCTTTAGTTTCGGAAATAACTGAAGTTACTTAGAACCCAATAAAAAGTAGATAAAGAAGCTAGGATAAGAAAAAATATGTGAATATGAACAATGAAACAGATATGCTCATGTGGTTGATAAATTGGCCCTGAACACAATTTTGACAGAGGAGTTTGAAATGTTCCAGATGTTCAGAGCTTTGGGGGAAAAGTAGCTCATCTCCCTAGGACTAGGAGCTCCTTCATTAAAAGTATGAATGATAAAAGTTTGTGAAAGTATACCATTTTCTGTGTTGTTTCCTTAACAGATGATTCTTAAGTCAAAAAAAAGAAAAAAAAAAAAAAAACCACAGTAAAATAGAGGGAATATGTCAGTGAACATAATCTGCACAGACCAGAGGCCATGAAATCACTTGAAGAATTGCCTGTATTGCCAACAAAATGATTATTAATTTCCCCTAACTTTTATGTAATTCCCATCTTCCTTTGCTTTATCATGTTTTTGTTTGTTTGTTTGTTTTTGTTTTTCGTTTTGGTACCAGGGATTAAATCCAGGGGCACTCCACCACTGAGCCACATCCCCAGCCCTATTTTGTATTTTATTTAGAGACAAGGTCTCACTGAGTTGCTTAGAGCCTCGCTAAGTTGCTGAGGCTGGCTTTGAACTTGCAATCCTCCTGCCTCAGGCTTCCAAGTGCTGGGATTATAGGCATGCGCTACCACGGCCGGCTATCTTGTTTTTGAAAGATACTGCGTTTGCTCAGAAATAATAGACATCTGTGAATCAATCTTCACAATTCACTTGAAAATGAGGAAAATTTGGGAAAGTTACTTAACCAGTAAGCCTAAGTTTACTCATCTCTAACAATGGAAATATTAATACCTGGTTTACAGTATGGTTTTTAGATTAATGAGATGATAGACTTGAAGGTACACGGCAGAATTGAAAAAGAATTAGTGCTTAACAATTCTCTTTATTTTCCCTATCCTGTTCAAAATTATATTTGACATATCTTTTCAGTTTTTCCTCTGGAATAGAGTTTTCAACCTCTAGGTTTGTGATGGCTGTACTGTCAGGTTCAAATTTATTCTCAATATGCATATCTACTTGCCAGGTGCTGAGGTGCATGCCTGCAATCCCAGCTGCTTGGGAGGCTCAGATAGGAGGATCGTGAGTTCAAAGTCAGCCTTAGCAATGGGGAGGTGCTAAGCAACTCAGTGAGACCCTGTCTCTAAATAAAATACAAAATAGGGCTGGGGATGTGGCTCAGTGGTGGAGTGTCCCTGAGTGCAATCCTGGTGCCTCCCTCCCAAAATGCATGCCTACTCAAGATAAAGAGGCAAGGTAAAAGAGGGGCTCACTCTTGCTAACACCTTTCAAGAGTGGAGTGCAGACAGATGGCTGTAACTTGAGTACATTAACTGAACCCACTCCAAACTACTTGACTGGACTTCAATCCTATAATGTTAGCCACAGAAACGGTCTGAAATTATTTCACCTAGTGAGAGATGCATCAGGAAAAAGATAAGACTCTCTTCAATGGGGTAAAAGGAAGTAAGGGTAAGGAGGGGCCTTTCATGGAAGAATAAAAGGTAAGTTCTCAGGCTGTGGTTGTGAGTCAGTGGTAGAGCACTTGCCTAGCATATATGAGGCACTGGGTTCAATCCTCAGCACCACATAAAAATAAATGAATAAAATAAAGGTATAAAATACAATAACATTTTTAAAAACTAAGTTGTCTTTCTCCATATGCACTTTCTTGCTTCTCCACTGTGGTGGCAACTGGGGATTCTGTACCTGAGAGGAGTGGGGCTTTCAACTCAGTAGAATGTTGGGGACTGGAGGGTGTGGAAGATGGAAAGGAGTGAAGCCCTGGGATAAGAATTTTGAAGTTTTCCAGATTTTTTTTCAGTCTATTGAAAATACTTGAGGATTTTGTAAAGTATCACTAGCACTGCATCAAATGTCCTGCTGACTGGGGCATTGTTGGAATCCTACCTCCCAGGAATCTAGGAGACACTGCTGGAAGGCTAAGTCCAACAGAAGAAAGAAAGCAGCATCCTACCAATTGAAAACCCTGGATGTGGTCTTTCCTTAGTGATTCTCCCATTTCTACTCTTGAACTTTCTATTTTCAGCTGCAGGTGGGAATGGGGAGTTTCAGTGCCGGTTTAGATATGGACTTCTTCATTGACTCTTGAGGCTGTGGGGAAGGCAAAGATAAATGGGGTGCCATTTCTTTTGACCTTGCCACTGATGTTCTATTCATGCACTGTTCTTTCATTCTGAGACTGATCAGCTCTGGAGCTCCCATCTTACTGGAACAATTCTGAAGGTCTAAGTGGAATGAGAAAAATTACATATGAAATTGGGATAGGGAAGAAAAAAGGCAAGCTGGGGGATCCAGGAGGTGCCAGGTGACCTACATCTAGTTGCCTAGGATCCTTGGAAATTTCCTTTAAAAGTTTCAGGAATGAAAATGTCTGTCCATTAAAATTATAAATAACCTTTTCTGCTGGCAGAAGTGAGCACACATCAAAGAAAGGAATCCTCGTACTTCCTTTCTGATAAGGCTCCTGGCAGCAGCTGAACTGTCAAAACAAGAGCCTGTAACTGAAGCCAAGCTAAAAAACAAAAGTTCAGGTGGATGCTATAGGGACCTTCCTTTTAAAAAGATTTAAGGAACACACAAAATGAAGAAATTAGTAGGAGAATCTGGAGCAAAGAGGGAGGCTCTAGTTGCTGTTATCATATATATTTATAATTATAAATACAGTCACACACAGCATGACCACACTTCATATATGCAAACTGCATATACCAGTAGTCCCTTAAGATTATAACAGAGCTGAAAAATTCCTATCAGCTAGGGACATGGTGGCTGCTGTGAAGTGGTGCAAACATGACTCATGTTTGTGGTGATGCTGGTGTGAACAAGTCTACTATGCTGCTAGTCATAAAGAAGTGTAGTGCATATGATTATGTACAGTACATAATATTTAATAATGATAATAAATACTAGTTTATGCATTTACTATAATTTTCATTGTTACTTTACAATGTATTCCTTTTACTTATAAAAAAAAGTTTACTGTAAAATTGTCTCCCATGTTATCAGCAGCAGCCTTGTGCATGAGTGCATCCAGAGGCTACATAGTGTCTGACCTAGCCCTTCCAGGTTTGGGTAAGTGTGCACCATCATGTGTGCAGAACGATGCAATCACTTAGCAACCCACTTCTCACAATGCAGCCCTATTATTAAGCAACACATAACTGTAAACGTGACTTTTAAGACAAACTGTGCTGATTATTTTGCCTGTTACGGTTGGACTGTAATGAGGTAATCAAGTTGATAATGAACATGCCCTTCTATCTCAGAATAGCAGAAATGAGAATTAGAGGTGGAGGTGAATGCCTAGTCTACAATTCTTGAGAACCGTTATTTTCTGTCTGAGACTTCCAGGTGCTCTGCTAATTTTGCCTCGTGGCAGACCTATGGAGTTGTGCACCCTGGTTACGTGGGGGCTGCTGGTTTATACCCTTTTTCTGCTCCTTGTGTTTGCAATGAAGCTCATCTGCATAGGAGAGCTGTGAGGAATTTTTAATGCTTTATCCCCATAAACACCGAGGGCTGTAAATCATCTTTCCAGTCCTTGGCTTTCCTGGCTTTTTGGCCTGCTTGGCTGCAGTAGGAAGGAAAGAGGCACACAGGGAAGAAGGATATAATTGGTTTGCAGGTGGTTTCTGAAACTCAGAACATCTTGGGGGCTTTCTTCTACCTTTACAATTTTAAATGTAGCATTTTTAGGTGACTAGGATGCCAGGGAATAGCTCTTGATGTATGTTACTAAATAATGTGGAAAATCAATATCCAGTTTCAGGGGAGTGCTTTATTTATAAGGTTTTCTTACTGGTTGCTCACAGTTCCCGCACAGACTTTTTATTTTCCATAAAACTCAGGAAAACCAATAATACTTTGTTGCCTTTTTAAAATTTTATCAATGCAACTTCAATAGCTGTCAGAACTTTTCTTAACCAATGGTTAACATTTTAACCAACAAAAGTGCCTGAGAGAGGTCTTGAATTTAGAGACTCAATTTCATTCTACCCAACACAACCACAGTTCACTGGCATTCATCACGTATTATGTACCCATCCACCTAGGTGCACAGGAGGAACCTGAGAGACACACCACCCCCTCCTCCCCACATCCGACACTTCAGCAAGTCCATTCTAATCTATGTCTGTACCAGTCAGGATTCTTCAGCTAATATCCATACCCTGTTCATTCTCCATATACATGAAAGAAGAGAGAGAGAGGAAGAGATGTATTTTAAAGAACTGACTCACATGATTGTGGGTGCTGTCAAGTCCAAAATCCATAGGGTAGATCAGGAGCCTGGAAATTCAGGCAGGATTTCTGTGTTATAGTCTTGAGGCAGAATCCCTGCTTCTCTGGGAAGCCTCATGTATTTCCTCTGTAGACCTGTGACTGACTGCATGAGGCACACCTGTATCATTCAGGGTAACATGCTTTATTTAAGCCAACATGTTATTGATGCTAATTACATTTACAGATACTGTCACAGTAAAATCCAGGTAAATATTTATTCAAATGACTGGGCACCATAGTCTAGCCAAGTTGTCATAACATTTAACCATCACAATACGCAACTATCTCAGATCGCTCCACTCCTCTTTATCTTTACTGTCACTGGAAGTATACAAGCAACCAGTTTCTCTCACCTGGACAAATGCGTGGTCTTCTGACTACTCTGTATCAGTCAGCATATTCCAATTTATGCTGTAGTAACAAGCAATCCCTAAATGTCAATGACTTACATTGGTAGGAGGGTGGTGTTTGCACAAGTTACATGTTGGCTGTGGTTCTATTTCATGTTTCTTTATTTAAGGACCTAGGCTGGAAGAGCAAGTCATCTTTGGGATGTATTGCTCTTAAGAACAAAAGAAAAAATACAGGCACAACTGCTTGATGATGCTTTGCACTTCCACTCTGGTGTGGTGGAAGATGTTCTGCTCATACTTATTCATCAAGGCAAGTCACAGACCAAGGTCAATGTCAATTCATAGGCTGTTTATCCTTTCACATGAAGGCCAAGGAATATTAAGAACTATAGTATACTTATCACAACCTCCTTCTACCTACTACTTTTTACAATGAAATCAGAGATATTCTTAAAACAGAATCGTATCCATCCTCTGCTTTAAAAAAAACTTTAAGTATTCAATTCTGTTTTAATTGTTTTCTCCAGAGAAACAGAATCAAAGGCACAAACAGACACACACACACACACACACACACACGTGTACACAAGATTTATTAGAAGGAATTGGCCCTCATGATTTTGGAGTCTGGCAAATCTCAAGATCATCAGAGTAAATAAAAAAGCTGGAGACACAGGTGAGTCAATGCTTTGGTTTCAATCTGAGTTGAAGACCTTAGAACCCGAGAGGCTAGAGGGCAGTTCTAGTCTGAAGTCCTGCGCAATCGGGACCCAGGAAAAACCAGTGTTTCAGTTCAAGTCTAAAGTCAGGGATCAAGTCCATGTCCCAATTCAAATGCAGGCAGGGAAGAAGAATCCTGTTTTACTTTAGGAAAGAGCCAGTCCTTTTATTCTATTCAGGAGTCCAACTGATTGGATGAGGCCCACCAAGTTGGAAAGAGCAATCTACTTCACTCAGTCTGCTGATTTAATGTTAATCTCATCCAAAGATGTTCAGAATAATGTTTTCCAAAATAGCTGGGCACCTTGTGGCCCAGTCGAGTTGACAAACAGAATTTACCATCCCAAATGCATTCAAAGATCCTCCACATACTTGGAATAAAACAGAAACTCTTCCTCGTGACCCATACGTACCCATCTGCCCTGATCCTTCCTCCCTCTCAGCGTCATCTCACGCTGCTCACTTGTTCTTTAATCACTCTTGGCTGCTACAACATTTAATCAGCTGTTCTCCTAGGCTGAGATCACTCTTCCCAACATTTCACATGGTATGAAAGAATCTTTCCCATTTTTCTGGTCTCAGTTTGAATGTTTCTTCCTTGGTGAAAACTTCCTGATAAGCCTATCTGATTAGCAATACTTATAACACATTATTTTCAAATAACTACTCTTAATTATATAAAATTACTTTTTATTGTCTGCTATGGTTTGGACAAATGTCCCCCAGAAACCCATGTGTTAAAGGTTTGGTCCCCAGCACATGACACTACTGGAAGGGTGGTGGGAACTTTAAAATATGAGGCCTATTTGGAGCTCTTCTGGTCATACAGGGACATACTCTTGAAGGGGATATTGGGACCCTGGCCTGTCTTCTCCCCACCACCCCTACTTCCTGGCCTCTGTGACATGAGGCCACTTGCTCCCTGCCTTGACATGCTGCTTCCCCACCGGACCCAAAACAATAGGCCAACTGATCATAGAACAAAACCTCTGAAATCAGGAGCTAAAATAAACCTTCCATCTTTTTAAGTCAATAATCTCAAAGATCTTGTTACAGTAATGGAAAGCAGACTAATACATCATCACTCTCCTCTAATAGATTTATGTACCAAGAGATTTCTAATTACATTTGCTTCCCTCATTGTTATTTATCTCAACCTAAAATGTTTATGGCAAATTATAGGCACTCCATAAATATATACTAAATAAATGAATGTTTGAATGGACCAAGGGAACATAGAAATGAGTAAGGTAAATTCATTGGTAAGGTAAGTATCATGGTCTTAAATGAAATGTTTTCCAAATAGAAAATACTTAAGTACCTTTAAAGTTCTCTGTAAAACCACTTTTAAAAAAGGTGAGATCAGTTTGACGATTCTTGAGATTTATTTGACTGCCCTTCATAGTAGTGCAAGTCCAGAGAGCATGGATGACTCTCCTGAAATAATTCAAAGGTTTCTTCAATTCTTCCTAAGTACATGCAATTAGTAAAAAAGACCGAGTTCATTTATGTAGAGGGACTTAAATTCTGAATTTCATAATGTAATGGTTTGCTTTGCATTGGGCTGCATTGGGTTAGAAATGCATAAATCTCTTGGACTCCTCTGAGTTCTAAACGTCCAACAAGTCATTGTCAAATGCAGAGATGGATCTCCAAGACACCTCTTGACACCTCTGACGTAACAATGACAGTATCTCTTTTACAAAGTGCCGAGCACAGGTCTTAGCCCACAGAAAATCTCAATAAACTCTCTTGGTTTTTAGGCTGTCAGTGCCCAGGTGGGAAGTCTTGGTAGGTGCTATGCTGTTAGTGTCCCTGAGGGTCAACTGTAGTTGAAGTCTTGGTCTGTAGGGAGGTGCTGTTGGGAGGTGGGGGAAGCTTTGTGAGGCAGGGCCTCGTGGGAGGTCTTTAGGTCACTGATGGTGTGAGGTTGTTCTTCTACAACTCTTTGAGCTCTTGTCAGAGGATTTTATTAATGGAGCACTCCTGGTCTCTCACATCTTCCTCCCCCGTGCTCGTCTCCAAGATGAGTCTGCTTGGTCCCTATGTGCCCCTATCATGATTGACACCTTCTGCCACCCTTACTGAAGACCTAACAAATGGGGGGCACTTGTTCTTGAGCTGTGCCTGAACCCCCCAAACTATGAGCTAAATAAACCTTTTCTTTTTATAAGTTAGCTATTTCAGGTATTACATTGTAGTAAGGTAAAGCTGACTAATAAGGTAAAGCTGATTAGTAAATCAACCTGGAGACAAGGATGTATTAGTTAGATCTTGGCTGGAAAGACTGAGATGCTGCAGTAAATGACAAGCAGAATTCTAAGCAGCCTGGCCATGTTTTTGAGTTCAAAGCTTTAGAATCCAGGAGAACTGGAAAGCAAGATAGTGTAGACACTAAGAAGGAAGAGAGTTAGTGTTCAAAATATGAAAACAGAGACTTGAGAATGGGACTTAAAGACCAGAACTTAGAGAACTAAGGTTCAAGGGCAAAGAAGAACCTACAAGGCTGATTTTATAGTGAAGCACTTATGCATGGCTCCTTCAGTTTTATCTGGTAAGAATCCGCTGGCCCAGGCTAGAGGGATTTTGTGACAGGAATGCAGGCTACAGGGTGTGGACACAGGAAGTAATCATGGTCATAGGGGAGATTTCAGGCTGAATAAGACT
>JAJEJO010000320.1:1935924-1983907 GCA_020662805.1 Glaucomys volans
ATACTTTTATTTTGAAACAGGGTCTCTCTTATTAAGTTGGCCAGGCTGATCTTGAACTTGCAATCCTCCTGCCTCAACTTCCCAAGTTGCTAGGATTGCAGGAGTACATCACCTGGCCTATGTATATTCATCACAAAATTCACCCACAAAGCTGTGGTGGGAGCATTACATAGGACTTTTGATGTCACCCCAATATTTACCTTTTAGAGTAGAGACCTAAAATCATTAAGCATTAAAATATATAATATATACTTATCAACTCCATGTCTTTGAAAGATCTGGATCTATTTGGTTAGGAATCACCAGCCATGATTCTGGACATCGACAACAACCACCACAAAATTTTTTCCTAAATAAAAGTGATTCAGATTTCCTTTCCCCTTATCTTGTGAGTCTGAACTGTGGTGGCAGTTCACTCCTCATTCTTATCTCCACTTGGGAGTCCGTTCTGTTTTCTCTTCGGTGATAGATTTTGTAATTATCTTCACAAAACATAATGTTATTTATGTTGAGGTGGAGTAACTGCCAACCAAGTACAACTGGAGAAACTGGATGGTCCAATTCTCCTGCTGTCCCACAGCTGGCAACTCGACTAACCACCACGATGACGAAGTGAAACGCTTCTGAGACCTTTATGCAAGTACAGGTGCCCCTGGGGAAAGAAATGGATTGTCGTCATGAATCATTAACACAGTCTCAGATCGGTTCCCCAGGATCAGGGAATCATGGTGTGATGACTTTTTCTCGATAGTCTTAGCTTCCTTACTAAAGATAAGCATTTACATCTTTAAGAGTAGGTATTAAGTGAGAAAGTTGCTGTCAGAACAGTCTATTCTACACACTTTAGATTGTGGTTCTCAACTTTGGTGCAGTTTAAAATAATCTGGGAAGATTTTAAAGTCCTAGAGTCAAGTCTTAACCTCAACAATATGTCTGATCCTTGGAGGTGGGAACAAGATCCAGGGCTTTCTATGAAACTCTGAGGGTAATTCACAGCCACAGTCGAAGACCAAAGCTCTAGAAGTTTACCAGAATGAGCAAAATAACATTATGAAACAATTTTTTCCCTCATAATGCAATTAAAAGATTGAGTTAATTATTTAAAATATAAGGCTGGGAATGTAGCTCAGTGGTACAGCACTTGCCTAGCAAGTGCAAGGCTCTGCAAAAAGAAAGAAATATATATATGTATACACACATACATATATTATAAACATATATAATAAATATTATATATATATGTCTGTATATATATATATGTATATATATAATTTAAATGAAATGAACCTTTGATCCAGGGTATATGGGTAAGTATATAACATCTTTCTTCAGCCATGTTTCAATATAGTGAATTTTTGATTTAATGGAGGGGGGGAGGTGCAGCACAGTATTGGGGATTGAATTGAAAGGCACTCTAACACTTAGCCCCACCCTCAGTCCTTTAAAATTTTTTTTGAGACAGGGCCTCACTAAGTTGCCCAGACTGGCCTCAAATTGGACCTCCTGCCTCATCCTCCCATGTACCTATGACAGGTATTTACCGATGAGCCTGGTTATAACACTATTTTTAAGTGAAGTTTGTAACTGTTAAAAGAGAGAGAAGACCAAAAGGAGAATAAAAATGAAATGTAGTGGTATGGATAAGGGAAAAAAGTTTTAGCAACCAGCTCTTGTATTGAAAAACTTTCTCGTATAGTTAAAAAGTAAAATTGACAATAGATTGTTGATATTTACATTGAATTTCATTTCCACATTTTAAAATGAAGATACAATATTCATACTGCAAAATCTGCTCCTTTTTAGTGGACAATTCTGGGAACTTGGACAAACAGTTTTATAGCCACATTACAGAACAAATTCATTCCCCAGCAAAATCACTGACTTTCATTTGTGGTAAAACTCTCTCCCTACTCCAGACCTTCCCAACCATTCATCTTTTTTTCTATTCTGGTTTTGCCTTTTATGAATGCATTTTTAAATAGAGTATGTGGTTTCACTGTATTCTTAATGTAATATCTTGATAGAGCATAATTAATATATGTATTATATGTAGTAAGCTCTGAAATGATTGAGTATCCTTGCTGAATAAGGTCCTGACTTGCTCTTAACCATGAATTTCTTGTAAGAACTATTAACATTGCAAACAAATATGGAAGCCTTGAGCTGAACTGCTTGGGAGGCTAGATTTACCAATTTACCTAATAGAAATATTGAAATCAGTTTAGGGAAACACTAGCAACCTAATTAATCCTAAGGAATAAAACAAGACCAAGAAGAGATTATTTTTAATTAATAAAAAAACAAGTGACATTTTTCTGTTACAAAAGCAATATGTAGTAGAAATACTAGAAGGTATGTTTAGCAAATAGAAGAAACTCAGTCCAAATCACCACCAATGTGAAAAAATGGTGACATTTATCTATAATTTAAAAATATTTTAGAGTCTATATGCACATCGATGGGAATATAACAAAACTTATATTTTGTGTGGTGTTTTGTAAAATATTTTACTCTCAAACTTTTTGACTAAATTATGAATTAAAGTATGAATATTCCTAGAAAACTTGGAATGGAACCACCATTTGACCCAGTTATCCCACTCCTCAGTTTATACCCAAAGGATTTAAAATCAGCATACTAAAGTGATGCAGCCACATCAATGTTTACAGCAGCTCAATTCACAAGAGTTAAACTAAGGAACCAACCTAGATGCCCTTCAACAGATGAATGAATAAATAAAATGTGGTACATACATACAAAGGAATACTACTCAGATTTAAAGAACTATGAAATTATGGCATTTGCAGGTAAATGAATGGAGCTGGAGAATGTTATGCTAAGTGAAATAAGCCAAACCCCAAAAACCAGAGGTTGAATGTTTTTCTCTGATAAACAGATGCTGATCCATAATTGGTGGTGGGGTAGGGAAGAGTGGAGGAACTTTGAATTGGGCAGAAGGGATTGAGAGGAAGGGAATGTGGGGGCAGGAAGGATGGTAGAATGAGGTAGAAATTATTATCCTATATACAAGTATGACTACACGACCCATGTGACTCTGCACCATGTGCAGCCAGAGGAATAAGAAGTTGTGCTCCATTTGTGTCAATGTGTCAAAATGCATTCTACTGTCCTGTGTAATGATTACAACAAATTTTTAAAAATTAAAAAAAAAAAGAAAAAGAAAAATGTTTCTTTGTACCAATAGTACATGGTACTGGTTAAAAGCACAGTGGTGGGCTGGGGTTGTTGATCAGTGGTAGAGCCGACTCTGATTCTCAGCACCACATATAAATAAATAAATAAAATAAAAATTCTTTGACAACTAAGTTATTTTCAAAAAAAAAGCACAGTGGTGAAGAATATGGGCTTTGAATCAAACAGAACTGATTATTATCCCAGCTCTGTCTCTTACTACATACTTGACCTTGAGAATATCTGAACTTCCACAAGTTTCATTTTTCTTTTTTGCAAAATAGGGACAGATTTATTGTGAAAATTCAGATATAATGTGATGGTGTAGGTAAAGCATTTAACACACTACCTGGAAAATAATTACTCAGTTGTTCCACCAAATGAACAATAAAAACACAAGTTATAATTAAAATTTGGGCATAGGGAGGAAGGTTCTTCTGTTGCTGCTTCACTAGTTTATCCATCACCCTGTCCCTAGCTGAAGTTTCTTATGTGCCCCCATGACTTTCTGGAAGACTTCAGTGGAAAATGCAGTTGGGATAATTTTCCTGTTTTTGTAGTTGTCCCTCACCTCTATCCCTTGGCCTACCACCCCATTTCTACAGTTTCTCACAGTGCAGTTAGGGAAGGAAAAGATGCAAGGAACAGTCTGCCTTGAACTATTTGTAAGCAGAGTGTTGGGCAGGGGACAGCTGATTCTTCTAGAGCACTTTCTTTGGCTCTTCCATGTACCTACTGAGCCTGTTGTCTGTGGACCCAAGTGGAAGCACCTCCAACTCCTGGAGACACCTAGAATTCCTTCTCCACACCATGCATCTGCCCTCACCTCTAGGGCTGCTTTCATTTATCTGCCTCTTATGCAGCCATTGTCAATAGGTCAATGATGCTATGCCAGCATAAGGAGCCTAGAGAATCCCTAGCCCCAGCACTACAGATGGGTGCAACTGCAGACCTTCTCGACACAAGGACACTCTTCTGAGACCTAGACCCAAGCTCTTTGTAATGAAAGAATGAATTTAATATTGTCATAATAATGAGAAAAGCAATTTTAGCCATGCTGTGCATGGCTCAAGCAAGTAAGGGGCCAAGTTGGGATTTGCAACTAAACTCTCCTGATTCCCAAGGTCTTTCCATTGTCCTTTCCCTACACATGCTTGGCCAATACTCAATAGATATATGTTGAATTTCTATCTATGGTTAGTTATAGAAATGACAGTGTTCTAAATGACACTATCTATAGAAAACAGTGTTAAATAAAATTAAGTAGCAAATGATTTTTCCTCAAATATTTGAAAGAACCATTTATTGTTCAGCCAAATTATAACTGCAACAATTTTTGAACATTAACTTAGATTGCCTGTGACAATTTTTTTCTATTCATTTTCCCTCACAACACAGAACACTTACTAGCTATTACAGAGTGAATACTGTCACCAAATTAAAACCCAGATTTACATCCCAGCCATCTGATAATAAAGTACTACCTATCTTGAGACCAGATCAGTTGAATAAAATACAGGCTGTACTAAAGCCTCAGAGCTGGTTCTGAATTTTTGTTTTAACCATCCAGGCAATGTACCATGTTACTCACTGCTGATTTGAATGATAGCATTTTTTTTTTATCTCTGTCTACTCCTATTTGACCAGAATAGTTGGCCAGTGGCAGAATTATTTTTATTCTTTTCTCACTAAAGTGTCTCAGAAAGGTATCTGAGTGAAGATTTACAGATGGGGAAAGTCTTTCATTTGTCTTCAAGTTTCTTTACTCTGCCCACAGGTAGGCCTAGCTTCATTTCCAATGCCCTAGAGCCTCAGGCTGCTAAGAGGTCACATCCTGGTTGGAAACATGCCCAATCAGTAACTTCTGGATCCAAAAGCTGGACATGAAGAGGTCAAAAAGAAACATGGTTCATTCAGTAATCTTTTGCCATGATAGAAGCTTTATTTCATGACCCTAGATAATAAACATGAAAAAAACCATATCCCCACAGAGAACTGTACATGACCTAGCTCTATTCATGTACTAGTAAAGCTATTCTTTCTCATCTTTCCCTTCAGAAGGTTACCCTTCAGAGATTGATGCAGCTGGGAAAAAGCTTGACACATGCTTCAGCAAAGATTACAAAAAAATGTTTTCTAAATATATTTAATAAACATAATGGATATATAAGATATATCTATTTTTCTAGATATAGTGATGTATTTCTGCAAATTTGTTAGGATTGTTATGGTTCTGGGTAGAAAAACACAATTGGAAACAGCTGGCGCAGAAATAGAAATGATGCTGGATAGCTATCCTGCAGTGCATGTGAACACCTAAGTGTGTAAGGGAAGCAGAGGATATCCAATCTATGGCCACAGAATGGAACCCTTGTGGAAAACTTGGGGAACCTGTCTTAGTCCATTTTGTGCTGCTATAACAGAATACCATGCACTGATAAACTTACAAAGAGCAAATTTATTTGGCTCATAGGTCCAGAGGTGCCAGGGCAAGTCCAAGATCAAGGATTTGCATCTGGCAAGGGCCCCGTTGCTGTGTCGTAACATGGTGAAGGCTTCACATGGCAGGAGAAGACATGCGAACGTATGGAGAGAAAGAGGCTTCTCTTACCCTTTAATCAGATTTCCAATCCAGCATTAATCCTTTCATGTGGACAGAGTCCTAATGACCTTTCCAGGGTCCACCTCTCGACACTGTTACATTGTGGATTAAGCCACCTGACTTCTCATGGATTTGGGGGGACACATTCAAATCACAGTGCTTTTTTCTGTTTTTTGTTTTGGCTTTTCCCAGTGATTACACATGCTTTTTTCTTCCCTCCTACTGTCCCGAGGTCCATGCAATGGAGTGTAACTTTCAAAAAGTGTCCCCATTTTACATGGCATGATTGTAGAACCCAGGGGTGGTCTGAATTCCCCAACTGCCAAAGCAGGGACCATTTGGCTCAGTCTGTCATGTGCCCCTCCTAGGAAAAAAGTGTAACACAGCCTGAGTCATGCTCCCAAATAATTGCTCCAGTTTAAGATCTGTGGGTTGAGATGGTTGGGGGAAATTCTCAGAACATTTGAGATGTCTTCCTTGAAAATATTGGAATGGAAGTTTGAAACAAACTTAAAATATTGTCTTTTTGAATGTTGAACATTGTGTGTGTGTTACTCTGAATTGAACCCAGGGACTAGTGCATACTAGGCAAGCACACGACCACTGAGCCATATGCACAGCCCAGTATTACTTATTTTGACACGTTGACATTAAAATGAATTAATGTACATGTATGTGAGCAGGAGAAGTCAGCCCTACTTCTTTCTCTTCCCCTGAGTCATTGAGTAAACACCTGATCTTTACATGGGTAATACCAGATTTGGTTTCCTGTAGTGGGGACTTAGCAGACCACCAGAAGTTATTAAACTCTAATAAAGCACACAGCACAGAACTGAGTTATGTCCAATAGCCAAACTAGGTCTTGAATCCATTTTTAACTTTATGACTCTAGATGAGTTTAGATGACACTAGGGCCTTAGTTCACTCATCATATAAGAAGACAGGTGCAGGTAAAATTTTTGCCTCTTGAAAGTATAAACATTTTATGCACATATAAAATCAAGAAGTCTGTAGGTTAAGAAATAATAACATACCCTTGTTTCAGCTTCATAAATATGTGTATCTGCACATAAGTCTTCAAGTTTTCATAGGCTCATGAATAAATCCTGGGACATGAATTTGGCACTTATTTCTTAATTAGTGTTTATGTGCCTGTCCATCTGTTGTCAGATCACTGGATGATAGTGAAGCATCCAGGCAGCTATTCTTTTAGACCTATTTCTACTCCCAAATCTGTTTTCGTAGAACATTAGATCCATTTTTAAGGGTTGTATGCGATGATGGAGTGCATTCAGGGACAAGTAACTTACAAGAAGTAAATTCTTTCCCTGTTCTTCCTTTACTTTCTCTTTCATACACACACACACACACACACACACACACACACACAGGCACTTGCTTTCCCTACACATGCTCTTCCCCCACACACAATTAGAAGGATTGCGCCTCTCTGGTTACTGCTCACAATCAAAGCAAATGGCTACATGGCAGGTTAGAATGGTAATTAGGTTTAGCTGTGTCTACAAAACTCACATAGCTATGAGATAGCCCTGAATTGATTTTGACAATCTAGGAGCCATATTTTTAAAAGAAGATTAACAAGATAGACTTTGACCAGTAATGGACAATTGTGCAGTTAAGGGGTCTGAAAATTGTATTTTTGAGAAATAATGGAATAAACCAGAAAAGCCTTAGGCCCTTGTCACTCAGTGTAGCTTGATGATAAAACCTCCTCATGACTTTAAAAATTACAAGCCACTGGTTACATTCTTCCTGTACAAATATGCGGTAAAAATTAGTTTCATTAAAATGGTAGGTAGTTATGTAAGCTCAAAATGTATGCATTTGAGTGTGGATGTGAGTGTTGTGTGTGTGTAGTACAGCAAATGTCTTATGTACAATTTATATATATATATTATTTATTTATAATTATATAGTATATGTAATTTTTACATATAATTATATATTATTTATATATAAGTTATATAGAACATATATTATTTATATATAAATTATGCATAGCATTATTATTTACATATAAAATCATATATACATATATAATTTTTATACAATGTAACAAGCAATTGTGTCAGATGGCAGATGTTGTGTGTGAAGATGCTATGCTTAGTTTGGGATATAAAGCATTTGCAAGGTTGTCAGATGGTCATTGATAACAAGCAGTTAGATATATTCTAGTTTCAATCTGAGTGAGAAAGAAGGTTAAATGTGAATAAATACTGATGCAATTTGTACAGAAATTAAAATTAATTTTAATTTTAGTTGCCACAGTGAGATGAAAAGGGCCCAGGAATGGAGCTGTGGTATTGAGATTGCTTACATTTCCAGTGGAGCTAAATCTCCATGTCCTGCCCTTTTGCTCTGCTAGTGGAGTCTGCTAGTTGGTGGCTCCAGTCATTTTTAGCTGAGGGCTTGAGCAGATATAGTATCCTTCTTGAACCGGAAACTTTGGCACACATGTGTACCTGCTTGTGTGTGTGTGTGTGTGTGTGTTTACAAGGCAGGGGAGCAATGTTGCTCTGAGCGCAAAGCTGTTAAAATTAGTTGGGAAAGTACAAGTGACAGTCTGAACCAGAAAAGCAGAGAGCTGTCACTTGACACCCTGGGTGAAGAACATTTCAAAAGCAGAGAGGATCAGTAATATCAGATGGTGCAGAGGGGAAGATAACAATATAAAAAGCAATTGACTTGGATAATTAGCTTATTGAAGTCATTCTAAGAAACAAGATACAGTGGGGTGTGAAGCGGAGACTTGATTTTCAAAGGGCTGGAAAACAAACTGGAGAGTGGAGGCTGTTAGAGAGCGATGTCTTTGAGCCTGGACTATTTATTTTTAGAACTTCCCGATTAAAGGGAAGAGATGAGACAGTAGTTTAATGCAGAGGCATGATCAAAGGAGGGATTTGTTTTAGGATAGAAAATATACAAACACGCTTGTAACCAGAAGGGAAGATACCAGAGAAAAGTGATGGATTGAGGATAAAGGGACAGGGATGATTGATGGGGTGAAGTTCCAGAGGACATAAGGATGAAAGGCACCGAGATAACAAGTGGAATAATTATTTTACATAAAGACAAAGTAAGTCTTCCTCTGAGATAATACTAACAAAGGAAACTAGGGGTATTGATCCGCAAAACATCTGAGGTGAAGAGGAGGATAATTAAAGTGGCCAATCCAAAGAATCTCAAGGAAATGCACCATGTGTTTGGTGCAGTGTGTGACCTTCAGAAGGAGATAATCTCCAGACCAGAAACTCAGCAAACTGGGGGTTTGATGTAAATTATATCCAAACCGTATCAGCAGAGAGCAGCACTTACCTTCTTATGTAAGGCAAAGGTTTTGTTACTCAGTGAAGCCCACGACCAGGTCAAGTCCGAGCCTTGTAAGGACTGCTGGGCCACCATGGAAACTACCTTCCCTCACATGCACCTGCATTTCACGGCCTAAGATTTCTCCATTCATGGCTACTCTCCATGGTGTTCTCTGAGCAGTTCTGCCCAAGGCCTTCTAAGATAGCTGCTACTTTTCTTTAAAAGGCAACAATGTTTCAAACACTTTTTAAAGGCTGTCTGGGGAAAATAACTGGGTATGCAAAGTAGTAATAAAATACACCCAGAAAAAAACTGAGTTTGAAATTAATTTATACTTCAATGATGAAGTTAAGGAAGGCAATGCTATTACACAACGTTTGATAAACATGGGTTAAACATGAATAATTCTGAAGTTCCTGTTTGTATCAGAAGTTGGAAAAGAATGTGAAGCAAAATTATGAGAAGCTCATGCTAATAAAGTAATCAATACTTAGATTTGATTCTTAATTTTTTCATTTTATGCAATACTTCATTGTCAAGAGACTCTAAATTTCATCCTTGGCTTAAATTAGGTCCCCTGCAACAGCATACATCTTTTCTTTTATGGTACCAGGAATTGAACCCAGGGGTGCTTTACCACTGAGCTATCCTCCCAGCTGTTTTTATTTTTCATTTTTAGAAAGGGTCTCACTAAGTTGCTAGGGGCCTCACTAAATTATTGAGGCTAGCCTTGAACCTCTGATACTCCTGCCTCAGCCTCCCGAGTTGCTGGGATTATAGGTGTGCATCACCACGCCTGGCTGCAACATACCTCTTATTCCCCAGCATCATGTTTACCTGACTGTGCTTTAGTATTTTGGATTGAGATACTATAGAGAGATTTGTGAAACATTCTCTTTGTACCTCTTGTTCTAGGAATATTGTTGAAGACATTGCTCACCATAGCAGTCAGTGTATCCTTTGTATAAGTCTAAGAGAGTAATTTTTCTTTGGCCTCCAGGCCAAAGCTGAATTTCTTCTGAGCTACTGGAACATTTTGATTCTATGGGCATTGGGAATAATGTAATTGGTTTATGATGCCTTTCTGCTTTGACTGTGTATCAAATGAAAATGCTTTTAGCCACAATCATTTATAATAACTTGAGTGGGGTTTTCTTTTTTTTTCCCATGGCGAGATGTTTGAAGGTAAGCAACTGTTTGTTCAACATCTCATTTGTGCACCAAAGTCTTTGCGTTTCAGATACAGGATGTTCCAGTCAGTTATCAAATTTTAGTGTGCAATAGAATTGCCTGAGGTGCTGATTGCTCGGGATTCTCGAAGGAGAACAGGGCCTTTCCTTGGCCTCGTACGTGTTTAGCACGGTCCTCAGGTGACTATATTATGAGCCAAAGAACTTCTGCTGTGCACCCTGCAAGGCACAAAGGCATAGCAAGGTAGAAGTCTTTGCCTTCATCAGACAATGTCTTCTAGCTAGTTAGCAGGAAAGGAAAATCATCTCAGAGTCCCTCATCTGATTTCCTCTTACTTCTGTTTTCAGCAAGACTGGCAAAGGACCTAACTTTTCAAAGATCAAAGAACTCTGCAGCCAAAACCAAAATTTGATGTTAAGGAATAACTGAGCAATAGAATGGGAAAGATCAGTGGTTTAGGCCCAAAATTGTCTCTGGTGATTGTATAGGAACTTATTTATATGATTTTATGCCATAATCTTATCTTGAATTGATTTTGCTTTCTTATGTTTGTCTGAATTTTCTATTGAAAGATTAGTAGTCTACTTTTAATTATTTCAAATGCATGATTGTATTTAATTATTACAAAATACATGACTAAATGCATGTACTCTGTTCCTTGATGGCCTCTTGTTTCCTTCTTGGCAAAATAATTCACAGCAGGTGGTGTGCACTACCCAAGATGCCTCAGGGCCACAAAGAGGAGATCATGCACATAATCCATTTCCCACTTGTCTATTTCTGTGTTGTAAAGCAGTCTGCATGATTCAGAATTGAAGCAAAGCTGAAACTTCACCTGAATTATATACAATTTGGGATTTACCTCTCCTGGCAATTCTCTTTTAGCATCAATATGAATCTGGTTACTTGCTTTAGTCATCTGTGACCAAAGGATCTGACAAGAAAAATTTTGGAGGAAAAGTTTATTTTGGAGTTCATGGTTTCAGAGATCTCAGTCCATCCATGGCTGACTCAATTGCTCTGGGCCTAACGTGTGGCAGAACATCAGGGTAGAAGAGTGTGGTAGAAGAAAACCACTTGGGACTGACCACTACGAAGCAGAGAGTGTTCCTTTCACCATTGTCAAAATATATACCCCAAAGGTACACCCCTAGTGACCCACCTCCTCCAGCCACACCCTATCTGCCTTCAGTTACCACCCAGTTAATTCATCCAAGTGGATTAATGCATTGATTAGAGTAATGCTCTCATAACCCAATCATTGACTTCTAAACATTCTTGCATTGTATCTTGCAATCACATTTTGTAACTCTAGTTCATTAGGTCATAACCCTCATTATGCATCAGGATTGTTTGAAAAATACTGGTGTTCTGGCCATACCCATTGGAGATAGGCCCAGAAACCCACATTTTTATTTAAAAGTTCCCCATGCCTACGCAGTGTAGGTTGAGATATTTCTGGCCTGGCTGATAGACTCTTGGATGTAGCTCTGTCTTGTGTGCTCTTTGGCTTGGTTCATCTGATTCTATTCTGTTTTAGTCAGTTATTTTGCTGCTGTGACTAAAACGACATGGCCGGAACAATGGTAGGGGAGAAAAAGTTCGTTTGAGGGCTCAGGGTTTCAGAGGTCTCAATCCATAGACATCAAGCTCCCTTCCTTGGGGCTTGAGGTGAGGCTGAACATCATGGTGGAAGAGTGTGGCAGAGGGAAGCAGCTCACATTGCGATCAGGAAGCAAAGAGAGAGGGTCTCCACTCTCCAGATACAAAATAGATATCCCAAAGCCACGCCCCAATTCCCACCTCCTCCAGCCACACCCTACCACTTCAGTTACCACTCAGTTAATCCCTATCAGGGGATTAATTCACTGATTGCGTTAAGACTCTTACAACCCAATCATTTCTCCTCTGACCCTTCTGGTATTGTCTCACACATAAACTTCTGGGGAATCCCTCACATCCAAACCATAACATATTCCCTCTTTCAATTTCTGCTTGTAGGTCTTATTTCCCAGATCTGTGTCTTCTGAATTCAGATATTAACTTGATTTTTATTGGTAACAATTCTTTGAGCCCTGGATTGTTTTTTTTTTTCTTTCTTTCTTTTGTTTTTTTGTTTTGTTTTTTGGTTTTTTTGGTGGTGCTGGGGATTGAACCCAGGGCCTTGTGCATGCTAGGCAAGCACTCTACCAACTGAGCTATATCCCCAGCCCTGAGGATTGGTTATCTTGACAGTAGACTATGCAGCCTACTGGACCCTACTCTAGCATTTCAATGGCAAGAGGTGAGCTCCTTTTTCTTTTTTTTAATAGCATGTCAACTTATCCCACTGATGACCAAGAAGTGTGGGGAAATCCTGTGACTTACAAAGAATGTACAAATAGACAATTATTGATCCTGCATAGAATTACTCCAACATTCTCTTCATTCTATCCTGCCGACCTCACTCAAGCAGCCTCTGGAGCTGCTCCAAGCTGGTTGCTTCATCCTCCTAGTTCTTACATCCAGAAATCCTCGAACTTCTGCTTTCCCCTATAGATCTTCAAAAGATCATCTTCTTTACCCTGGAGTTTTTGTTTATTTAATATTTACCTCCTAGATTAAGATTTTTCTCGAACTTCAGGCTTTTTTTTTCTCATTATCTTTCTTTATATTCTCAGCTGTCAAGTTGTAAAGTCTTTAACAAGTTACCTGCAAACCCCAAATAATGCTCCAATATAGGTAATAAATCAGTGGTTAAATATTCAGGCTTTGAAGTTGAAGTCAGATCCTAAATCTGTTCCTTTCAAGTTTCTTTCTCCACTTGTAAAATTGGGTAATAATAAGACCTAATCCGTAAGATCATCAGTAGAAGGAAACAAGTAAGCAAATAAATCTGATACTAAGTGCTTGAAAACTTTTCAGTGTTTATAGTAGATTCTGAGATGGAATTCAGATAAAACATATTCACTTATTGGTGATCAATATTTATGATGGAAGTGAGGAAGAACCTTAACTGAGAAGCTGGCCATGCTGGGTCTTTGAGTGAATATTTTCTGTCAGAGGCGCTCTGTGTCAGGTATAAATGGCAGGGCCTTAGAACCTCACCTTCTCAGTCCAGAGGCAGCAGCCCCAGGGGTGCTTTTGGTGTTGGGTGGGGACACTCTGTAGGGGAAAGCAACTCTGAAGAAGCTGACCCCTACAGGCTCTTTTGGGTGGCTCTCCTATGCTCTGCAACAGGTCTTTCTTGAAGGAGCAGGTGGATCCTTTTTTTTCCTACCATAGTATTTCCATTGCAGTCTGGTTTGCAGGAGAAAAGTGCCAATGTGCAAGGTGTGCTGAGCATTGGTGAGGTGGATGTGTCTCACACTGCCTGTGTTTAGAAATAATGTGCTCAATAAGATTCTCTGTTGCCTTAGTCTGTTCAGACTGCTATAACAAAATGCTATACACTGGGTGGCTTATAAACCACAGAAATTTATTTTTCACAGAAAATCCATACTTGAGATCATGACAGATTTGGCAACTTTTGAATGTCTACTTCCTGATTCACATGTGGTGACTTCTTGCTGTGTCTTCACATGCTGGGAAGAGCAAGGCAGCCCTCTGGGCTTACTTTATAAGGACACTAATCCCATTCAGAAGATCTCCACCCTCATGACCCAGTCACCTTCCAAAGCCACAACCTCCTATTATTATCACCTGGGAGGTTAAGAATTTCAATTTGTGAATTTTGAGGGGAACACAAATGATCAGACCACATCACCTTATCAACATTCTAAAGGGATTTAGGAAGTCTGAAGATATTCATAATTTGAAGTTATTAAGTTCCTAGACTATAGTCTAGGTTTCTGTTATCACAAATAAGAAAAAAATAAATAAAAGAAGAAAACACAAAATGATAAGGGGTAATTTTAAATGCGTCTTAATCCTAGGATCTTTTGCAGAGGCCTTTCCTAGAGATTCTGCTAACACAGCCCGTCAGCAAACAATAGCAGTTGTGCCCAGAGTTCCCAGGACTCCACTTTGCAAAATCACTACAGGCTATCACTTCAGAATTTATAAAAGGCTTAATTTTAATAACCTAAAAGAAATTTTAGAATAAGCTAAATTCTAAATCCGTGTTTAGAATTTACTAAAACACTGAATCATAGCTTATTTTCCAGGGTAACAAAAAACTCAAACTTGAATCACATAAAATGGCTTTCCCAGTCCAAATAAATGTTTAATTTCTCAGAAACTGTGGGTTTTATCTTCATCCTTCACTTTCAACCCAGCAGGAACTGAATTAATTCCTCAAAAATAATGATAAACCAAAATGATTTTTCAGTAGGTCTGGGCAAATGTTTTCTGAATCCCTTTGGCCTGGATAGTCATAAACGCAACATAACCAGACCTCGGTGGAGCCTGGTGCATGGGGGACAGGAGACCATGGGACTGGGACAGTTTGCACAAGAACCACAGTTTTTGTAGCTCCTTAGTGCATTCTTAAGTCATGTTGGCCTTGCAGGAAATGCAGCTTTGAAGAAAGTCTGGCTGCAACTATCTGAAAGATGGACTTGGGTCCTTATCATTTACTCAGGGTAGTGAAGTTTATTAGGAGAAAGGACAAGTTTTGGAGGATCAGGAAGCTGGGTTTGAATCCTGCCACTGAAAAGGTGGCTTTGGGGCTTTGTGCAGATGATTTTGCTTCTTTCTACCTTAATGTTTTTCATCTAGAAAATGGGATAGCAAGTCCTGACTGTGGAGCTTTGATGTTTATTTTCACCATATGCACACTAAATCTTTAACAATAAGTGGCACCAACATTATACTTGTTATTCTCTCCCTTTTCTTTCACCCTTTCAGTGTTCAAGAGAAGAATTCATTATGTTCTTAAAGGAATTTCACACTTTGGTCCTTACAGGGTTTAGGTTTTTTTTTTTTTTTTTTCCTTTCTCCTGCTAGGTTGTATCTATGTCATACCCCATGTCTCTTCTTGTCCTCCTGATTTCACTGACCAGCAGTACGGTGGGAGCCGTAGGGCAGGGGTGGGAGTCAGGAGTCTGTGCTGTCCTAGTTTTCAATGACGACAACACTGTCAAACCTTACCTTGTAAATAGAGTGTGTAAAATTACATTTCCTGAGCATCGGTGGGATAGCTTTGCTTTCTGTACAATTGATGAGGTGTATTTGAAGTCTGCAAAGACTAACATGTGATTAAGGAGCCTCAGCCTGCCTTGAAAGAGGGTAACTCCAACTTAGAGGGAAGCAGAAGGAATTCTCTATGGGCCCCAGAGATCTATACTATGGAAAATCTAAACCTTTCTGTACTATGAAGCATTTTCTACCTTAAATTTGGGTTGGATCCAATGTTAAGTAACTTTCCACCTCTCCTAACTTTCTATCTGTATTTTTACAAGTTTTCTCCAGGTTGCCTACCCATAGTTACTATTCCCTGCTCTGTGTAATTTTGGGTTAAAGCAGGATAAGTATATAAATTACTGTGGGGTAGACTTCTGACCCTTGGCAGAGGGAATAAGGCAAGCAAATGTGTCGGTTATGAGCATCAGTGGTGAGGGCTGTCCCATGATCCTGATGATCCTGTCATTTCTGTCATTACAGCCTGGGCAGCACTCACCACTGAACAGACTAGTACCACTCTTTGCTTCCCCTCACCTCTTTGCTTCTTTGTTAATCTTATCCCAATTCAGAATATTTTAAGAGGATCTATTCTAGGGTCAAATTGCTGAGATTTAAATTCTGGTTTTGCTACTTTCATCTCTTATTTAGAGGCAATTAGAATACCTATCTCAAGAGTTAAGATGTGAATTAGGTGTGATATTATCAGCAACATACTTAGTATATAGTGCCTGGCATAATGAATGCTTACTGTTAGTATTTCATGCCTAATATTTCATGGTATAATTACATGCAAATCCCTAAGCTCAGAATAGGTATACCAATCAGGATCCACTGACATTTGGTTGTTTTTGAGTCACCAGTTTACAGAACAATTATATTCTAGTTGAGGTGAGCTTTTTCCAAAAGAAAGAGATGTCAAAGCTTAAACTCATTCCTGATGGTACTGTGAATCATGCACAAATAGAATTTCTTCCATAAAGTTACAGAGCATGGATAAACACCAGCCTAGAGATAACCACCTTGCCAGCCCTGTTGCTTTGAACCTGAAGCAGAATCCTCCCTATCAGTAGATCTTAATGCAATAATAGCTCAAGGGACCAAACCCTCGATAGAAAGTGTTATAGAAAAATTAGCAAAATGTAAAAGAACTTATTTTTCAGGGACTCTATTTGAACAATTTCTGAGGTCATTATTGACTGTGGCTCTAGCAAATAATACAGATGTTCTGGAAAATACTTTCAAGGTGATCTAATTTGCATAAGGATTTCTAAGAGATAAAGTCTTTGGAGAGAATAAGTGTATAGCTATAAATTAAGAGAAAGAAAAACCACTAATCATTCTGATGCATTAACTAGATACTTTAACCAATTAGCCAGTCCTTCAACATCAGTCTGTATTAAAATAAAAAGGTTGTAAGAGGAAAGTGAGTCAAAACGGCTCTGAATGCAAAACACACATTTTGCCACGATATTGCCAAGACATTTAGGAGTAAAAGAGGTATCAAATAAGTTCAGCAAACATGGGACATTTGATGGTGTTCAAAGATTGCTGCAATTGCAGTTTTCAGGCATTCCATCTTAGCATGAAGACCTTGCTGTCCTTTACCTGTCAGAGCAGTATCTGAAACTCCATCACTGTCTTTATTATTAATCAGATTCTGCTTAATCTTCCTTATTCAAACTTAACTTAATTAGAATATGCTTCCACCCCTTAATTCAAAACATTCTCAGTGTGTGATGGATCTACAGTGATCTCACGTCTTGGTATTTTGATAATGGCATTTGGGAGAAAAGTTTCTATATATCACTGTTCATGAATAAACAAGTGGTCTTGAAAGACATTATTCTATGAATTATGAAAATCAAATCCAGTGCATCTTAGTGGAATAAGCTTGAACAGTACAGCGTGAAATGCTCTATAAACATAAATACAAGGCCTGAAGGCAGGAATATGTTCTCCCTCATTTATTTTTGCTTTTCTTTATAACAATTTGTCTATGATTTTATATCACACCATATCTTTTACTCTGTCTTATCTTTTGGGTGCTGTAACCTGTGTAACCCATGAAATGACATCATGGAGCTGCTAAGAATACTGCAAGAAGACATGGTGATGATTTCTCTCAGGTGCTTGTCGGAATATGGCAAGGACCAAGTGGATATGCTAGGCATTAAATAGCAGTGTTGCTTTTAAGAAGAAATATCATGAATAATTGATCAACTACATCACTGAATATTTTTTGCTGTGCACTGCGAAGGTGAGCGCCTGGGCCACGCATCTGTCTTGCAGCATTGGGGCTCACGACCACAGCATTTGATCACTAGCCTTTCTAAGAGCTATTTTAAAGCAGATGTGGCAACTTTTCTCTCACATAATAACCAAGAAATATTGAAAAGATTTTGCAACATGAATTTATGGACACTTGATCAAAGGAGGGGAAATTCTTCCATAAAAAGGTGTATCATAAAGAAGGCCTACCGAGCTCCTAAGATGACTAGCTGCATGGCAGATTTGAATGCTGTGAAATAACGTCCTCCCTGCTCTGCAGTTTTTGGTGTCTTCTTTCAGTAAACTGTTTCTCATCCCTCCAGAGGTCTGTTTGTTCAAGAAGTGACAGTCACAGTAAGGACTGTAAAGTACACTTTAAAGGCAATAGTGGCATTGCTGGAACCTCTGGGATCTACTTTTTCCATTTTAAATAAATGCTCTTCAGTTCCATTGCCATCTGCTATGAGTTAAGTTGTATAACATCGAAAGAGCTGTTGAAGTCCTACCCCAATTACCAGTGAATATGACCACATTTAGAAATAGTCTTTGCAAATAAATTTAAGTTATGATAAGGTCATTAGGATGGATCGTACTCTGATAGGATTGGTGTCCTCATAAGACGAAAAGAGACACAGACACAGTCACACAAGGACAACTCCATGTAACAAGGGGGGCAGAATTTAGAGTGACACGTTATAAGTCAAGGCTAACCAAAGATTGCCAGCAACAACAGAAACTAGGAGAAAGCCATGGAGCAGATTCTCCCCTACAACCTTCAGAAAGAACGGCCCTACTATCTGAAGTTCAGACTTCCAGAACTGTGAGAAATTAAATTTTTGTTGCTTAAAGTCAGGCAATTTGTATTATTTTGTTATAGCAACTATAGAAAACTAATACACTACTTAGTTTAAAATTCCAGAGTGAGGGATAGTCAGCTAGAGACCATACTAAAACAGTAATAATGCATAATGCAGAGGTTTATCCAGGGTGCAAATGTTCTCACAGATTGGTTAAGCAAAGGGTATATCGCAGTGATCACCAGCTATGTCTGAGATAGTGGCTCATCAGATTTGTCTTAGTTTGTCAGGCAGTGATGGGCTCCTCTTACTTTCTGAGCATAATAATTAATAGATCACTTTTCACTTTCAAAATATCTCAGTTTAAATTCTAAATTATGGCTGTTGTACCCACATGTATGCTGTTAAGCACTTAGCAAAGGAATACAATTTCACCATTGGCACTCAGTATTTTTGATACTGAAAAACTATTTGAAAAAATAATTAACAGTTTCACAGTCAAAATCTAACATTGTAGTGAATCAAAGGTTTAAGATGCCAGAGCCTGGATCACTTTAGTCTTCATTTATTTTGGAACCCATAAATTTGCACCTCTCTTACCTAAGGTCCTTGACAACTAACATTACGGATTATTTAAGCCAATTGGAATAAACATACTAATCACACCTGGTTGGGGCATAACAACTAAATTGATGCAGGACATGAGTATTCTGAACCACACAGTTCTTCAGTTATTGTAAAGTAATCAAGACTAGCAGTGTTGACTCTGGAAAAAGAGTCATAGATGTGGCTAAAATCCCTTCTTTGTCATAAATCCTTCCTTACCTTGAATAAATGTGTCCCTGCCCTCTGTTTTCCCATCTGAAAAATGAGGAGTATAATAATCAGCTTTTAATTTTTTAAATGCTGACTAATTACAGCATGCTGGTGAAACACCTGGAACAATTTGAGAACACTGTGTGCGATCTTGATGATGCATCTAAACAGAATCTTACTAGTCAGTGTCAGAAGGCAAGATAATTTCCCTTTCTTGTCAGTTGAGTGCTTGTTATATTACCATGGTCTTAGTGAACTGTAGAACACAAGAAAATGACTTTACACTATATCTACAGATCTTTGTTCACTCTTGCCCCATTTACATGCTGCTGTGTTTAACTTGAGATGAGCATCATTTTTTTCTAGTGATGGATTTTAGCCTCAACTCAGGCTTCTGAAGACTTGATGGAATTTTCTGTTTCTCAGTTATGACTATACAATGCCTTTAGATGGTAGGGCATGTTGTTGAATGCTATAAGCAGATTGGAAGTTGTTGGTATGATGTTTCCCAGGGTATTTGAAAGTGTAGGCGTAGGCAAGGAGGTCTAGAGTAATTGTTGATATCAATACTCTGCACTGTTGCCTGCTGTGTTTCTATAGTGCCCTATGATAGCAATACCTTTGTAAAGACAATATTGCAATATAATTTTATGCTTATGTATTTCTTTCTTCCATTAAATGATGAGTTCCTGAAGTTTGAGACATACTTGCTCATCTTTTTATCTCCACTTCTTTCCCAAATATTGGATGGTGTCACACTCGATGTACATTTGTTGAAAAAATGAGTAGTAGTCTTATAAATAACAATTGGCTTGTTATTTAGTCAGTGAATTGGTGTGACCTTGTAATGTGTCAACTTGGGAAGGCTGGACTGTTTATAAGATTTCTTTTTCTGAACTTTCTGTTAGGATGATCCTAGAGGGACATATCTGCATAAGATTTAGAGGGCAGAGGCCATATTCTTGGTTAATGCTTGAATGTTGAGGCAAGATCATCAGATGCAAACTCAGACATAGTTGCTTATCTGCTGGTTCACCTCCTCATGTGGGATGGCAGGCAGGACCTGTGCCTGGATCCTCTTTCAGTTTTTCCATCTTGTCCATGGAGTTTGTGTTTAGCTCCATTAGAAAGGGTGTCCCAAGACATAATCTTATCTTCAAATTCAAAAACATCAAGAACTGATGGTAGATCTATTCTGTCTTTGTGGATTCTAGCTTTTGTGTGTGTTCTAGAAGGCCTTTCACCCTGCAGTCATCTTGCCTCCTGACAGTCTGCCCTATGAACTTCAAGCCCTAGCACCAGGCACACAGACAATGGCTATCCTGAAAATGCCCAACCGGCATGGCTGGGTCAGGTCAAATCTCTGTAACAAGTCCCTTTAACACATACACATGCTTCCAGACAAACATCTAAGTATATAGGTGCTTATACTTCCTACTGGTTCTACCTATCTTATTGAACCCTAATTGATGCAGCTGGAGAGAAGTGTCCTACACATATATCTCTGTGTATGTGTCCATGTGTGTATGTAAGTATGCATGTGTGTGTGTATGTGTGTGTACATGATATACAAAGTCACTGTTGGTTCAGGTAATACTTGCTATTGGAACAAACATCCTTAAAACAAAGCTCTCATCAATTTGACACAATAACATTTTTTTCTGCTCTATAAATTCTAGTGTGTGAATCCCTGAATGTTGAAGAAAGGAAATTTTTCTTTTTGTAATTATTTAGAAACTCAGACTGAGGCAATTCTGCCATCTTTAAGAGATGTGTCTTCTGAGATCTTTCTGGGCAAGAACATTAGGCCAGCAGATGGAAGAAGAGAGAAGATGGTGCATGCCCACCTACTTCCTAACCACCTCAGGTTAGAAGTGACACGTACTGTTCTGCTTATAGTCCACGGGTGAGAACTAGTCCCATTATATCACTTAGAAGCCTGTGGCAGTGCTGGAAAATGGCATCGTTGCTGGGACAGTCCTTTCCCAGCTAGAACTGCATCATGGAAGGGGAGTCCAAGTGTTGGGGCAACAGCTGCTATCACTCCCACACAGAATCTTATGTAAAGCAATGCTGATTGAATCAGAAAAATTCAATAATCCTGGTTGTTAAATTTTATCCTGGTTTCCAGTTTGCTTGGAGGAAAAAAAGAGAGAGAGAGAGAGAGAGAGAGAGAGAGAGAGAGACAGAGACAGAGACAGAGAGAGGGTGTCAGTCTGTAGGGAGCCAAAGAGGAGAATCTTTCCAACTTCAGGATGGTGTGTTCTATTGTCTCCTGAGGCAAATGGAAGCAAGCAGAGCTTGCAGCCACTTTAGGAGATCTGGCCCTTGGAGATAAAGCTAAAATTGGAAAATACAATGTTAATTTCCAACAGCATTAGCATTGTAGTTGCATCTGAACATGTCTTGAAGCCAGCTCCAGGATGCACTGGCTCCACCACAGTTTGAACCCTTGTTTGGAGCTGACCAGCTACATGTAAACATCACTGCTCAGGAAGAAGTGGCTATGTACCAGGTTTTAGCACATCTTTCTGAACAAGTTGCTTGGCTGGGCTTCCAGGCCTTTCTCCTTCTGTCACCCTAGGTTTGGCAGCATTTGTGCAGAAGTTGAAGTAACTTCTACTTCAATCTAATTCTGCATTCTTTAAATATGCTTTATATTAAGTATTTTCAGTTTCCTACATAAATAAGTGATCATAAATTTGCAATATAGAAAGAAAACAACATCTAATTAGAACTCACATATGTTTATATTTTTCATCCATTCACTCCATTTGTATATAAAATTGTTTTTCACTCCATTTTTTTCCTGTTTTGATTTTCCTACTTTGGCATTCTTCCCTTATGTTTTTTTCTTGAGCTAAATTTTTGTGATCTAGTACAATCAAAAAGGCAAGATTTACTAAGGACTGTGTATAATTCAACAAGTGGCATACTTGCTGAAAAATCTCTTTCTGTTAAGGCAAGAATGACATATTAATAAGATACAATTTTGATGTAAACCCCTATACTTACGCTAAATAAAACTACTATCCTAGTAAAGGTAATGTTAATTGCTATTCATATGGAAAATACCTGAGTTCCATGTGTCTGCAAATGCAGTATAAGAAGGAACAAAGAGATGGCTTTCAAAATAACCCTTATGAATTCAGATTTTACAAAGAAAAGGATAGAATTCCAATTATTGGAAATGAAACTTACATTGTTATTTGAACTGGTCACCATCTAAAGTTTCAGACTTATAAATGAATATGTTGAGTTGTCTGTTTTAGGTGGTATAGTTTGTTACAGATTAATCCTCTCAAAGATAACAATTAACAGATGGATAGAACACTCCTCAACAGACACACACACACACACACACACACACACAATAATCTTCTCTTTGAGCACACTGAAGTATTCTCTAGACAGTCATGATCTGAGGAATCAAGATCCCAGACAACACCCATGATCAACCTATAGGGATTAGGGGAGATCACCTGCATATCCTATACCTCCAGGATGGTGGATACCAATGAAACAGAACCATACTTAACCTACACATGCCCAGAAAAGTTAGGGAAGTTCTCCATAACCCATGGACTTAGACCACAGTTGTTGGTGCTAAAAGCCCTGGTAGCACTTGTGTTTGTTCTTTGGGAGCTGAAGCTGTCATCCGGTTCCTGCAACTCCACAAGAAGTAGCTAATAATCCTCCAACATGTATTTTTCCTTTGGTGCAGAGGGTCTATGCGTCTCTGTAACAGAGTCACACATTGGGCACCTCAATTCAGTCATTTTGCTTTCCATTCTAATTTCTTAATTAATCTTAACACTTTCACTGTTTGACTTTGATTCCAAATTTAGAATCTCCACTTTTGTCACACTTCTGGAAACTCAGCTCAGTTTCCCAAAGTCTTAGCCAAACATTTCTGCTCTGCCTTGTAGCCTTTGAGTTTTTCACTGTTTATGAATTGGCCAATACTTCCAAGAACTCAACTCAATATGTATTTCACTTACTAAGATCTCCATTTCTGAAGTCTCAGCTGCTTTAGTAGCCCTTCTTTTTTTAGGTGTGACTATTGAAAGTTTACTTCAAGATTACAGCTCCTTATCTTACACTGATTTTCAGCATCTTAGGGTTTTGCTAAAATGGCTCAAGGGAAATTTTTTTTTTTTTTATTTTACAAAATTCCAGGCTATAAGCCTGGAGTCCAGAGTACTCTCTAGGCAGCCATGGCTTTGGAAACTGAGCCGAGTTTTCAACAGTGTCACAAAGGTGAAGATTCTAAGTTTGGAATCAAAGCTGAATGGTTAGGTATAGGTTTAAGGAAGAAAGGACCAAATAGAGGTGCCTTATGTGTGATGCTTTCAAAGACAAATTGACACTCTGCACCAAAGGAAAAATGTATTTTGAGGAGAGTGAGTGAGGAAGGACTGGAAATTAACAAAGAAGTAATGGGAACCATAAATAGCAAGGAGAATCAGAAAGGCAACCTTGAGAAAGGAACAAAGAAGTTTGCAGCTTCAACACTGGCTCTCCAGCCAGGAGTGGGGAATCCAATGCTGCCAGGGAAAGGGTGGGTAAGAGTCAGCAATCCAGATCATTGTAGCAGATCTCCACTGCAGGAGACTTCCAAGGTCCTTACGAGCTTTAACTCCAGTTTGGGGAGGTGACTGGTCTAATAATGACTATTCTGTTTCAAAGAGAGAAACCACTTTGGCCTCCCTCAGTCCCCAGAACTCAAACTGTCAAAGCCACTGCTAGACTCCATTATGGCTTAGGGGCTGGCAGATTCTTTCAGAAGGTTTGGCCCAATGTGTAACTTTCTGGGTGGAAGACAGTTCCTTTAGCATCCTGCACCTTCAGGATCAGCAGCTGCCATAGCCACCTGCCCAAATCCAAATCCCATGCATGCTTGCCCCACGCGAGCTAGGGAAGTCTCCTCCCCAGCACACAACAGCATCGACCATTGAAGAGTCCTGGCTTCAGCTGTGTCTGTCCATTCAGAGGTGGGAAAAGTCTCAGCCATTTATTGCAGCTCCAGAAACGTTGGTACTGGTGGCCCCAACCTCTGCCACCAGTTATGCTCACCCAGCAGGAACTAGAGAAGGTCTTCTTCCCAGTCCATGACCTTGAGACCACAGTTACTGGTGGAAACTCCCAACTTCACCTGCACCTATCCATCAGGAATTGGGAAAGGTCCTAGCCATTTCCCATAGCTCCACTAATGGGCTACCAATAGCCTGACTCTTGTGCACACCTGTGATTGGTTGGTGACAACTAGGGAACTGTCTCCTACTCAGCACATGACCTTGAAATTACAGCTGCAGGTACAAAAGGCCTTAGTGTCACCCAAACTTGTTCTGAGGACCAAGGAGAGTTTCCTTCTCGTTCTGCAGCTCCAGGACTATGGTACCAAAGCCCCAATCCTCATCCTCATCCTCAACAGCTTGACCCACGTGGGGCATTTTCATCCATGTTCTGAAGCTCCGGGACCACAGATTGAAAAAAAAAACCCACAAGTCTCAGTATCACCAATACCCAACCTGTAGGACCTAAGGAAGGTCACCCACACATCCCACACTTCCAGAACCATGAATGCAAGTGAAATAAGCCCCCAAACTGCATGCACATTCCTAGAAAAACTCCTCCTCCTCCACAGCCACAAATTTCAGATCACTGCTATTGGTGCTAAAAGCCCTAGTACCACTTGTGTTTTTTTCTTGGGACCTGGAGAAGGTATCATCTTATTCCCATAGCTCCACAAAAGTAGCTAAAATTATACAAGATGCACTACCAAATGAAATCACCTCACAGTATGTGTTCCAAAACCTGGAACCCATGTTTATCAGTGCCAAAGACCCCAAGAACTTCTGTGCTCATCCCATAGAGTCTGGAGAAGGCACCATCTCCTCTGTGGCTCCAGAACTATGGTTGCTTGCACCACAGGTCCAGGCATGGGAGAATCCCTGGGTAAGGTCTCCTTTACATCCTATGGAGCAGGGATCATGGCTGCTGGTGCTGCAATCCTGGTGTCATCTGTGCTTGCCCTGAGGAAACAGATTAATCTTCCACATCCTGCCTCATTGAGATTGTGTCAGCACCTGATACAAATCCCAGTGTCCTTAAGATTCAACTCTGTGGAACCTGAAGACAGAAGCCTATGTCCACTACAAATTCATATAATTACCTTCATAAATTGCTGCAACCTCCACTATTGAGGCACTTAAAGCTAGTGCTGATATCAATCAAAGATTAAGAAATCACAAAGTGACCATGCTTTTGAGCTTCCCTATAACTAAGCACAAAGCATCTATCAAATTGTCATCCTATATCCCATCTAAATGAAAAAATATTTTTCTACAAAAGCTATTTCATAAAATTGGAATAGGTGAACACTACACTAGATGTGCAGACAACAATACAAAGGCACAAGAAACATGAAAAGAAAGATAATACCTCTAATGAAGAACAATAGTTCTCAAGAAACAGATTTCAATTTGAAGGAAATCTATGAAATGAAAAAGAATTTAAAATAACAATCCTAAGGAAATTCAGTGAGAGGCAAGAAAATATAGATAAAACAGAGAAATTTGCCAATGAGTTAGAATTCATAAAAAAGAACAAATCAGAAATCTTGGAGCCAAAATCTTCAACTAATGAAATAAATAAATGCAATAGAGAGATTCCACAAAGACTTGAACAAAGAGAAGAAAGAGGGCAAGGCTTTTCAACTAGCCCAGTCAAATAAACAAAGAAGCCAGAAAGAAGTAAGGAAAATGTAAAAGTATTAAGAAAGTCTACAAGACTTATGGGATACTGTTCAGTGAACAAATATTCATGTTATTGGAATGTGAAGAAAAAGTGAAAAGTTTTTGATACATATTTCATGCAGTAATAACCCCAACCTGCCCAAATCTTCCAAGATGTATGAGTATCCAGATAGAAGAGGTTTAAAGGATTCCAAGTAGAATCAACCAAAATAGATCTTCACCAAGGCATATTTTAGTCAAAATTCTTAACAAACAAGATAAAGAGAGAATTCTAAAAACAGAAAGAGAAAAACCTCAGGTCATGTATAAGGGAATGCCTATTAGACTTACAGCAGATTTCTCAGCAGAAACCTTATAGGCCAGAAGAGATCAGGATGATATACTCAAAATACTGGAAAAAAAAAAAGAAAGAAAGAAAGAAAGAAAGAAGAAAGAAAGAAAGAAAGAAAGAGAGAAAGAAAGAGAGAAAGAAAGAAAAAGAAAAAACACCTGCCAACCAAGACTACCTACCCAACAAAAGTAAAAAGACAAATGGTATTATATCAAACTAAATCTCCTTCACAGCAAAGGAAATGATTAACAGGATTAAGAGACAATATATAGAATGGGGGAATATATTTTCCAATTGTTCATCTGACAAGGGGTTGATATCCAGAATCTGTGTATAAGGAACTCAAAAAGCTGAACACCAAACAAACAATCCAATAAAAAGTGGGCTAAAGAATTAAATAGACACTACTCAAAAGAACAGCCAATGAACACTTGAAAAAAATATTAATTCTCACTAATCATCAGGGGAATGATAATAAAATCACTGTCAGATATAACTAAAAGGACAAACATTTTTAAATTTAAAAAAAAATCAGAATGAGATATCAGCTCACTTGGGTTAGAATGGCTATAATCAAAAAGTCAAAAATTACAAAAACTGGTCACAATTCAGAGAAAGAGGAACTCATACCTTGTGGTTGGGAATGTAAATTGTACAGCTAAAATATAATATAGTATGGAGATTACTCAAAAATCTAAAAATCTACCATATAATCCTTAACCAAGGAGTTAAACCATTATACCTGTAGGGTACCTACATTCTCATGTTTATTGCAGCACTATTCACGGTAGCTAAAATATGGAATCAACCCAGATGGCCTTCACTGGATGAATGAATAAACAAAATGTGGTATGTATAAACAATGGAATATTCATTACTCAGTCATAAAAAAGAATGAAACCCTGTCATTGGCAGCAACAAGGATGGAAATGGAGGTCATTATGCCAAGAGAAATAAGCCAGCCAGACACAGAAAGATAAATACCATGTTTTCATTCATTTATGGAAAGCAAGTCAATATTGTAAAGTAACAGAATGGAACAGTTGTCACTAAAGACTGGGAAGGGTAGCAGGGAGAGAGGATGGAAAGAAGTTCAATAAAGATACCAAAACACAGTCAAAGTGGAGAAATTACTTCTGGTTCTTCTTTAATACAACAGGGTGGCTATTGGTTAAAATGATCTATGATAAATTTCAAAATGACTAGGAAAAAGAATATGAAATTCCAAATACATAAACGTTTAATGTTTGAAGAGATGAAAATACTTATTACCATGATTTGATTATTATGTATTGTATACATGTATTGAATTACCATAATATGCCCATAAATATATACAAATATTTTATTCCAATAAAAATAAATTGAAATAATTTTTACAAAGAATAAATTCACTAGTGTGCATGAAACATGGAAATCTACCTTCAATCTAGGTATAGTCCAATATGAATTAAGATGACATGCCCTATTCTGAATGTCTGAAGGAAAAGAAATCAAGAATCAAATGGCACACAAAGATTGGTGATTGATTCTAGAAAAACACTTGACATACTGCTATCTGTGAATAGCCACCAATAGTATAATTCCTACTTCAAAGCCAAAGGCCTGAAAACTGGGGGCAGTAGTTCAAATCTAGGAGTTCAAAATCTTTGAAACCAGAAGCTTTGATGTCCAAGGACAGGAGAAGACAGATATTCCAGCAGAAAGAAAGAATATTTGCCCTTCCTCCACCTTTATGCTCTTTGGACCCTCAATAGATTGAATGATGTTCACTCACATTGATGAGATCAGATCTCAGTCCACTGATTCAAGTGCTCAAATCCTCTGAAAACATCCTCAGGAACACAAACAGAAACAAAATTTTAATAACTGTTTTAGTCAACTTTTTTACCACTATGACCAAAAGATCTGACAAGAATAATTTTGAAAAAGTTTATTTGACACTCATAGTTTCAGAAGTCTCAGTTCATAGATGGCTGACTTCATTTGTCTGGGCCAGAAGTGAGGCAGAACATCAGGGCAGAACAGCATGAGAGAGGTAAAGCAGCTCAGGACATGACAGTTAGAAAGCAGAGATCTCTACTCTTCAGGGATAAAATATAAATCCCAAAGTCACACCCTTAGCAACCTATCTCCTCCAATCATATCCTACCTGTCTACTGTTACTACCCAGTTAATCCATTCAAGTGGATTTAAGCACTGATGAGGTTAAGGATGAGGATAAGGCTCTCAAAACCCAATGAAGTTAACCATTACACACAGGATACATCCCCCAACAAGGTATGGCAACACATGTGAAATGTTAACCAGAGAAAATCTGAAAAACTCAATGCCCAGGGTTTTTGTTGGAGGCTGGTTGCTTAGCATCTCTGCCTGTCACATTCCAAAATTTCAAACTCTAGAAGGAAAGAATGTATTCAGCATAAAGCTTATTCTTTTTTACAGGTTAGGCATGGAGAGCCATTTATATGGATTTGGGAAATGAAAAAAGCCTTCATCAAATCCAACTTTCCAAATGACATTGAAGGGTCATCCTTCTTAGCATGGTTTTCAAAGGATAGCAGTCAGGCTTGATATCTTAACACTTCTGTGTATATCATGGGTTAAAGAAGAAATTACAGCCGGGCGCGGTGGCGCACGCCTGTAATCCAAGCGATTTGGGAGGCTGAGTCAGGAGGATCGTGAGTTCAAAGCCAGCCTCAGCAACTTAGTGAGGCCCTAAGCAACTCAGTGAGACCCTATCTCTAAACAGAATACAAAATAGGGTTGGGGATGTGGCTCAGTGGCCGAGTGTCCCTGAGTTCAATCCCTGGTTCTAAAAAAAAAAAAAAAAAGAAGAAGAAATTACAATGAAAATAAGAAAATATGTTTAATTAAAAGATAATAAAAATATGATATACCAATGCTTGTGAAGCCACTAAATCTGTGCTTAGAAAATTTAATCTCTGAATGCATATGTTAAAAAAGGAAACAGTGAAAATCAAAGTTCTAAGTATCCATATAAAGAGGTTAAAATAACAGAAAATAAAATTCAAAATAATGAATTTTTAAAAACTTGTGATAGAGAAAATCAACAAAGCCAAGCATTTCTTCCTGGAAATGTTCAATGAAAGTGAAAAACTCCTGGTAAGATGTTCAAGAAAAGAAAGAAAGAAAATATGATTCACAAACACCAGGATGAAAAAGGAAACATTACAGATATTTTATATATGAAAACAATAATAAAATATATTATAACCAATTTTTTTGCTAATAAATTTGAAAATTTAAACAAAATGGAAAAATTCCTTGAGAAAAATATAGCAAAAGATCTTAATAGACAAATAAAATGAATATGTGATTAAAAACCACTTAGCAAAGTTCTCAGATGGCTTTAGCAATGAATTTTATAAACTTTTCAGGAGAAATAACACTAGATATACATAAAATTTTCTAGAGAATAAAAAAAGAACTATTTCTCAACTCTATTTCTGAGTATGGCATAACTTGATAGCAAAACTTATAAAGACATTACAAGAAAAGATGCAAATGTAAAAATCCTAAACAAAATATTAGCAAATCAAATTCAGGAATATGTAAAAAGGATAATATATCATAAAAATTGGGTGTATTCCCAGAATGCAAGTTTGACTTAACATTCAAAAACCAGTTGACATAATTTAGCACACTTATGAAATTAAGGAGGAAACCATATGATCAGCTCATTACATGTGAAATGTATATTTGATGAAACTTCAACACCCTTTCAGTATGCTTTGTTATATAACCAATGTATTCTCAGTTTGGAGGATATTAAAATTTCATACGTAGAGAGGTGCTATTGTGAAGTGGGGAGGTTATAGGAAGTGTTGTCTTGTGAAATTGTCTATAACATCCAGCGTTAGTGACACATCCATCTTCTGCCACCACAACAAATGATTGGACAAGTGATGCAACACTCTAGTCTTCTCATTGGACAAGCATCTGATATTTGCCCTCTCAGTCTATGCTCTGTGGGAAGGAATTTCCTCTAGAAAACTACAACTATCCTGCATTTGTGTTTCTGCAGACGGGAATGAAGCAACAAATTAACCCACTGGTGCATGGTAGTTGTTCTGAGTAGTTTAGTTAAATCTTTAAAGTAGAAAGTAGATCTTGAGAAAAGTGGCCATGCTATAGTTTAGATGTGAGGTGTCCCTACGAAGTGCAAGTGTGAGAGAAGGGAAGAAAGTTTACAGGTGAGCTGATTGGGTTCTGAGAGCCTTAACCTAATCAGCGGATTGATCCACTTGAATGGATTACTTGGACTGCAACTGCAGGCAGGTAGGGCGTGGCTGAAGGTGGGTCTCAGGCATGCCTTTGGCATTTATATTTTGTCCCTGATGAGTGGAGCACTCTGCTTCCCGGAGGCGGTGTTCTGAGCTGCCTTTCTCCCCTCCACACCCTTCCACCATGATATTCTGCTTCACCTTGGACCCAGAGAAATGGAGTCAGCCATCTGTGGACTGAGACCTCTGAAACTGTGAGCCAAAATAATTTTTCTCCTCTAATTGTTCTTGTGTGGTCTTTGGTCATAGTAATGAAAAACTGGCTCAAATGGTCTGCTATGAATGTTTATGTCCTTCCAATATTTAGGAGCAAGCCTTAATCCCTATCATGCTGGTGAGAGGAATTTGGGCCTCGGGAGGTTGTTAGTTCATGAAGGTGGAGCCTGCTAAAAGGGATTAGTGCCCTTACAAGAGAGAGAGATTGATGATCTCTGCCTGCATGAGATCACAGAGAGAAGGTCTTCTGCAAACCAGAAAAAGAACTCTCATTAGAATGGGACCATGCTGGCACTCTGACTTTCCAGCCTCTCGAACTGGAAGAAAAAAGTCCCTGTTGTTTCAACTCCCCAGTTTACGGTATTCTGTTATAGCAGCAAGAATAGATTGAGATGGCATCAAAGCAGAGCAACAAGAGGTTCAGGAAAGATCTTGGGCCTTTTTTTGGGAAAAAACTCACCTGGGGCTTCAGAATGAGGTCCCTGGACAGAAGAAGAGGAAAGTATTTTATTTTGGGGAGGAAAACAATGGAGAAACAATTAAGGAAAAATATGAAAAGAAAAAAAAAACTTTTAGTCTACACTTGAAAGAGACCTCAGAAAACATCTTCATTGACTGTGGAGCAAAGTCCTTAGGGTTGAATTGGTTTTATGGTCATGGCTGCAGAAGTAAAACAAGAGACTTTGATTTGTAGCAGAATGCTTTCCCCACTGCATTAAAACAAAATCATTACAGCTTTCTATATTCATGTTTTTACACTAATTTGACAGCTGTCCATCTAGCCTGCAGATACAGATGAGAATATAATTCCTACTTAAAAAAGAAAATGAAGTACTTGAAACAGTGTTAAAGTGTTTTTGGTTACTTCTGCTAACAGATGTAAAAGACAAAACAAAAATACAGCAATTTCGTGAGATAGTTAAAAGAAGTGGCAGTTGAGTGAACATCCTACGTGTCTTTCCCTTTCCTCTTAGAACCCATGCTCCTTAATGAGAAGCATTTTGACTGATTTACCTGTATTTCTATGTCTTTATACAGCTGTGTTGGATGCATATAGCAGTTTTGTAATAAATGCGTATTAAATAAAGGAAGGCTGATTGCTTTAAGCAACCTGGTAACCTCTTACACTAGGCAGGGTTCTTCAGAGAAATAAAGACTAGGATGTGTGTGGATATATAAATATCTGCAGAGAGAAAGAGAGAGAGAGGAGAAAAAACCTTATTTTAAGGAATTGACTTAAGCATTTTTGGAGACTTCGTAAATTCAAAACCTGCAGAATACCCAGGAAGAACTTCAGCTCAAGTCCAAAGGCTGTCTACTGGAATAATTCCTTCTTGCTCAGGGATGTCAGTCATCTTCTATTCAGTCCTTCACCTCCTTGGATGAATCCCACCCATATTATGAAGGTTAATCTGTTTTACCCAAAATCCACTGATTTAAATGTTAATCTTATCCAAAAGCACTCCCACAAAACCATTCAGAATAAGATTTGACCACATATCTGGTCCCTGGAACCTAACTAAGTGGACACATAAAATTAACCTTCATGCCTGTTATCATCCCTGTCAGATTTCTCTGTTCCTACTTCCATTTTATGAGTTACAAATTCAGTCCAAATAATATATTTGACATCATGTCATTTTCCTCCAAGACTATTTATAGTCACAAACACCCATGTGAGCCTGTGTTGTAAGGGCTGTCACCCTTTGGGGGCTTTGAGGAGCACTCCAACATGGCCATGGAAATTACACTGGGAGGAGAGAAGACATGAAATTAAAGTATCTGTTACATTCAGACGTCCTAGAGAGAGTAGGAAGGCAAGCCATGTAGGAAGCTACCTAGCAGATGTCCCCAAGGAGCAAGCTCAATTGAATAAACTCAACTGAGAAAGAAGATAATTGTAGACAAAGGCCTTTATTGGGGGTCATGTCATAGTACCATGTGCAAAATATGTTCAGGAATTTCACTATTGTGCATGAGTGTCACTAGGTCACAATCAGACAGGGGAAGAAAACAATCGTATAATGGGGACCAGCCTTTATTTTTATTTGTTCTTTTTAGTTATACATGACAGTAGAGTATATTTTGACATATTTAGACAAACATGAAGTATATCTTCTTCTAGTTAGGATCCCAGTCTTGTGGATGTACATAATGTAGAGATTCACAGCCTTTTTGCAGTGTTGCATCTGGTCATCAGTCTGGGGGTGCTCAAAACTTGTTTGTGGGGATGTTGAGGCATCAGGAAAACATGAAGTTTAAGAAGTTTATAATAAAGTTCCACTTCTACATTTCTGAGCTTCCTTTATGGTTGGTTTGGCCTCATAATTGGGTTCTGAACAATGCAAAATGAGAAAAGTTATTTCTTTTTAAAAACATTGCCTGATTCCTGAACCCTGTTGTCCATATCTTGGTGAGCTTGGAAATCACATGTTCTGCATGGCATAACCTCATGGTTTTGACCAATTTTTAAAAAAACCCTTATTATATTAAGTCTCTAATACAATTTCAGAACACTGAATTTTCGGAATTAATCTATTAGCTACTTTTAAGTATTTAGGTCTCTTCCTCTTCTCAAATACTGTAAAGTTTTCTGAAAATTTAAACACTTGTCCTATCTTTAAAATTATATTGAGTAAGTGGTTCTTCTAAACCACATTTTCTTGGTGTTTTCTTATAGAATTGCACTGGTGCTGGTGCCATATGAGAAGAGGCTAGTTACACATTCTCAACAAGCTTATCTGATGTAATTGGAAATATCTCTTCCTTACCAGAAGATAAGATATAATCTCATCCCTGAATTTTTACTACTACAAATAGTGTATGATTAGAATTATATACTGATTAATGTTGTGAAGTGGAATAGGAATTTCTGTTCATGTTAAATGTTTTTGGATGTTTAAAATAGTTATTAGGTGAACACTTACCATAGGTACTAAAAGATGATTGGACAGTGACAGAGAGGTGAAGAAAGTCTATAGCCCTCAGCTTGACAAGTCCTACAGCTTGTCAGATCAATAAGACATGCCAATTCAAAACAGTTGATCTTCAATACTTGTTCACTTTTTACCCAGGAGCTCACCTTGCATGAGTATCAGTTACATTTGTTCTGCTTTTTATTCAATGTCAATGTATTTTACATCCTAGTTTACCTTTCAATAATGATCTAGGCAATAAATTAGAAGGGTGACTTGAAAGCTAAGGAATTCATGAGTAAGGGCCTGAAGACCTCCAGAAGGTTGTGTCTACCATGTATGTATGATACAGTCTAATTGAGGGATGGATAGCTTTCATTTTCTTTATGTGAAGAAACTCCACCACCACCAAATAAATAAAAACAATATTTAGTGAAAGAATATAAAAAACAGATTTAGAGTGATTGGTAAAGAAACTGAGGAATTTTACCTCCATATTCCATAAAAGATTGCTGGTTTCTCAGAATCATACATAGAATGTTAGTTAATAATATTGTGACACAGTTGACACAGAAACTGCAATATATTGAAAAAAGCTTGAAGTTGAGAGAGAAAAACGATTTTACTACAGAGCTGGAGTGTCTAATAACATAATCAAAATTGCAGAAAAATATAGCAACTGATAAAATATTAGAGATTATGAAAAGGCAAATCAAGATCAAAGGATCAATAGTAAGTCTTGAGACTGACTTTTGAACAGATACTATGGAAATTGGTAGTCAATGGAATAAGATCTCAAAATGCTGAAAGAAAAACTTCTGACCACAGTGGTTACCAAAATTCAGGAAGATAGGAAGAATGAGTTCCAGTGATCTACAGCAACAGGGTGACAGTAATTGATAGCAATTTATATTTTATAATGAGCTAAAATCTACGAATTTGAAGTAGTCTCAAATAAAGAACTAATGATTTGAGGATATGGAAATAATAATTCGTTGATCTGATCATTAGACATTGTACACAAGTACTGAGTTATCAGGTTGTGCTGCACAAATGCATAAAATTATTATGAGTCAATTAAGAAATTCCAACCTAAAATTCTATAATAGGAGAAAATCTCATTTAAAAATAAAGGTAAATAAAGACTTCTAAGCAAACAGAAGTTGAGACATTTACTGCTAGAAAAACTGCACTGTAAGAAATATCAATAGAATCTTTTCAGGTTGATGGAGAAGGGATCCCAGATGGATACACAAAACCACAGGAGGAATGAAGAATAGAGGAAGTGCTAAAATGTGGGTTGCTTAAAAATACTATTTAAAACACAACACTGTAGAAGCAAAATATGCAATATCTATATTACAAAATTGGGAGTGGGATAAATGGAATTACATTGTTAAAACTATCCATATTGTTTGAAGTTGGTAAGATATTAATATAAGATAATTATGGTGAGTTAAGGAAACATATTTTTATCTCTAGAGCAACAACCCCCAGAAAAATTTAAGAATTATACCTTAAGAACTATTAAAAAGAATACAAAATAGAGTAATAGAAAAAATATGTGCCAAAAGAAAGCAAGTAAAAAGAACAAAGGAACATAAAACAGGGGAGACAAACAGAAAAAGAATATCATAAATGGTCCAAAAATATCAGTAATTAAATTACATGTAAATGAGTTAATTCCCCAAAGTTGGGGTAATACAAGAGGTTGGAGAACCATCAGAGGTCTCAGAGGACCAGCTTTTCACAACTATGTAAGAATGTACCAGTCCAGTCCTACCAGTTTATATCAGCTGAATACACATCGCGCAGATTAGAAAAGTCATGACCACTGATGTTACCATCCAGCTCCCTGGGGACCTTTCTCAAAGCGTATCCCATTCTTTCCTCCTGATTGGAAATAACAGTTCTGAATTTTGTGCTTATCATTTCCTTGCTTTACTCTGTAGACTTACCAGATAGGTGTCTGTGCTTAAATAATATAGTATTTAGTCGTTACAGGTTTAAAACTATATAAATGGAATCATATTGTATGTATTCATCTTCGCATTTTCTTTTTATTATTATGTTCTCAACATTTACCCATGCTTTTGCAGACAACTGAAATGCATTCATTTTTCCTGATACATGCTAATTCATCATATTATTATTCTGTACTGCTGATAGATAGTTATACATGTCCAAGTGTATCTCTAGGGCAATAGAATGGTTGAGCTGCATTCAGAGCATAATACCATGTTAGTCAGATAATGCTAAATTATTTTCAGAAATGATTGTACATTAACAGAAAGGTGTAAGTGTACCATCCACTCAGATGCTTGACAACACCTGAATTTTGCAAATCTGGTCAGGAAAAATGGACTGTGATTAATTTTTATGCATTTCACTGCTTACTAATAAGATTGAGCATCTTTTCATATGTTTATTTCTATACCACGGAGACTTCCTTAATGAAATGGCTCTTCAAGTCTTTTGTCAATATCTTCATGTCATTTTCTTTCTTATTGATTTGTAGGAGTTCTTGAATTTATTTTTAGATACTTTCCTTTTTGAATGCAATGTAAAATCTACCTTTTAAATTGAATTGTGTTTTCTGGCTTTGCTCATGTGTTGAAATGCAATAAATCTTTTAAAAATTTATTTTGCCTTCAGCAAACTTTCCAAATTCTTATTATTTCTAGCATGTGCAGAGGTTTTGATTTTCTATAGTCTTATGATGTTATTTGTGAATAATGAGACTTTGGTTTTTTCTTTCATTATCCCTACAACTTTTGCTTTTCACATTTTATTGTTATTCTTAAGACCTTCAGCATAATAAACAGTAGTGAGGGACAACACTTTTGTCTTATTCCAGATCTTAAATAGAATACTTTTCCATGTTTCAAAAAATGTGTAATTTTACTATCATGTGATTTTTGACCTTCAGAATGTTTTTTAAAAATGTCCTTTTAGTTTGCCAAGTTGTTATTGGAAATATACAGTGAATTTTGTTGATAAAATTCTGTATCTTTTTACAATATCATGCTTTTTTTCTCCTTTATACTTTAAACATTGTTTATTATATTAGTCAAATTTCTAATATTATGCTATCATTGTCATTCTGGGATAAATCCAACACTTAAAAAATACATGATGCTATCTGAAGTATCTTTTCCCCTTGGGGAAAGTCTTGGTCACAGTCTGTGGCACTATTGGGAGGTGATAGAATCTTTAGCAGGTGAGAATTAGTGGAAGAGAATTTGGTCTTTGGGGTTATGTTAATCAACTTTCAATCATTGTGACAAAATACCCGAGGTAAGCAATTTATAAGGAGAAAAGACTTATTTTGGCTTATGGATTCAGAGGTTTCAGTCCATGGTCACTTGACCCCATCATGTTGGACCTGTGGCAAAGCAAAACATCATGGTGAGGAGCAGGTGGTAGAATAAAGCTGTTTACCTCATGGCAGCCAGGGAGGAAATATGGGAAATGGTTAGAATTCCAACATACATTTTAAGGGCATGCCTCCAATCAATCACTTCTATCTTACTTCTACTAGACCCCCACCTCATAAAGGTTCTACCACCTCCCAATAGCACCACAGGATGGCAACCAAACCTTCAGCATGTGGGCCTCTAGGGGATATTGAAGATCCAAACCATAACGGGGGTAGATATTGATACCTGGTCTTTTCATCTCTGTCTTTGCTTCCTGGCTGTCATGAGGTGAACTGTTTTGCTCCAACACATGTTCCCATCATGATGTATCACCTCACCAGAGGCCCCAAACAGAGTCAATTCACCATGGACTGAAACCCGCTCAAACCATCAGTCAAAATACATCTTTTCTCCTTGTAAGTTGGTTTTTCCAGGTATGTTTTCATAGCAATGAAAAACTAACTAATACAAGGAGCTTATCTTGGTTTATTTAGGCTGCTATAACAAAGTACCATAAACTGAGTAGTTCATCAACAACAGGAATCTATTGCTTACAGTTCTTGAGCCTGAAAAGTCCAACATCAAGGAACCAGCAGATTTGGTATCCAATGTCTTCTCACTGTGTTCTCATATGGAAGAAGGAAATAGAGGTGTCTTTATTAGGATATTTATCCCATTTGTGACCTGATCACTTCTTGAGAGCCCTACCTTCCATTGCAACACCTTGAAGATTAGGATATTAACATAATAATTTGGTGGGACATAAATACACATGCATGGCATTCCAGTTCCCTACAAAAAAATTCTTGTCATTTTTGTATGCAAGCTATATGTATTCCATCTTGATAGTCTCAGAAATTCTTAATTTATTTCAGTATCAACTTTAAAATCTAGGTCCAGAGTCTCACCTATCTTCTAAATTAAATATGGGTGAAACTCAAAGTGCATTTCATCCTGGGGAAAATTGCTTTCCAACTAAATCTGTGAAATTAAATTATGTGCCCTCAAAACTCGATGGTGAGATAGGCATAGGATAGGCATTCCCATTCTGAAAGGGAGAAATAGGAAAGAAGAAAGGAGTAAGAGGCCCCAAATAAGTCTGAAATTAGTAGAGAAAACATTATTAAATCTTAAAATTCAAGAATAACATTTTTGGGTCAGTGTTCCACCTTCCAGGCCCACTAGAACAGTGGTCCCACCTTTCAGACACACTGGGGTGGAGGTCCTGCATTCTGGATACACTGGGACAGTGGCCCTGCCCTCATGGCTCTGGGCAGTTCTACTTCCATAGTGGTTCTGTGTCTGGAGTCCAAGTTGCACCAGTGCCTTTATTAGTCTGAGTTTTCAGAGGTGGTTCTATTCTTAAATTCTAGATGGGTGAAGCCATGATCCCTGTGCCTTATATACTCCTTGAGCTGTCAGATATGGATGGTACTTCATGGATGGTGCCAAAGTTGACCACCTGTTACAGTTTAGATGTGAGTTGCCCCCAAAAAACTCATGTATAAGGCAGTGCAAGAAGGCTTAAAAGTGAAATGATGGGGTCATGAGAGTCTTAACCCAAACAATGAATTAATTCCCTGATAGAGATTAACTGGGCAGTAACCATAGGCAGTTACCTACCAACAGTGGTGAAAAAGCAGACTGAAACACCACCTGTCCCCTCTGGTGGGATAGTCACCATGACTCATGCCACATCTGGGCCTATTGGAATCAGAACTGTGGCAGCCATGATCATGTGACAGAACACAAGAATTACAACCTTGAAAGTATTGTGCCCCCAGGTCTTGTTCTCTAGACCTGTGATGGGAGGGACAGGCCTGGTGATCTCCAAGATGCCTTTGGTGTTACTCTCATTTTCTTGAAGAATAACACCTGGCTTGCATTGAGATGGCTCATCCAGAAGAATTTACCAAACAGTCCTTTGGTCGCACCCTTGTTCTCTCCCCATCAGGTGTTCTCATTTTATCTAATGTTGGCTGAGAACTTTCCAAAATTTTAATTTCTGCTTCCAACTTAATTAACATTTCCATCTTTAAGTAGTTTTTCTCTTCTTGCATTTTTTACACTCAAAATAATCCAGGCACCACCTTGAGTTTTTGCTTAGAAATCTCCTCAATCAAATATCAATTTCATTGCTCAGAGCTTCTGCCTTTCATGAAACTCTAAGGCATGAACACAATTCAGTCAAGGTCATTGCCACTTTGTAAGACCAGCATTAATCCTGTCATGAGAGTGGTCATGACCAAATCACCTTTAAGTAACCCACCTATTAAAGGCTTCACCACCTTTTAATACTGTTACATTTCAAAATTCTCACATGAACTTTGGTGGGAATGAAGCACATTCAAATCATAGTAGTCCATTTATGGCAATTAGGCATTTCCTAGCATGTGCCTGTAAATATTTTCAGCTTCTATTCACTACCCAATTCCAAAGCCTCCACAATCTTAGGTATATTTTACATCCGCACCCCACTTCTGGTACCAACTTTATGTTTCACTCCAGTTTGGCTGCTGTAACAAAATACCATAAACAAGGCAGCTTATGAACAAACAAATTTATTTCTTACAGTTTTAGAACCTGCAAAGTACACAATTAAGGCACCAGCAGATTCAATGTCTTATGAGGATTCTCTTTTTTGTTTAAAAAAATGTCACCCTCTCTTCTGTCTTCACATGGTGAAAAGAGCAAAGGAATTGATATAGATTAATATTTTTTTCTTCCAAAAATTATGCAGAAATTTAATTCCATGTTAAATTATTGATAAATGGTTCTTTCAAAGGTTATTAGACCATTTGGACTCTATCCCCACACAAATGAATTTATTGCTTTAGTAAAGGGCTTTTGTGCATAGGTTCCCTCTCTATCTCCCCCACCTTCTGCTATGGGTTGTTACAGCAAGAAGGTCCTCTCCAGATACCAATGCCCTGATATTGGACTTGTAAGCTTTTAGGAGTATGAGCCAATAAATTTCTTTATATCAATAAAAAGGGACCAAGACCAAAAAGTGGTACTGAGAAATACAGCTGATGCTACAACAAATACAACTGAAAATGTGGAAATGACTTTGGATCTGAGTTGTGAATAGAGGCTAAAAGAATTTGAAATCACAGACTAGAAAAAAAAAACTAGACTGCCATAAATGGAGCATTAAGGTGATTCTTATGAAGGTTCAAATGAAGACAAGAATAATGGGGAGAATCTGAAACTTCTTAGCATTTAAGTAATCATGATTTTTAAAAAATGGTAGAAAAGTAGACAGTAAAAGCCATTCTGATGAGGTTTTAGATGGAAAAGTAAACTAGGTTTAGAAACTGGAGGGAAGGCCAACCTTGTTGCAAGGTGACAAAGAACTTGGCTGAATTGTGCCCATGTCCTGGAATTTTATGGAAGACAGAACTTAAGAGTAATGAGCTAGGATTTTGGCAGAAGAAATATCCAAGCAGCAAAGCGTTCAAAGTGCTGCATGGCTTCTTTTAACTGTGTGTAATAAAATGCAAGAAGAGAGAAATTATTTAAATACAGAATATATAATTAAAAGGAAAACAGAACATAAAGACTAGGAATATTCTCAGCCTGACCATGTAAAATGCAAAAAAGCTTGTCCTGGAGAGAATACTGATGGTACTGCCAAGAGACTATTTGTTCAGGAGGTTGGTGTGGATAGAACAAAGCCCAGTGCTATTGATCAAGACATGGGAAGAGTGGCCCCAGTGGCATTTCAGAGATCCATGAGGATGCCCCTCCTATCACAGGTCCAGAGCAGGACCTCCTAAGTCCCATAGGACCTTGCTGCTCTGAACCACCTCAAGTGTCTGCTCCCCAAATTCTGGCAGTGTTCAGCAGCCCAACCATGACTCATGTAAGCCTAGGTGTTGCATTGGCCCCACTCAGAGAGGGACAGCTGTGCATCTTGGTAGCATCCACATGGCAGTGACTCTGCAGAGGAGCAGCATGCATGAACTGTAGGACCCTGGGAAGATTCAACTAGGTTTGAAAATATGTCAAGGAATCTTGGGGCTCCTGGCAGAAATCTGTTGCAATGGTGGAGCCACCACAGAGATTCCCAACTACTGCTGTGTCTGGCAAAGATTTGGGAATGGGGTTATCTTCAGGAACCCAGAAGTCCACCAGAATGCCACATCAGCCCAGGAGAACTACAGACATGAGACTCCAAACCACAAGAGCTGCTGCATAGGCTGAGCCAGCAAAGTCATTAGAGTAGGGTCACCTAAGGCCTGGGCGCACCACAGTGTGTCCAGGAGAAGGTCATGGACTCAAGGAAGATTGTTCTAGAACCTCAAGTTTTGATCTTGTTTGGCCAGCTAGGTTTTTATATCTCTCTCAGTCCTTTTTCATTGGGGTACAAATCCCATTTGTGAGAGCTTCACCCTCAAACCCAGTCACCTCTCAAAGCCCTCATCTTGTAATAACGCCATCACTTTGGAGGTTAGAATTTTGAAGTGTGGATTTAGGAGAGTACAAATATTCAGACCATAATTTGACTTGATTCATTCTGTTTCTATCTTTAAAATTATTTGCTGTGTATGGTCAGAATTTGAAGAGATGGTAACTACAACCCAATGATATTTTTTATTCCATAAGATATTTGCAAAGGATAAAGACTCAACAAACCTAAGTTGATGTTTAAGTATGTCAGAGGCACTTATGTTCTAACTGGATTATCCTTTTCTGTGTGCTTCTCTTGGCTAAGTCCCTAAACTTGACCTCTGTCCCTAAATATAGTTTTCTTAGTTATTTCCTTCTTCATATATTTCCCCTTTATCTTACTCATTATAATTTAATTAAACCTTTTGCATAGCATCCATGTCCCCTGCTAGACTGTAAGCATCATGTGAGTAGAGACACTTTAGTGCCCTGGCTTTGCCATTTTTCCAGTCCCTAGCACAGTGCTTTGAGTATGATGTATTTTGGATAAATGTTAATTGAATGACCAATGATTGAACATGGCCAGGATATCCTTACTAACAGCATGATGGGTTTCATCCAATCAATATTAATCACATTATCCATTATCTATCTCTCTATCTATCATCTATTGTCTATCTGAAAATACACACACTCTGAAAGGGTAACTCATCCATAGCTTTAGGAGTGCATATTGATACAATCACTTTGAAAATCTGTCAATATCTACACAAATTGAACATACATGAGCCTTATGACATAGCAATTACACACTATGAATGTATACAGATATTCACAAGACATACTACTACCTTTACCATCATCCCATCCATAAGAGCCTCAAAATGAAAATCACCCAAATGCCCTCAAAAGCAGTGAATGAATAAATAAATTCACATAATTGAATATCATACCATCATGAGAATAAAGAAAACACAACAAAATGAAGCTATGTAGACAAATGTCATAGACATGATACAGAGTGAAAGAAGCTAGCAAAAAATGTACATGATGAATAATCCCAATTATATAAAGTATAAAATTGAGAAAACCTAGTCTCTGCTGTTAGTAGTTAGGAAAGTATGCAGCCATGGGGGGCGGGGAGGTGCTCTAGTACTGGAAGGAGGATGAACAGTTTCTGGGTGCAGGAATATGGTGATACTTGCACTGGTTGGGATAACAGGTGTTTGTTCAGTTTGTAGAAATTCAGCCAGGTATGCAGTATGATAAATATATAGTTTTCTCTATGTATATTATACTTTAACAAAATGTTTTTTTTTAATAGAGAAGCATCATGGTATAGGAAGAAGACATTGACTTTAGTCCATATTTTGCTACTTAAGAAGTATATCATCCTGTTCAATTAATTTGACCATTCTATGTCTTGTTTTATATATCTGTAAAATAGGGAAATAATAACATCTACTGTATGTTGTAACTATATGTCTCTATATATGCATATATACATATGTGTGTGGGGGGTGGGTGTGCAATATAACACACACAACTATTTGTTCCCTGTGCTTTACTTTGCAGAGTTAAATTATAATCAGCATGTAAGGGATCAGCATGGAGGGGTACAAAGGCTATCTTGAGGAGTTAGAATGAGTCTAGAGTCATTGGAATCAGCAGGAATTTGGAATTTAATATGTATCTGGAAGACAAAGTGTTCAAGAGGCAAGAGTTTGTCAGCTATGAGGGCGAGAACTGGAGAGTGACAGAACAACCTGAAGCAGTAGGGAGGGTCATCTTGGACATGGGGAAGAGAGGGCAACATATACCTCATGAGCGAGGAGGTGAAGGTGTGATTTGAAAGTTACACTTCTGAATGTTAAACTATTAGATTGAAGCTAAGTATCTGGATTACAGAATCTTGTGACATTCACTGACAAGAGTGAGCATCTCCAAACTCATCACTTGCCTCCATACATTTTTTTCTCAGATAATGACACTGAAGAGGTTCAGAATATGCCACCGTGGCATATTGATTTCTTTGAACTAAATGAAATGACAAAATTGCCAACACAGAGAAAGTTCTTCATCTCCCCCTCAAGCTCCTAAAATAGAGTCTGAATCTCTCCTTTTGTCAGAACTTGACAATCACAAAGCAAGCTTTCCTTAGTAAAGGCATCTGTACCAGGAGGAGCTACTCTGAGATGCCTTATACCACCTGACAGATCTGATGTGCGTAACCAGGCAACCTTTACTCACCCTGCGTTTGCTCCTCTGGTTCTCCCACGGTTTGTCTACACTGCCTTCCTAACACCTCAAGTTCCTTTACCTTTCCTTAACCCACAATGGTATACAGGCTTTCATCATTTGGCTGCTTCTTGGAGTTTCATATTTTTATGGAGCTCTCATACAGAAAGAACTAAAATTGTCATTCTCCTGCTAATCTGTTTTATGTCAATTTAATTGGTAGACCAGCAAAGAAGGTAGTAAGGTAAAGGGAAGCAATATTTCCCTCCCCTGGGGAGACATGTAAAAGAATAGACAGGACCAGCCCTGAGTCAAGAGGTAATAATCTGATAAGGAAAGCAGACATGGATCTTAACAATTGAGAGAATTAAATGCCTGAGGTAAGCACAGACTCCTGTGTGACTATTTATAAATGGTACCTAATCCATGTTTTTTAATTTAGGGAAAGTCCTTAAGGGGTGATATTAAGAAACTGATAAAGTCCTAGTAACTGGGTTTCTGAACCTTCAGGACTAAGGTCCAGACTTTGACTCTGGTAAATTTACTACAGAAAAAGCCATTTTGTTAGATTGTTTTGGCTGCCAGGCATATAAATTATTTTGGTTGTGATACCATATCTGCCTGGTGGCAGTGTGGTATGGAGGGATGATGCCAGACTCAGAAAAAGGAAGAAAGTCAAAAGCCAGTGAACTCCTAGATTTGTCTGATGATGACCTTCTGAATTGTTTTGATTGTGCTCATGGAGTTAATGTGAGGATTAATTGAAGTTAACACATCAAATTCCTTGTTACTAAATATTAGTTTACTTATTAGTCACTATGATTAACTTCTTAAGGAGATTATGTATTGGTTCATTACAACTTTAATATTCAAAACAAGCTTGTTCCAATTGACTAAAAAATTCAACCAGCATTTCCTGAGTACCACAGAATGCTTGACTTTGTTAGCCAGGGGGACACAGAAATGAAAAAGCTTCTGCCTAAAAGGGCTGAGATTCAGGTACAAATGGAAGAGGGAAACAAACGTGTAATTTATTGCAGCCAAAGATAGCTTAGAGGACTTGCGGCAGCCTGCTGCAAAATTTCCATCAGCATCTCTAAATTACCCAAATGAGCATCCAATTTAAGTAGGTCACTGTACTTGCTAAGCAACTATAACCTAAAGACAATTAACTTCATCCCAAATACCCACTTGTAGCAAACGTAGGGGCCAAAGACATTTCTCTTTTCTCTCCGGAGGTTCAATATCTGAATCTGAGAAATAAACTGTCAGCAGACAGATTATCAGGAGAAAAGGGATATAAACTTATTATGGGTGTGGGGAACTCATAGGAGAGGGAGACCCAGTAACCCATTGAGATTTAAAAGCTTATCTCTTCTCTTCCTAGGGAAGGGGGATATGGGAGATGTATGCAATTTTAGAGGAAGAGTAAATTATTTTTAGGGGTGATGAGAGGTTCCTAAGAATAGACAATGACTTGAGGCAAAGTTCATCTAGACTCTGGGGATGTTGCTTGACTTGCATTCTCTTTTTCTGTGAGATGGGCTAGATCTTCCTTGTTGATAAAAATTACAGGGAGTAAACAGAAAGCAAGTATGTTCCTTTGGGGGACCAAGTCTTTAGGTAGATAGGCAACATTCGAGAAAGTCTCTTTCCTACACCTTCTGCTTCCCAACTGCTGTCAGTTTGAAGTCCATAGAAATTGATTTTGGGGTATCATTTTCTTGTGTCCCAGCACAAATTATCTCTCTAAATGCTCTCCACCTACCCATCACACAATATTAGGTGCAAGAATAAGTTTTCAGAAAGGAAAATCTTGTAGGACCAAGAAAGAATGTGCATAATTGATAGAAAGAACAGACAGTGCTTCTCTGCCCAGAGATGGGGAGAGGTTTCTGTGGATGCAGGACTGGGGGAGGGCTGTTATCTAAAGAGACAGAGAGAAATCAGAATATTGAGGGTACTGCATAGAAGCCTAAAAGGCTTGGACTTCATCTGTACACAGGAAGGAAACATGGGGAGTTTTAATTAAATAAAACCTGAGAAAGAACATTTCCAGGAGATTGTACAGACAGGAAGGCATTGGAAGAAGGGGCACAAGTCAAGTCGAACAAGACCCATGTTCGTTTGGTTCACATAAGGTTCCTCAGTTCTGTAATTCACACTACCCTGACAGACTTCAAGGCATATCAAAGCATATCATATGTTAAAACATGATACAAACCATTCCACTGTGCCAAATTCTTTTCATACTAACTATTGTAGTGCTATTTGTATCTTGGTAATAATAGTCATTGGTGGTACATCTTAAGGACTTTTGCAAAAGTCTGAAAATTTTTCTCAATGCTGACAACTTGGCAAAAGCAACTTTGGAGGCCATCTCACTGGATTTGTTTTTTAATCAGTGTGGTTGTTTGATGACAGGAAGTAGACCCACTGTTTTATGATGGATCATAAAAACAACCACTCATTTAATAAGTGAATGCAACAGGAGCCTGGGATGCTTCGGTGGTTACAAATGTGGCAGGATTCTTTCCAAATCAGCAACTCTGAGCTGGAGATAAACAGCCCAGTTTAAATGAAGAACTCTGATAAGGAATTAATGAGGTGGAGAATTGCTGCTGTTAAGCTGAAAGGATCTCATGACCACCCCCACAATCAAAATGATTTTTTTTTTGATTGAAGGAAATGAGACATTCTTGCATTTAAAAACCCAACCAAATTAAACAAGTATGCCCCACCTTTCTCTCTCTCTCTCTCTCTCTCTCACTCTCTCTCTCTCTCTCACACACACACACACACACACACACAGATCACAGAGTCAATTTCCAGAGAGTGAAGATATAGTGTTCTTTCTGGAATTATCGACCACAACGAAACCCACCTCAAGCCATTTCTTGTATTTAATGTTCACTTCTCACGTTCAGGTCCTTGACCGAAAGCAATACTTCCTCCTTAAGCTGTTTCCTTCTTTCAGAACCTTGAAGAATGATGTAAACAAGTCCCCCTGCTCTGTGCATTTGACTAAGCCTGGGCGTTAAACACTGTTTGCTGGCTGTTCTTAGTGGATGTGTGGATGTTGGAGCCTTTTTGTTCCCTAATTATCCTTAATCATAATTCTTTCCCATTTTCTAAGAACTCAAAAGACAAAGTGAAGAGACAGCAATAGTTTTAACTTTCTACATAAATCAAGTATAAGGGAAGAAAAAGAAATGACAAAGCTTCTCATACACAGGTGCGTGAAAGCTTTGGGTTACTTAAAACAGCTTTAAGAGGTCAGTAAAGAAAGAAAAAGGGCTTGCTCAGTAATTTATTACCTGTTAAAATACTTAAGTGTTCAATTCTACATAGGCCTTCATCCAACAAAATCACCCCTTCCTTCCCACTTTGAACCAGAAATGTATGCACAATAGAAGACTTATTGGAATAATGTATATACCATCGTATCCCTTCCACCTCCAAATTTATCTTTTATTTCCAAACAATGTAATTGCAGACAGTTCCCAAAGCATAAAATTTCCTGTCACCTGATTCAATAATTTATTGCATTCAATAATGCTTTAATGCTCCCAACATTAAATATTCTTTCATCAACAACATTTGACATGGGAATTTAAGTCCACTCTTAAAAAATGTTAATAACTTAATTACCAGCTGTATGGTAATGACCACATTTCAGAAAAGTTTTTCACATATCAAAGTTGGGTGTTGCTTCTCAAACTATCATCACATTCTCTTTTCTTCACTTTCCATTCACTATGACAAACCTATGCTTTTAAAAATTTAATGTCATTACATACACATATGCACCAGGGCACGTGGTCATACAGGATCCGCTTTGCACAGTGCTGATTGTCATACACACAAACTACAATGTGGTTAGTGCTCCTGAAGCTTTCATTAAAATAGAATAGAGGAAAAATGGTTCTCAGCCACATGCATGCCACCTTGTTGAAAACCAGCTGTATGTGTGAAAGGTGTCAGTTCTACTCTGGTGAACAGAAGGGAAGTAGATATAGGATAAATGCAAATCAAAACCACCTTAAGATTTCATCTTACCCCAATTAGAATGTCTTTTATTAAGAACACAGGCAACAACAGGTGTTGG
>JAJEJO010000320.1:1984307-2001465 GCA_020662805.1 Glaucomys volans
CCATTGCCCTGTGTACATGCATGAATGCACAGATGGTGTGACTCTACTTTGTGTACAACCAGTGAAACAATAGCTGTACTCCATTTGTGTTCAATGAATCAATAAGTAAATAAAAGATAAATAAATAAATAAGAAGGAAAGTAGAAAGAAAGATTGAGAACTGACCATCCTGAGTGGCTAAGTATATTTATCTCAAGTTTAGGTTGTTTTCAGAAAATATCTGAAACATTTTTTTTCTTCCTTTTAAATATCTTCTATGGTCTAGTTTGGAAAACACTTTGTGAACCCAGTATGCAATATAATAGGCTATAATAGTCTAGCTAAATTGAACTGCTGCTTATTAATTACAGAGTGAATTCTAATGGGGTTTACTTGAAAATAAAGTACTTTGTTTTCAGATTTCAAATATAAGGCTCATTATTCATGGTGGTGCAGAGGAGAGAGTATGTGGAAGGATTGTGGACTCTGAGCTAGAGCCCCAAGAGATGAAATTTACCTTAGGAACATTTAGCACATTTCAGGGACTGGTCTTCATCTTGCAGAACTACAACCTTGATTTTTGTACATTCTTCTTTTTCAGGGGCGAATTCATATTAGCAAATATATACCAGAATGCTTATGTGTAATGACAGCCCTGACAGAGTGTCAGGCAGACCAACACACTCACATTGACACAGCCCTGTAGGCCTGTTCGGCATACATGGGCTCGGAGAAAGGAGGACAAGGTGTGGCTTTATGAAACCATCACATGTCTAAAGTAAATGCTCCTTCAGATAGACTGGCCCCTGGGCCTGTTTGGGTAAGCTTCTGTTGGGCAGTTGAATGCACTACCATTGCTATTTGAAATTTTATTTATTTTTTATCCTCTAAGGATGCCTTTCTTCACACTGCACAACACAATTGACCAGGTTCACACTTCCTCAGTTACAATCCTGACCTGATTTCCTAATGTACTGGATCAGCCATGGACGAAGTTCCTGCAGACATCTTCAGAGGGCCTTCCATACCCCTCCTAGATGACCCTTGGAGAGTGGGTTCCCTTCATACTGCACAGTTCTGTAACCTTGGCTACAGCTGGTGAGGACAAGGATGAACAGCCTGCAACTCAAAAGCAGAGGTTCCTGCACTGGCCAGAGGCCTGCTAGGCAGCTTGACTAGGAATTCTTGTCCAAGAGGATGCTGTGTACCAGTGACTTCACCAGCCTGCTTAGAGCCTCTCATGTGGGACATCTGAAGGGAGACACACTAAGGAGTCTGGAGGTTGGGTCAACAGAAGCAAAAAATGCTTAAAAAGAAGGCAGGACCAGGAAGTCATGGAGAGTAAAGCCTTAAAGAAGAAGCAACAACAAGGTCAAGAAGAGAGGAGACCAAGTCAGTTACTGTAGGAGCAGGAGAAGCAGAGAAACAGAATTGCAGATGTAAGGCAATAGCAAAGCTTAGAGGACTGAGCAATGGAGGCTGGTTCTGATAAGTCTGGAGGATCACATCTCAGAGTAATGCTCCTATTGATTCCTTGGGACTCTAAATCTTGGTTAGGAAGGTCTTGAGAATTATTCTTCTCTCTTACATTCCTGAGATCCCTTCCCATAACTGTGCACTATTGGAGGAAACCTGCGTAGGTCTTTCCTTCTTGCCATGTTGAAAGAATCTAATTAATACCTCTGATATGACCACCTAGTCACATTTGTTGAAGTGTGACAGTCCTATGTACCATCTCTTCAAGTTTACTGCTACAGTTGATCAATGCCATCTGTGAATTTTACTTCTCAAGCTATCAGATAATGTCCATGGTCCCAGGTGGCACCTCCCAGCTGTAGTGGCGTGCTATCTCATACTGAGGCAGAAGTCATTTCAATTCCCTTTTAACTGCTTGCTTATGAGCTGAGCTGTCAACTCCAGAGTATTTCTGCCACCAACTTAATTAGCAGAACTGTAGTCACTCCCTTTAAAGTATAGTGGCAAGGCACTTTCCTATTACTGGAGGTCACAGCTTTAAGAAGTGACCTGCACTGGTCGTATGTAACCTTGCTCTAATCATTAGTCATTTGCAACCAAATTAAACAGAGACTGATACTAGCTGCAGTCCGTCTCCCAGCCAAGATGTTTAGCCCTAAGTTTGGGGCATATTTTTCTGATTATTCACATTGTGCAGTGTGAAGAAAGGCATCCTTAGAGGATAAAAAATAAACAAAATTTCAAATAGCAATGGTAGTGCATTCAACTGCCCAACAGAAGCTTACCCAATTTTACAGCAACAGTATCGTGCTTAAACATTATCAAACTCTTAATCATATGATTGAATGAGACAGCACCTGCAGCTTATCCTTTTCACCCAGTGTAATGTCCAAATCCCTGAGTAGGAAGCAATTAACGATGGAGAATGTGAAAGAATGATCACAATTTATCAGATGGATAAATTGAGATGAGGAGTCATGGTTTTACATCACAATAGAAAACAGAAATAAGCTAGACTATGACTGTTGTGTCCTTATAGTGTCTACCATCAGCACTCATACCCTCTTTACCTCTGTTTTACACTTAAACCTGTCTGCTACCTGTCTGTGTACATGTGGGACTTAGCAGGCTTTCAAGGTGAATTTGAGCTGAGGTACGAGGGCTTCCATGATGCTATTCAAATAAAATGCTTTAAAAATTCAGGAACGACAGGAATCATTCCAAGGAGGAAGGACTGAAAGATACAAAGGATTTAGGCAGAACTGGACAAAAAAATGACTTGACTGCCATAGCTCAGAATTCCTTCAGAATTACCATCCTGGTGACAGGTCTAGAATGTTCTTCATCTTTCTCTGGGTTTGGCATGTGGAGGAAGCATCATTCCTCTTGGAGAGTGGTGAGTCTGAGCTTTCCCAGGCTCAGGACTCTCTCCAGGTGAGGGTTCTCTCCTCTGTCTAGCATGGAGGTTACTGGTGTTGATGTGGAGCCTGGTGTTGGGGATCCCAAATGAAGATCGGGAAGAGGTATCCATCAATCCAGTCATTCACCCTGTTTCATCAGGGTATATGGAAGACAGGAGAGTTCCTTTGAAATATTTTACTAAACAGAACTTAGTTCTGCGTAAATGGAATGAAAGACTTAAATTCATTAATTTATAAGTGTTTTAATAAATTAATGTTTCCACTGAGCAAGAAATATTTGGAGATTTAGAAATACAGAAAGATTTCTATAAGCTCTTTAAAGTCCATATATAAGATAAATTTGTTGTTACCTTTCTTTTATAAGCAGTATTCCCAAAAGAAAACAGTGTTTTGCTGAGATTATTTGACTTCTGTGAGTGGGGGAATATAGCTGAAAATAAGATCGCTTTGAAAGACATCCAGAACATACCATTTTTTAGCTGCCTTTGTTCTTCCTTCTCCCATATATAATAATAAAAAGTCTAAGAAAGAATTTCTTTTTCATTGTATGTTTCAGAGCACTCTCTATTCTGCAGGGAATTCTGCTTCTGCTTAGGTATCTGAATGACAGACATTTATTTTTGCAAAAAACATTTTCTAGAGTTTTAAATTCAATTTCTAAGCTGCTTTCTTCTCATATCCCGTGTCTCTCTGTCTAGGGAATCAGAGTCCTTGTTAGTGCTCATTTCCTGTCCCTCTCACCACTGCAGGAACAAATGATAATGCCAGAAACCCAAGGACAACAACAAACTCCCCAATAGATCTCAGCAGAAAGGGACAATGTTATTAAATCTTGAGCCCGAGGTTCCGTGTGTATGCGCACGCGCGTGTGTGAATTATGAGTCACACCATAACTAACTGTGACAGATGAAAATATGTGAATGAGAGTTTGTACTGAGGTTGTAACAAAGACAATCTGACACTTAAATGGCCTACGTAGGAATTGTTCAGTATTGTATCTTACATATATAGTCATGTGCTATGTGATGATGTTTTGGTTAACAAAAGACTACACATGCAACAGTGGTCCCATAAGAGTATGTGTCCTCTGGCGGCATAGCCATCTTAGTTTGTGTAAGTACAGTCTATGATGATTGCTCTAAGCAAAACTGCCTGATGACACAATCCTCAAACATGTCCCCATTGTTAAGGGATGCATGACTGAGAAGCTAATTTTATCAATAAAAATATGGCTTCTATGAATAGCTAAACTAAATACTTCTGAGATACACTGAAGGGTACTACTCATGTCCACATCCAAACCCCATGGAAATTGGGGGGGCAGTTATTTTCTAATTTTTTTGTACATTTGGAACAGTGACAATAAATGAGCCCCCTTTAAAGTGAAAACAAACAAACAAACAAACAAAACCCATGGAAAGAACATTTCATGGAGCAGGAGGGCCCAAGAGAGACAGCGAGGGAGAAGTAAGCCCAGTGTAATTATATATTATCCCTCACCCCTTAACATCTTATGCAATTATGTTATTCTATAAACAGCAGTGTTATTGCAATAGAGTTTTTTAGGGGAACAAGAAAGAAAAGGAAAGAAAAAGTAATTTTAGAAATATGTACTGCAGAAGTAATGAACTCATATGCTCATGCATCCTCATGGATTCAAAATCAAACAGCTACAAAAGTGAACACTGCATTATAGATGGACCATGATTTAGTTAACCAATCCTGCATTAATAAACACTTAAATTGCTTTCAATCTTTTTCTATGGCAAAAATGTAAAAAAAATGAATATTCAAAAATGAATAATATTGTACATATGAAAATTTCACACATATGGGATTATATCAGAATGATGGGATCCTGTGTGAAATTGTTGGGTGAAAGAGCATGTGCATTTAAAATTTTGCTAGATATTGCCAAGTCTCTCTATACTGAAGTTGTATCAATCCTCTGAGAAATTTGTGAAGGGGTTTATTTCTCCACACTCTTTTCAGAAGGATGTATTAAGCTTTTAATAAGACCTTTTAATCTTTGCCAATCTAATACACAAAATTTGGTATCATGATGATGTTCTAATTTGTGTTCTCTCATTCTAAGCAAGATTAAGTACCTTACTTGTATTTAGGAGCTCTGCCCATTTCTCTGTTGAACATTTTGAGTTTTTAGAAAAAATTCTGATTACAATAGAATGCAAATGTTTTTTCCAGGTTGATGTGCTCTTTTCACATTGCTTGAGGTGGTTATGTTATGTTGAATTAATTTTAGAATACTCTAATACATCATGCCTCTTTCCTAAGTCTTCTGAGATTTTTTGTCATTAGAACTGCCTATGCTCTAAGATTAAATATTTTCCCATATTTCTTTAAGCACGTTTATGCATTCATTTTTTGGTTTGGTTTGTTTCTATTACAATCTTATAACAATGTGTATTCAACAGATAAGGATCCAGCTGACTTTTCTTTCTTTCTATTTTGTTTTGTTTGGGGTGCTGGGAATTAAACCCAGGGTATCATGCATGTTAAGCATGTGTGCTACCATTGAGTTATATCCCCAACCCCAATCTATTTTCCTTAGCATTTGTTTACCCAGTGACTTTTATTAATAATCCATATTTTTTACTACTTTGAAATTTTAATTTATTTATTGATCCCAGATTAACAAGGTCAGATGAATGTGGTTAAAACTTTCAGGTGAAGACTTTCAAACCAGGCACCATCTATCTGAAAATGTTGTCCACAAATATTCCTTTCCTTAACATTTTTAGACACAAAAAAATGATCTGGATTCAAGTTCTTGTGTATCCTTTTGTGAGTTGCACAATCCTAGGCACAATCTGAGGCTATAGCTTTGGGTTTGCTCTGAGAATTATATGAGAGAATATGTAAAGCTGTGTAAAATCTAGTCATTATTATTAATTTATTGCTTAACTCTTATAAAATCCTACTTGAGGTCATTATCTTATCATGAATAAATGTGTTACCCCAATCCTATTTTGCTTATGAAACCCCAAAGAAGGGACCAAGATGTTTTAGAATCTTTTCCATGGAGATGTTGAAGCAGAAATAGCTTTGCTCCAGATTTCCTTGGGGCATATTTACACGATTCACATGGCTGAGTTTAGATATAGCTTAGTAGAAGCTATGTTTAGCACTCTTATTTAAAACACAAACTCAGGAATAGAGCCCCAACTCCTATAGAAGTAAATAGAAAGGTGTTCGTGGTTGCCTATTTATTATCCCACAATCATCTGAAAGTACAGAGTTGCAAAACTGGAAAACTTTGGACTGATAAGATGGGTACAGTGGTGCACATCTCTAATCCCAGATACTTGAGAGGCTGAGGCAGGAGGATCTCAAGATCAAGGCCAGCCTGGGAAATTTAGCAAAAGCCTGTCTCAAAATAAAATAAAATAAAATAAAATAGAATAAAATAAAATAAAATAAAATAGGGCTCAGGTTGTAGCTCAGTGGTAGTATGCTCCTGGGTTCTATCCCCAGTAACACACACACACACACACACACACACACAATCAATCGATCAACCAATCAAAACAAAAGAGAAAACTGGTGAAATAGAGTTGCTGTCCTATTTCTTGAATAGGACTAGAAGGAAACTTAATTTTCTATTTCTTTTTCAAGTGGCCCTTCAACTCAACCATCTCAAGTACATTTCCTATTCTCTCAAATACATCCAAATCAAGAGGTTTGCCAATTTTCTTAGCATCAAATTCTAAAGAGCAACAATGATCAGAATTTCTTCTTTTGGTAATTACAATCTTTCATCCTGTTTTAGTTTTTCTCTCTCCTTTGTGGAAATGAAAAATTACTGATCACAATCTATTGATTTATATTCTAGAAAGTAATTATTAGCTGTATCTTACTTAGCCTTTTTTACATTATAAAAATATGGTTCCTTTGGTGTTTCCCTCAAATGTTTAAGATTATTCATCCAGAGAAGAATGAGGGGATTAGAACCAATTATTATAATAAGACATGAGGGAGTTAATCACAGCAAAATAAAAATGAATAAGCATCAGTGATTGATGAGAGCACTTGGTAGAGAATTAACTATTCAGAATGTTTAATTACTCTCAGACACTGACTCTTGATAAGACATAGCACTTGTAGATAATACCACTAAATGTTGCATGGTAATTATGTAATATAATTTGGTGTAGAATTTTGAGTTTGGGGATGTATACTAATGATGAAAGGCAAAATGTATTTTTTTATGTTGATGCTTAATAACTATTTTCTGTTGGGAAAAATTCAGTGTCAATGAAAAAGTAACTCAAGTAGAATTATAAAATTGTGGAATTCCATTATTGGAATTAACTTGATAGATCCTCCTGTTCCAAATGCTTGACTTTGTACATGAGGAAAGAAACTCAGAGTCACAGAGGAATTTTCCCAGAGGGATGACTGGGATAGCACCCAGCTGTGACTCTGAGCCTAGCACTTATTTAATATCACATGCTTTTAAAGCAAATCCACATTTGAGTGAGGGTAGTGTTGAATATATTTTATAAGAATTTTTTGTCTTTACTCCTTTAATTCCTTTCCTTATAAGTTTCTATAGCACTTTGTGGCATAAGGCATAGATATGCAAAAATCATAAAACCCAGATATTTCCATTTTCAGATCCTGTGCTCTACTCAGGATCTAAGTGAGCATGGATACAAATTCAACCTTTCCATTGCCTTATACATAATAGTCCATGCATTTCTCTTGACTGATGTCATAACATTGCTGACTGGCAGAAACAACCCAATTTTCCCATAATAAACCAATCAGGAAAGTGACCCAGACGTGTTGAGTTTGGCATTCCTATAAAAAACCAGAAGCCCTGTTTAGAATGTGTACTCTGTAAATACAAGCCTTGTTCTAAAAGTGTGCTTGGGATCTTGATTCCCAAAACAAGTCTTTACATCACTCATGCCAAATGGGGATTAACTTTTGACACTGATTCCAGGCTATTTTTTCCAGAAAGGAGCTTCTTTTGTCAAGAGCAGTGAATAGACAATAGATAGGGGGCAATTTAGCACACTGAAGTAATAGAGACAAACATAGGTGATTCTCCTCCCTGGGTTTCAGAGACTTTCATTTTTTTCCTTGTCTGAAGTCTTCAGTCTTTGCAGGACTGATACACAAGTTGAAAGTGTCAGAGAAAATCATGTATATATTTTTGGTAAATAGGGTAGGGATCATGTGGCAGATTGAATGGAAGGTATTGATTCTGATTAATGACCTGTTCAGAACAGTTCCCTTGTAGGTACTCCTGTGTCTTCCCTGACAGATACCCAGGTCAGGATTCTAACTATTAGGAGTGAACAGGGAAAGCTTATTATTGCTGTCTGGCATTACTGCCTCACCCGTCTACAAGGACTGCAATAGATGCCCCAGAGATTCAATAATTTGGTTATAGATAGGCCTGCTCTCTGTGGAGCTCCTAACTGGGAGAGACTCATTTGGAATGTGTGCATCTCCATCCCTCTTTCACCTGCAGGCTTGTGAATGAGGAGTGTGAACATCAGGTACCAGCTGACTTTCTCCTTCCTGTCCTCACTGAAATGATATTTTGCTGGAGAAAGTAACTTCCTCTGAGTAACTGTGAACTGAAATATGTCCTAATGCGACACCACTGAAACTGCATGGCCTAAGGGAAGGTATAATTTATATTCCTTCACAGGGATTTGATTCGAGTCATGGTTATAAGGTACCTGTCTCTAGGACCTGCCTGCCTTGCCTGGTGACTAAGTTGCCACTGTGACTCTTAGAAAGGACTCTGCACTCATGCTCTTGCATTCCACGGACAGACGGTGGTGGCTAAAGATGCACAGAGTGTGTTTCTGTCTCCAGCGTGCTCACAGGAAACTTAACCCTTCATTCATATTCTTGTTTCCCTTGTACCTCCCCCACACAGGCACACACATGCATGAGCAGAGGTGTAAAATATTACTGTTTGGACACGATATACAAAACAACATCTTTTTTTTTATTTTAACACAGTGAATTTCTATTTTATAATTACAGATTCAAATTATATTTTTATGAACATCACACAAACATCTTTTCGAGGAAATTTGATCATATGAAATGGAAGGATGATTTATAAAGACACATGGTTTAGGATTTATGAGATACCCAAGTCAGCATTTTTGAGAATCCAGGCAGTCACTTTTGAGAGATAAGTAAGAGAAAATTTCATTGTTTTCTGTGACCTGTGCTTTATCTACCCTAAAGGGGAGGAAATCAAGGTGTTCAGGTATGCAATATTTTGTGACTGAACATAAGAATTTTGTATAATCTATAGAAAGAAATTCCCTTTTATTGTCTCCTGACTCATTTACCTCACCTAAGTGCCCCTGAGTTATTTACTTTTCAATGAGGGAATGAGGCTAAATGAAAGATTTTCTTCTGACAACAGAAAGAGGACTCAAACATTCATCTTTGAGACTTAATGTTACATTGGTAAAAATATTTCATAAAGTCTAGGCTATGATGAATTTTTTTAGTCGGCTTTTTCTCTGCTGTGACTAAAATGACACAACCAGAACAACTATAGAGAAGGAACAGTGTATTTGAGGGCTCATGGCTTCAGAATCTCAATCCACAGACAGCTGGCTTCATTCCTCAGGTCTTCAGGTGAGGCAGAACAACATGGCGGAAGGATGTGGCAGAGGAAAGCAGCTCACATGATGATCAAGAATAGAGAGAGAGACTTCACTTGCCACACACAAATATATACTACAAAGTCACACTCGCGACACCCCACCTCCTCCAGCCATACCCCACATACTTCCAGTCCCCACTCAGTTAATTCACTAATTAGTTTAAGGCTCTCACAAGCCAATTATTTCTTCTCTGAACTTTCTTGCATTGTCTCATACATGAGCTTTTGGAGGACAATTCACATCCAAGTCATAACATGAGTGCAGTGGCTAGAATAAAATTGCCATCATGAGTGGGGAGGCAGGTCCATCTCTTTCCACCAGTCTGTGTGGCTCAGCTAGAGGATTCAAAGTCAGTATCAAAAATTACCCCAAGTGATTTTTCTAAGGAATGGGTAAAACAAATATGTCTTACTTCAGGACATATCTGAATGGCCAGAAAAATGCAAATGACCTTGTAAGCAAGATGTTGTGTGATAAATAGAAAGAGTAAAGAATGGCTGGACAGTCCAGCTTCTAGTAAGTCTGCCTGCCTATGGGATGGACTTATGCATAATCCAGCAGGCAGATGATCTGCCCTGTATGTTGCCAGACATAGATGTTCAGAACCCCAAAAATCTGTGACCATAGAAAGCATGGAAGGTGCCATTGGTGAAAGTATTTTTGGTCAATGTGCACAGTCCTGCAAATAGTGCATGATCATATACAAACATAGACTCAGCCTAAATATCATGTGTGGCATATATCACCCAAAATCTGTGGATTTGAGTTTTAGAAACTAAACAGTAATTCTTCTTATTGTGTCCCTTTCATCAACTGAGAAATGAAGCTCACATGGAGAGATCTCTCTCATTAAGTGAAGTAAGGAGACTAGGCTGGGGAAGGAGCCAGAGAGTTTTCTTTCCTTCCTGGAGCCAGTCACTCACTCCCAAGGGCCCCTCTCCTCTCTCAGCTTCTATCCTGACTCCTGAATCATTGAGATGCAGGTCACATTCAGTTTTCAATTTCTGTCTTTTTCAGTGTCTTTATTTGTGTGACAAGGTTTATAACTGTTGCCAAAATTAATACATCATAACTCAGTGTCTTAGAACAAGTAGTGTTTGGTGTCTACTTTGTTATTCTTATTAACTTCTTATTTCTCTGATATTCTGCTTGTAAGGCTGTCCTGGTTCTTTGTTATTTTAGTTAAGAAGGAAGCAGGTCTGTACTCACTGGCTACTTGTTTTAGTCAACCTTTTCGCTGCTGTGACTAAAAGACCTGACAAGAACAACTAGAGGATAAAAAAGTTTGCTTTTCTCATGGTTTCAGAGGTCTCAGTCCAGCTCCATTCCTTGGGGAATCATGTGGCTCACATGATGATCAGAAAGCAGAGAGAGAATCCACTCACCAGATATAAAGTATATACCTCCAAGGCACACCCCAGTTACTCACCTCTTCCAACTGCACCCCGTCAGCCTTCAGTTACCATTCAGTTAATCTCTAACAGTGGATTAATGCACTGCTTGGGTTAAGGCTCTCATAACGCAATCATTTCAACCTCTAATCCTTCTTTCATTGTCTCACACACGAGCTTTTGGGAAACACCTCACATCCAAACCATAACACTACTCTAAGTTAATATGGTAGTTTGGATAGTTGGGAGCTAACATTTCCTTTTCAATGTGCAAGCAGATGAAGAGTCTGGATTCTGGAGACCAGCAGTGTCATGGTCAAGGATATGGACTCCATAGTCAGCTTGCATTCAAGTGTACCACCTCTTTGGTTTCTAACCTCAAGACTCTGCTTCCTCTCTGTGGATATTTTATGCTTTTCTGAATTTTGTAGTAGGACCTATTTTGTTACTCATAAAACATTCTTAAAAACACCTAAAGCAGGTATACAGAATGCACGGAATGGGAGAAACTTGGAGGAGCTGTCTGGATGAGATCATGGTAACCAGGTCTGAGATGAGGACATCCTGAACTTGGGGGTGAAAGCAGAAAGGATGGCTCTGAAAATGCAGCCCAGGCTCTGAGGACTGAATGAGGGCCAGAGACAGTCTGGTCATGGTCTGGCAGCTGGTTGACCACTGTTTCAGAAATCCTGTCTCCCATTGGGTTTTGCCCTCCCAGACCCTTCAGCTCTCACTATTCTTCTCCCCTCTCATTTTCCCTGTGCCCCCTTTTCATCTTCATACCTTTCTAGTGAATTTCAAATGAGAGCTTCTCCCAGTCTTCCTTATGTTTACATTCTCCATCTCCCTATAGACATTCTAATGTGTGGATTTGATTTCTGTTGCATTTTAAAGTTTTTTTCTGCCAAATTTCCTGTCTTCCTATAGAGTGGAGCCCATCCCTCTGTTGGTTCTACCAGGAATGTGGTAGATGCATTGGAGGCTGGCGACATCTCTCTTCCCTGCATGCATACCCCCAAATTCACAGCTATTTTCATCAAGTGTTGGAGTCTCTTTCCCCACCCCTTGAGTTTGGTCTGTCCTTGTGATTTTCTTTGGCCAATAAAATATGGCAGAAATGACATCATAGGAATTCTGAAACTTCTCTCACTCTCAAGAAATGCTGAGAGGAGAACCCTGCTGCTCTGCTTGCATCCTACACCATTTGCAAAGACATGAGAAGGGCCATAGTCAAGTTGCCAGGGGACCACCATGGCATAAATGACCCTGGCAAGTTGATGAACCACAGACACATGAGCAAGTCAACAGCAGTTATTTTAAGCAACTAAGATTTGGGTGGTGTGGAATACTTTTAAGACTTGGGTGGTGTGGAATACAAATTCAGGAATAGAAAATTGAACCAAAGATTATGGTTAAGTGTGGTATTAGAACATTCCCACTTATTTGTGTTTGGGTATAGCTGTGAATTCACCAGTGCACAGGTGGCAGTCACAATAAGGAAGGAAATAGCAGCTAAATGGGTAAAACCCCTGTGCCTCCCCCTCCCCAAGCACTTCCTTTTCAGAAACAGCAGCACAATTGTCAACTGCAGTTTTCCTGTAGAAGTTGTGACTTTTTTTCATTTAATGGGAAAATATATCTAATAGAGTTCATATTGTCCTTCCTATCTTGAATTGGTAGGTAATATTGAGGTGACTGTTTATGCTGCTCCCCAATTCTAGGTCCTTTCCTGTGAAAATTCAGGAGTTAAGCATATTGACAACGTTTTCTTTTCTGCAAACTCTGGATGTGCTGTCCTGAATTAGAAGTGGGAGAGATGCTCTATTAAAACTGATAGAAGGAGAAGCATATACAACAGTCAGGAAGCAAAGAAAGAATAGCTTGGGTCATGGCAAATGACCCCTCAGACTAGAACTGAACATAGCTCCTAGCAATGCTCTTTGGGTTATTATAGAACAGGACACAGAAATTTAAACATTCACAGAGGTAAACTAGCAATGTTAAGAAAATGCAGCCCTTGGAGTGAACAAGAGAAGTTGTGGAACCTGGTGGACAGTAAGAATACACAGTGTATCCAAAGGGAACATCAAACCTCTAATTTTTCAAAGGATGCTAAAAACTGTAGATTAATACAAGGAATCATTAAATATAAAATGCTACCTGATAATTTTAGAAGAATATAAAATCCTGGGAGAAACTCACAAATGATGTCTAAAGGACACTCTTTGTGACCTCTGAAGAATATAGCCATAAATGATATTCACTAGATTGACAGTGTAGGCACCCTGTTTAACAGCTGGTATGCCAACCACAGCCATAGTGCTGGACTCTTCTTGACCAGGAAGGTATTAACCTTTATTTGACAAGTTCTGGAAGGTTTGGGGCCAAGGGCTGGGTAGCTGGGGCCGTGGATATATTCAAGGAAGTCCCAGAAGAACTCAGATTTTTCTAACTAGTATGTAATTATTTCGATATCTTAACGTATGGTAGGGAGAGAGGAAGTTCACATCATCCAATATTTTTTCCAGTATTTTATTTTCCTTCTTATTACTGACAGCAAAAAGATTGATGTAAAGATTTTCCATAGACTATTACAGCCATTCTTTCTGCTATTCTCAAATGGTTCTCCAGTGTCCAGAAATTGTCTCCACAGCAACTACTTAGGTTTTTATAAATCTCAGTTTGCAATGAGGTGGGGAGGAAGCCAGAGTAAAGGCAAAATCTCTACATGCCTAGATTTTCTTTTAAACATGAAGAAGTTGCTAATAAAAGCACAGATTTGCTTTCCAATTTATAGCCATTTCCAGAGTGTCTGAGTACTGGTTTATAACTTAGACGAATGAAATGTACAGCTCAATCAATCTAATATTTATTGAACATCCACAGTTCATCCGACACTTTGCTAGGTGCTGTCAGAAATACAAAAGTAAAACAAAACTGTGAAAGATCCTCACAATTTTAAGGGGAAATAAAACTAAATATTGAAGAAACAGGTGAGTCAGAGTGCAAAGAAAGAGTGGATTGATCTGAGTGGAGATATATGTTAAGGAATAATGGTAGGTGAGCTGAGGAGTATGAAAAATAGAATTGTGAGCTGACAGGGTTTCCCTTCTGTATCCATGGTACCCGGGTTTGACCTGACCCAATCACCTTTGTTCCATAAGACACAGCCAGGGCTATTCCTTTCAGGCCTCATGTGTTAGGTAAGAGCCCCAAGTTTCCCAAATTACTCTCCTTCATCCCAATAAATGTACTGCTGAGTACATTACCTGAGCCTGAGCAATCTCCCTCCTGACTCACCCTCTCCAACCTTCCCAAGCTTGCTTGTGCTCTCTGCAGAGAACAGGAGGTCAAAGGCAGCCGCCTCTCATAAACCTGTCTCTTTTCTGGACATGACCTTCATCATCCAGCTACAACTGAATTTAGGTGACCCCTAAGGACATTGTTTCCCTTCGAGGTGCTGTCAAGTAATTGTTCTCCCACCCTCCTTCACCCCTAGACCCCATCTACCAGGACCAACAAGTGAGATTGATGACCATCCATCTCTTTACTTGTTTTTTTTTTTTAATGATTTATCTAGTTTTTTAAAACAAAACAAGATTAGACTAAAACACAGGACTTCTAAAAATCAGACTACCACACATTGCTCCTCCTTGTTGCTATCTGTAGAAATATATTCATAAATACATTGAAACTGGACCTCTGTGTGCTTCTCCATTGCTACTTCAGTTCTTATTCTGGGAAATTTAAAATTCCAGATAGAGAATGTTTCTAATGCACAGACCAGGTCATTTTGTGAATTCTTCAACAGCAAAGAATTTTTTCCCCATGTCATGACTCCACATAGGTATTCAACATAGACTTTGTTAACATCCTCAATTTTGCATTTCTTAAACTGTGTCAGGAATTGAGTTCTATCCTTCCTTCCCTTATTCTTCCTTTTTCTACTATTACTGCTCCAACAAACTTTCAAACATACTAAGATACACAGTCGTCAACTCTATCAAATGCTCTCCCCTTTAAACCTTCTTTAACTCTCCTTTTCATAAAAAATCTACAATAACACTATTTCTATAATAAATGAATAAAAACTAATGTATAGAAGATCCATGTGTCCATTATCTGATTTAAAACGTGAGATTCCTCCAGGATCTCATTCCTACCTCCATTCCCTCTGAGGTAAACACAACACTGAGTGGGATTTTGTTTGCTTGTGGTACTGGAGATTGAACCAGGGATGCTCTACCACTGGGCTGCATCCACTGCCCCAGCTGGCCTTGAACTTGTGCTCCTCCTGTCTCAGCCTTCCAAGGAGCTGTGATAATAGTCATATACCACCATGCTCAGATCCTGAATGTTTTTTCATGTTTAAATTCTTTTAAAAACAATTTTTCCTACATATATTTCTACTTTTAAATTATACATATGCATCCCTAAAGATGTGTAGACTTGTTTAGCATGCTTTTTAGATTTTCTAAGAATTGTGTTATGCTCTTCCTAATCCACAAATTTCCTTCATTGCCCTAAATTATGTTTATGGAATTGACTTGTATTGATACACAGACTCCAGTTCACCATTTTCATTTGTGTACATTATCCCATAGAATAAAAATGCCACTATTCATTCATCTATTCTTATATTAATGGACATTGGGTTATTTGGTATTACGGTGGAAGGTTTTTTTTTTCCCTATAACAAACCAATCATATAGGTTCTCTTCTTTAATTGGTTATTGTGACATATTAATTAATCATCTAAAGTTTAACTACTCTGAAATTCTCAGGTAAGGTCAATTTTGCTGTATTGACTTATGCTTTGGTCAGTCTTTTTGCTGCGGTGACTAACAGAACCAACCAGAACAATATGTAGAGGAGAAAAGGCTTATTTAAAAGTTCCCGGTTTCAGAGGTCTTAGTTCATAGAAGGCCGGCTCCATTCCTCCGGGCTCCAGGTGAGGCTGAACATCATGGCAGAAGTGTGGCAAGGGAAACAGCTCACATGTTGATCAGGAAGCAGAAAGACTCCACTCGCCAGATGCAAACATATACCCAAAGCCATGCCCCAATTCCCACCTCCTCCAGTCACACCCTACCACTTCAGTTACCACTTAGTTAATCCCTCTCATGGGATTAAATCACTGATTGGGTTAAGACTCTCACAACCCAATCATTTCTCCTCTGAATCTTCTTGCATCGTCTTACACGTGAGCTTTTTGGGACACCTCACATCCAAACCATAACATTCTGCCCCTGGTGCCCAAAAGCTCACATTCATCTGACAATGCAAAATACATTTAGTCCATTCCTATGAGTCCCCTTAGTCTCAACAGTTCTGAGATTGTTCAAAGTTCAAGTCCAAAGCCTTCTTTGAGGCTCAAGGCAATCTTGCATTGTGAGCACCTGTAAAATTAAAAGCAATTTACAAATATCCAATATATAATGGCACAAAGTAAATATTTCCATTCACAAAATTAGGGAAATAGAAAGAAGGAATGAGAACAAAGAAAGACTGTAATCCAGCTGGGCAAACAAGTTCTGAAGCTTCGTATCTGGCATCTGGTTATTTATTAAAACAACAACAACAGCAAACAGAGAGATCTTTAGATTATTAAGAATATCTTCTGCCATGAATAGAATTCCCCTTTCCTCTACCGATTTTGCTCAGTATTGTATGTTCCACACTCACCAGCTCCTCTTCATGAAGGGAAATGATCCTGTCTTAATTGAACTTGCATCTCCATTTGATACATTTGGTGACTTACCTCTTAGAATATTTTTTCTGCTTTGGATTTGGAGGTGGCACGCCTTTCTGTCTTTCTCCTTTTCCTATTGGATGTTCCATGTCTATCTTTTCTTGCAGGAACTTCCCATCATACTGTCACTAAAGATGGACTTTCAAGCCTCTTCCCTTCCCAGCCTCACCTATCACACCTGCCATTGCTTTATATGTTATCTCTGCATTGGCTTTTCCCAAATTCATATATGTAGTCCCTGCCCCTTCCTTCACGTTCAGATGACGTATTCAGCTCAGTGTCTCCCCTTGGATGTTGTATGTTGTAATGCTGAAAAAGATATCCAGGTCAGAATCCATGAAACTTGCGCATGCCACCTTATTTAGAAAAAAGAGTTTTTGCAGATATGACTAAATTAGGTATGCTGAGATGGATAGATTATCCTGGATTCTCCAGGTGGACCACAAGTACAATAATACATTTCCTTAT